>CM046380.1:2323936-2923936 GCA_025413485.1 Ficus microcarpa
TATATGTGACTGTCGTTTTAAGTTTAATTCATCGTTCTTTGTATCATGTATTGATGTTTGAGTTGAGTTTGAAATTAAATGAAAATTTCAAGTTGAAATTGATTGACTTTTTAAAAATTAATTATAATTTTTATTAACTTTTTTAAGAAAAAATAAAAAACCAGCCACGAAATACAATTAAATTCAAAATGAACTCGAGCAATAAACACAGACTTGTTATATTCATGGAAGGGAGAACAATTAACTTAACAAGTTGATCAATATCACTATCCAGCAAATTAGCTCTGAAAGTTTTTTAAAACTTAAAAATCCCAAATAAAGCAAAAATCAATTGCTCTAAAAAAAAAAAAAGTGTGAGTTGAACTAGATAGAGATCTGGTGTATTTGAAAGTTAGAAAGAAAAGAGACAACACACAAAAAGCATTAAATAAAGGTAGAGATAAAGAGTTTTTTTTTTTTTTTTTCCCTTTTTCTTTTCAAAAAGAGAAAATAATAACATCATAATATCATATAGGATAACTTATAGGAATACCACTTTATAAAGTTTAAAATTCAAATAAATTATTTTAATGGAAAATTTAAGCCTACTTCTCAGATGAAATTACATAAATAAATTATTAGACTTTAAAAGTGATATACAACCTCAATAACATTGCGAGTTTAGTTTAAAATTTTTTGCTTAATTCATGTCCTTGAAAAAAATCCGATTCCGTCACCTATCAAATCAACTTCATTTATGCGGAGTTGCGTACCAATAAAACCAGCACATGTGTAATTTCAGTTCACTGCTCTGGAAGCGATCGTTATCCAATACCGTAATTCATTGAGTGACACGCAAAATTAGCCAGCAAAAAAAAAAAGAAAAAAAACTCGTCTCCGACTCAAACGCTTCAAGTTCAAGCAAATACTAACACATGAAATATTTGCTGTTTAGGTATAACTTAAACTCTCATTTAACTTATATATGTAGATATATTATACATATTCACTGGCTAACCAAACTATACTTTTATCGATTCTTAGATATGAAGAAAAAGGAGAAAAGAAAAACTATGAAATTTTATTGTTCGAAAGAAGGAAATGAATTCGATTAGTACTTCTTTTAAGACATTTTCTTAATGGGACACAGAGAGACATTTTGGATGAGGCCCACTTCATATAATATTTGTGAGTAAAAGAGGAAAGAATATTTTAAGGTGTTAAAGTTCCATTATTTGCCTAGACAGAAATCTGCGGGCCGGCATGTTTTGGCCTACCTATGAATGTGTATTCATGGCTACATGCATTGTGCGCATAAATATAAAACATATATATATACGCACACAGATGTATATATAAATGCGTGTGTGTACTATGTACTTATGAAGGTCCATTTTTTCTTGTTATGTTGTGCAGATTAATATCATAGTTAACTGGTTTCTCCTATCACTACAACAAAAAGTGCTTTTCACGACATAAAAATTATGACATTTTTGATAAAATGTCGTTAAAAGATCCATTCAATGACATTGAATATTAAAATGTCGTTAAAAGATCCATACAACGACATTAAATTTTAAAATGTCGTTAAATCCATATTACAACAACATTGTTTCAAAAATGTCATAGAATGTCATTTTATTGATAAAAATGGTATCAATTAAAATTGTAATATTTTGACATATCACATCTTCAGTCTAATATTTTTGATACATTTGTGTATAAAACACCAAAAAGATTATAGAATTTTTCATAGATCTTAATTAGTCCAGAACAAAAATATAAATAGAAAATTAATAACAAATGCATATATGGTCAAAAAAATCTAAAAATAAAATGTTCTCAACATTCTCTATGAAAAAAATTTTCAAATGATTATTGAACAACAATACCCTCAATATCCTCTCTCACATAAGGCTCATCGTCATCAACATTGTCATTATTGAGTTTAGATACATCCTGTGGTGCATATGTTTTGTAAGTGCTCTCATCAAACACATCAAAATCATAGAAATCTCTTGGTGGTGCTTTCATCACAACATACCAACTTGATATATCTTTTTCTCTGGAGTAAAATACTTGTTTCGCCTGTGATGCTAAAATGAATGAATCTCGTTGAAATTGACTTATTCCATCATGAAGGTTAACCAATGTAAAGCCTTCTTCTTCTTTTACACCACCTGCAATATTAGCTCAAATGCAATTGAATACAGCCAATCGGAATTTATGATAATCAAGCAATATTATATCCTTTACAATCCCATAATAAGAGACATTTGCAATAATGTGTGCCTTGTCTCTTGAACTAGATCTACAAATTGTCTCTGCCTCTATAAAAACACCATAATCTTGTGTAGATCTTTCAACTTCGAATGTGTGATATCGCTTGCCATTGATAATATAACCAGAATATGACATACAATAACGTCTAGGCCCCCGTGCAAAACATCTTAATCTGTCTGAAGCTGTGGTTATACAAGGGTGGTTTGTACTCTGCAAAATATGTAAAGCATATTAAATCTTAATAACATAATAGAAATGGAACATAAATAATATGAATTAAAATTATTTTTAATATAACAAATCTTACAAATATATTCTGTAACCATGAAGAAAATGTCTCCGAATGTATCTTTTGTAGCAAATTGCTATCACGGACTAAACGCCTATCATCATGTTTTAGTTCGTCCATGTGCATTCTATATTTAAATAAGAAAATTTAAAGTATTAATTGCAATATAAATGAAAAATAAATTTTGTTATCTATAAATAAATAAAAATTAGGATGTTGTTACACTTACTGAAGATATGGCTCAACTTCTGCAACGTTTAATTTACAGGGTTACTGTCTTGAAATAAATAAGAGGAGGCTGAGTAAGAGACTGGCTTTGTAGCATAAAGCCATGAGTTTCCAACTTCTTATTTAGATACATTATAGTGTAGATGTACAATTTCATACCTTAAGCTCTGGCAACTCAATAACACAAGCACACTCGACCACCTCTACGCCTACACGTTCTGCAAAAGAAAAGGCTGAATAAGATGTGAGCCCGTGAATCAGAGAGGGGTCTCATATGCCTTGGAGCTTAATATCCAGTAGGTACAGATAACAAAGACGACTATCACTCAAACACCACAGGTGAACTCTGAAGGAAACACCTACGAATTTTGTAAAAGTTATGCACAAAAGCAATAGAATTGAAAATTGGTTCAGTTTTTTTCATCTCAAGTAAATACAAATAGATTTATATACAACAGTTTGTCTGGTAATCTATTTGTCATAAAAAATAGTGAAACGTGAGAAAATATAGTGAAAAATATAAAAATTCTGAACCGGAGGAGTTGAGAGTTCCACAGAGTCACACCAAGAATTGACACTTTTTTTTTGGGAAAACCGAAAATTTACATGGACTAAAAAATTGAAAGTTCAAATCGCAAACATGAGTTCGATTCACAAGGGCCAAAATGAAACCGTACCTTTCCTGAAGTTTTGGCTTAGATTCCTTCTAACTGATGATTTTACTCAAGCTTCCAGCAGTTCTAGAAGCTGGGTTAGGACTTTTCTAAGTTGAATTTGCAAATCATAAGATTATTTAGGTAGTCTTGCTCCTCTTTTGTGCGGAAAAATGAGCGAAGAAGTAGAAAAGAAAAAGGAGAACAGGAAAAATACCAAAAATTATAGTTATAAAATTTTCACTTATTGAAAAGGTGATTTGACGGAGTCAAACAGTCATGGTTGAGCAATCTTAAAGAAAATGAAATTAATAACAATCAGTTTGAAGTGCAATTAAAATCTTAAAATAAGCTTAATTTAAAATTTAAAAGCCAAAACCAAATCTTAAGTCCAAAAGTATCCTAAAATATTCAAACGAATAAATCCTAAATAACAAAATTAATAATCTTAAAGTTTAAATCAAAATTCAAATCTTCCTTCCTAAACTGAAAATATCTGCAATCTTTATCAACATGATTGTCCGCATCAGGTGTCTCAAATGCCCCAAAGAAAAGCTGAAGAAGAAGAAGAAATAAAAATAAATAAATAAATAAAAGAATATCAACGATAACTAAATTGCACGATTTGTAATCATTTCAAAATATATAAAAAATATATATTACCTCTTTTTTAGTCGAAACTAATATACTTATGGGGCCATGCTATTGTACTCCCCCTTGCCTCGTCAAGATTAGAAAACTCGTTCGAATGTCGAAACAGTGGGACATTAGGCCTTAGTATTTCCTTGACCCATACTTTATAGCAATCAGGACCAAGAGGGACATGGTGCACAAATGATTGGTGATCAGTGGATGCAATTTCTGCCGTTGCAACAAACTCTCCTGTTCCCACCCAATGTAGTAATCTACATTTGGCATTAACTTCTGGAACATTTGGAACATTTGGGATAGGTGAGTGATTCCTAGAACCTAGAACTCTAGCTAGTGCATCTTCTGTTATGGTGAGTGATTCCTCATCGGACTGAGAATCTTCTTCAACTCTCTAAACAAATAAATTTACGATATTTTTGTGATAACTATTACATGTCAAAACAGACAATAAAAGCATGCAGATAATTTTATTTTTTTTCCTAAGTAAAAGCTCATCCTGACTGCCAAAGATAATATATGAGGTCAATTCTTCTACATACAACTCAAGAATACTATAATCTCGAAATGCAACATTATTTTCTTGTTTTCAAAAGAACTGCAAAACATGCACAAAGAAGCAATCAATACCTAATAGGAGCTTCGTCCCCTCCAAGAACACTTTCCAGCTGCTCAGTGAAGAGCTGAACAAATTTCCACATGGTATTAGAGATTGAACTAAATTTTAAAGAATTAATATTAGAAGCTTCTGAGAAAATGTAGTACTTTAAGAATAAGAAAACCCTAATATTAGAAGCTACTCAGATGAGGCAGTAGTCCATAAAGAGCAGGCAATTGATCTCAGCATAAAAGCATAAACCTAAACCACTCTTGCCAACGAGACTAACATAAGGGAAGGAACATTCAACGCACTTTGTGCTTGGAGTTCAGACATCATTTCATCTTAAGCCACTGTAATCTCAATTCTTCCCAACTGTATTATAAAGTAGAGGTTGTCATCACAAAAGTTTCTCGCTTATTTTTAGCACAAGTTCCATGGACCAATCAGAACCGACATGATAAATGTCATTAGCTTTCCAAGGTCTAGCCAGTTATTTCATGTAAAGCAGTAATGGAATCAAACAAACATTGTTTCAAAGCTGAAACTCTTAACAATTTGTTGGCCTCGGACTCCAACAATTCATAATAAAGTTCCATTTTAGTTCTTTTTTGTAATTAGAACCTGACTATAAACATTAAGCACTTTGAAATAGACATTATATTATGGTGCATTAAAAAAGGTAATCATAATTAGGTAGAGCGTGCATTGAGCACACATTTTGGTTCACAAGAACCATGTATAACTGAGATTAAAAGAATGGTAAATCTATATAAAAGATTACCGCAAAAAAAATCCTCAAAAGTAAATTCAGCATAACCCAAGCTCTGAAGTGTTTTTCTACATTGTTCAACATGGATTTTGATGCAATCAACTTCTGCTTTATCTTGTGTTTCCAAAATGTGCTCCTGTTTGTGCAGACAAGGATCAGTATCTGAGAACCTCAGACTACTTTTTGCATACAGAGAGAGAGAGAGAGAGAGAGCAGTACAAAAGTCAAGAGACTAGAATTATATTAAGACATACAAGGTACGAAAACATAAAGCCCCGATAGAAGCAATTCCCATCTCCGCGTGTCCTCCGAATGGCAGCATATTGTTCACCAAGTACCTGAGAAAAAGGTTGTGAGAATTAGTTACCCTGGAGCCAAATAACAACAAGGGTAACAATGAAAAACATACAACATAAAGAACCTTTATTTTCTCCAACAAGATAGCGCTGCCAGATTGGTATTCTGCTGCCAATGAAGAAAGTGGTTCCTGCAGATGTATATCATCACTAAAAGGATGTTCAAATAATACAAGTTTAAGAATAAGGAGAGGAATTACAAAAGCAGCAGTTGAAACAAAGCAAATAGCAGCGTGCTATGGAGGAGAAAAAGGCATGTGAATCAATTAGTTCCACAACATCTGAATGCCCAACCAACGTAAAACCAACATATTTGTGAGAACAAAGTGAGGTACGCTACTACTAAACCAGTTAAAATTAAAGCATATGAAGAAGGTGAAAGTGAAATACATAACTATAACTAATGAAGAGCATATTGCTGTCAATTAAATGAAATCAAGAACTTGCTCATGCCTTGTCACCAACAAATGGAAATTTCTCGGCTTCCTCTCTCCTAAATTCAGATTGTTGCTGTGTCACATCATCATCAGGAAAAGTTAACCAATCATCGTATTCAGGCTTAGGAGCAGGTGTTACAGACTCTGTAATCCCATCAGCTTGGAGCCCTTCCTGGTTTTGCATTGTCTCTTGACACAAGCCAGCATCAAGGTGTGTTTTCTGACTATCTTCTGAAGAATTCATCAGTAATTGTGTTTCGCTTTGCTGTACTTTGCTATAGCTGCCAATTAGAACATATTACCAAAAGAATCACTAAATAACAATCTATCTTGACAACAGAAACAGTTCAAAAATTTATAACATCGATTACTGGCCAATATAGCAGGGTTAACGCATTGTTAAACATTTTTTTGTCTATAGGAACTAGCACCATCCAAACTAGTGAGGAAGTGAAGGACCTTTTCCTTTTTTTGATCACCACATTAAGGCTATGTTTGGGGTTCTTTGAAGAGTTTGAAATTCCTCCCCAATCCATTATCCAAACCCTCCCTTTTTTTTTTCCCTCCTACGAAACAAATATAGGTCCTAAAGTCCTTCAACTAATTTCCCACCCTTCTCCCTCCTTCCACTCTTCCCTCCTACCAAACAAGCCCTAAAGCATATAATTTAGTGCAATCACATAAAACGAGCTAGAATTCCTAACATCTGCAAAAAAGAAGTTTCTTCGTAAAGAATCCCAAAAGACTTTAATTCAATTGCATTGCCAATAGAGTATGAAAACAGTTCAATTGCCCTAGCTTTCCTGAAGCAGTCACCGATTCCTAACAAAAATTTTTTTTTCTAACAAACAATACTCTAGCTTTCTTGATCTTTGAATTGAATTCAGACTAAGCAAACTGTGGTGACGACATTGATCACGATTCTTTCTCAAAAAAAAAAAAAAAAAAATTCCCCATCGGAAATCGATCAAACATGAATACTCGTAGTCAATTTGTCGCTAAAAAGTCCAAGATCCTAAACATTTCCAAGAAATTAACGAGTAAACCCTAAGAATGAAGTCGAAAGAAAGGCGGGGTTAGAGGCAGAAAAGTCGATTGTGGCTCGTAACATACCAAATTCAGGCACCGGAAAACCGACAAGAATGGTCAGAGTTCGTTGAAATTGAATCCAGAAAAGGGAATTGTTGAAGGATTTCTAGGTTTCTAAGGAGATCTGGGGAGTTATTCTTTAGTTAAGATGAAGAAGAAGGGCAAAGAGAGAGGAGTAGTCTATCGAGCAGAGTCCGAGAGTGATGTTTTTCTTCTTCTTCTTCTTCTCATTTTATTATTTGTTACAACAAAACAAGAGAGTGTTTTTTGGTGGGGAAAGGGAAGGTTGATAAATAAGAGAGTGTTTTGGTGGGGTGGAGGTAAGTGTTTAATAATTAAAAAAAAAAACCGATAAACTATATTAAAATATATATATATATATATATATATGCGCAACGTGGGAGACGTGTTGCTTTTGGCGGTTTTGCAGGTTTTTTTTTTTTCTTTTTTTTTTAAATTCGTTTGTATTCTTTTTTAAATACATTATCTGAATTAGATTATATATTTTAAGATTTATTTAGGATTATCTTTATCTCTTAGTATTATTTTAAATATTAAAAATTACATTTAATTTAGGATTTTGAATCATAATTATTTTAGGATTTATCTCATCTAAAAAAGACATTTATCTTTGTTATCTTGTTTATTTTTATTTTATTTTTTTTAATTTAACTACAAGAAAGTTTTAAAAAAGATGGTTGATAGAAGTGAATAGATGATAGGATAGAGGTTTCTATTCTTTTTTTTTTTTTTTAAATTCGTTTGTATTCTTTTTTAAATACATTATATGAATTAGGATTACATATTTTAAGATTTAATTAGGATTATCTTTATCTCTCAGTGTTATTTTTTTTTTTTTTTTTTTTTTTTTTTTTTTTTTTTTTTTTTTTTTTTTTTTTTTTTTTTTTTTTTTTTTAAATATTAAAAATTACATTTAATTTAGGATTTTGAATCATAATTATTTTAGGATTTATCTCATCTAAAGAAGACATTTACCTTTGTTATCTTGTCTTTTTTTTTTTTTTTTTTCAAATTTAACTACAAGAAAGTTTTAAAAAAGATGGTTGATAGAAGTGAAGAGATGATATGATAGAGGTTTCTATTCTTTTTTTTTTTTTAATTCGTTTGTATTCTTTTTTAAAAACATTATATGAATTAGGATTATATATTTTAAGATTTACTTAGAATTATCTTTATCTCTTAGTGTTATTTTAAATATTAATTCTTGTTTAGTCAATTCTGATTGTTTTTTAAGTTCATATTCATCTCATTACCAGGCAATTCAACAAAGGTAACCCATATTTTCTTATTGTATATTATATATATGTTTTGCTAATGATGATTTATAACTAAGTCATTAAGAACCAGTAATCAAAAACTTATTCATAGTAAGTATTAGTTAAACCAGTATCATCTACTAAACTTGGTTAACATCTCATTCTACTACTATTTATTGGTACAAATTGATATTGACCTTTTGGTCTAATTAGATATAGAAAAATCTTTGCAGATTGAACCAATGTATGGCAATATTAATAAATATGGTCACTCATGTTTGATTGATTTCGATGGTTTTAATGTGTATATTTATCCAATAATCAAATAGTTGAACAAAAGTAATCCTCTAGTTTATCACTCTATTTATTGCTTGTTGGGCTTTGTAATCGAGCCTTATTGAATACCATTAATTGGAAAGTTAACTAATAATATGTATTAACTAAACTACTACTACCTATTAAATTTAGTATTACAATTTGGTGTACTATTATTTATTGCTACAAATCAAGATTGACATTTTGTTCTAATTAGATGTACATAATTCACTTTGTTGTTATGGCATAAATAATTACGATATTCATGTTGCTCATCCTTTGAGTGTCGGTCTAAATTTCAACATAAAATGAGAAAGATGATAGTAAGGGCATTGTTGTCAATGTAGAAGTTAACTGATATAGTAGTTCATATGCATATCACATATGCACCTTCTCTTTTGATATTTACTTTTTCTGTGTAATTTTTGGTGTTTACTTAACTAATAATAAATATATATAGAAATCATGTAATTTCTTGTAATAATTACTCAAGTTTGGAATAAAAGTTTAAAAAATATAGATCAAACTAACTAAAAATTTAGAATTTATCATCGTAATGTTTAAAAGGAAAAAAAAACAAAAAACAAAAAACAAAAATAGACAATATTAGAATAATTTTTGTTTCTTAGAGTTAATGAGAAATAAAATTAATAAACTTGAATAGACTACAATATATTCGTCAATTGTCAATGTATGATGATGTATTCAATCTTGTTATTATTTATGCGTCTCATTTTAGAGGAGTAACACGAACATCTTATACATTCTAATTAAACAAACACCTACTAATTTTCTCAAGAGAAATTATTCAATAAACCATATGTCTCATGTCATCATGCTAATGTAGTACACCAATCTACTTAATATTTGACTTTTTGACAGTTGATCCCTAAACAAAACCTTCTAATATTTTTTTTCTCCAGTTATTTTATCTTAAATTACATGCTTAGTCATACTTGCTATAAATATTTAACATAAATTCTAATTAATTACTTGTAATTTTTTAACAAAATAATTCTTAATTCTTTAAAAATAATATTTCCTTCTATAAAAACATTAGTTTGTAACGAATTTAGGAAACTTGAACAAAATAACTTATTTTATATACAATCAATAACATTTTTGCTTGGCTCCTAATATTCATATATTTTCTAAATATTATTAATATGGTGAAGGAAATAAAGTTCGCCAAAGATTAGCTATTTATCAATGTCAGCTGAATTGATTGATTACAGTAATTAGACAAAAGATTTAAAAAAAAAAAAAAGTAGCCTAAGAAAACTAGTCTCACGTTTTAATAAAATAATCAAAAGTTGAATAATATTTTAAAAGCAAAGCCAATATATAGGTAACAGTAATGTCCTAATCCTAATAGTAACAAATTAAATAATAAAGGAATTTAAAAATCAAAACATGAAGATAAATCTTAAAAAATAGATAAACAAATGACAAATCCTAATAATAAAATTTGAATCTTGAATGTGTAATCTTCATAATGCAAAACATCTGCATATAATCATATCGCTTAAAAAAAACAAAAAATTTTTTTTTGCGAACATATCAAACTATTTTAATCCAAGTAAATATTAAAAAAACCTCATACTCTTTTATTTTGTAAATATTTTTTCTTTTTTAAATTCGAACTCTTTAATTTTAAAAAAGTGAAAAATGTACATAAAAAAACACGGAAAAGTGTAACACATATATATATTTACTATTAAATTTATATTTATATTTATATTATGTTATCAATTATATTTATACGTAGATTACTCCTTTAGAAAAAAAAAAAAAAAAAGTTAAAAAAAAAAACAGAACTTCAAAGAAAATATCTCTGAAAGAAAAGATTGTGTAACTACCTACAACTTACACAAAAATAATTATTTTTAGAAATTAAATACCTATTTTTTTAATCTAAATGTGTTGTGCTACTATTCTTTAAAAAAAAAAAAAAGAGAAAAAAAAACACGTTGGCGCTTAAATGGAGGTAAATTTCAAATTTTGGATTTGGCGCGTAAATGGATTGTGAAAAATAAAATTTTTGGCGCTTTGTTTTCGCTCCAAACACTTCAATCAATCGCGCCGCGCTAAAACCCTCAAAAACCTGACCTCTCTCTCCACACTTCCTCCACCGTCTTATTCCTCTTGCTGCTCAACACTCTTCTTCTTCTTCTTCGTCTTCTTCTCCGTATGCTTGTCTCTGCTGTCTCCGCCGCCGCAGATTCCGCCCAAATCGGAGCCATTTCCGGCGTTTACGTTGTCGTTAGGATTTTCCTTTTCCCGGACATGTTGGAAGTCTACACTAATCGCTCAATCGATTGGGAGCCGTCCCCGGTAGTAGCTCTAGCCACCAGCCCCGACGACTCTCGGGTCGCGCTGCTCGTGACGATGGATCGGTCGAAATTTGGCTCGTCTCTCCCGGCTCTGTCGGCTGGCACTGTCAGCTGGTACACCTCCCCCAACGACCCAAAATCTTCTTGCGTTCTGTCGCTATTAGATGAAATGAAAACATTTTCTAATGATTTTTGGGTTGTTTTCAAATAACCGGATTGTTCTATTTTGGGTATATATCGGGTTTAATTTTGGGTATTTGTTGTGCATGTGTGTTTTTTTCTTATGTAAAATGTTGTTTTTGTGAAGTCTTTCCAGGTAATAGACGCCGAGAAGGAGGGTCAAATGGAGCAGTATGAAGTTCTGGAGCAGATTGGGAAAGGATCTTTTGGCTCTGCACTTCTTGTGAGGCACAAACATGAAAAGAAGAAGTGAGTGATTACCTTGACTTCGAGTTTATGTCTTATGGCTAAGATGAATGTTTGATGATATACTCTAATGTAAAATCTTCTTCTTCTTCCCTTTTTTTGTTACAACCACGTAAGTATGTCCTTAAGAAGATCCGTGTTGCTGGACAAATTGACAGAACCCGTCGATCGGCACACCAAGAGGTTATTTTCTTTATTTCCATGTTTATGTTAATTCTTGAAGATATAAATAAATGAACCAAGATAAACAATAAAAATTTTGAGGTTATTGTTTGTTTGTTTTTCTTGGGTTAGTGAATATGGCAAATGACTACTACTTGTGTAATTACGATGATATTTTCTCTTGCAAGTTGTCGTGTTCAATTTCTTGATGTCTGGGCCTTGATACAGCTCTTTTTTCTTTCATGTTTGTTAAAATTGATCTCTTTAAATTGTTAGACCGTCATGCTTGTCTGCGATGGTTGGTTAAATTTAAATTTGATGTAGCTTCTTCATTATCAAGATATTAAGTTGTTTTCTTTCACTACGTCGCAGATGGAGCTGATTTCTAAACTTCGGAATCCATTTATTGTAGAGTACAAAGATTCATGGGTAGAAAAGGTCATAATCTTATGAGAAATCTTAATTATTTCCCAAATTATATTATTTCCGTACCATAAGCTCATTTACACTTTTACTCTGCTACAGCCCGTGGTGCGCTCCTTTCTACACTGAATTTGAATTTTATTTTACGTTTTTATTTTTTTCATGAATTTACCATATAATTGAGTTAATGATTCAGTGTAATACTAGAAGTTTATGTTTCCAATTATTGTGTGGGGTCCTGTGATTGATTCTTTGGCACCACTTGCAGGGTTGCTTTGTATGCATTATTATAGGATACTGTGAAGCAGGAGACATGTGAGCTATTTATCTTGCTTTAACTATTTTCTTTTTGCTTGAAAATCGATCTCTTCGTTTTTTTTTTTTTAATTTTTTTCGGTGTATGCTAATTTTTTTCCATTCTTTTTTACGTTTTTTTCCCCTTGCTATTTGTTGTTTTCTTTTTCCAGGGTAGACGCTATAAAAAGAGCAAATGGTGTTCATTTTCCTGAAGAGGTTGTTCCCTCGCAGCTTATTTTCGGCTTGAAATATTAATTTCTTACTATTATAAGCTGTTACAGTGACTGCTGTATGCAAAAGTAACGTGTTTATTCTTAAAACTGAATCGTGCAGAAACTTTGTAAGTGGCTGGTTCAACTCCTGATGGCACTTGATTATTTGCATGCTAACCATATCCTTCATCGTGATGTCAAGGTCAGTGGGAAAAATAGATACAAATTTAGTTATAGTGTTATACTGTTTGTATGAAACTCGCAAATTGATGTTGATTTTTTTCTAATTGCTTCAGTGTTCAAATATATTTTTGACAAAAGACCGAGACATCCGCTTAGGTAAGTTTTCTTTCCTTTTGCTTCTCTCATTGTTAATTGACATTGCAAGTACCTCTGTCATCATAGAATTTTGTTTAAATTCTTACTGAGAGTAATGAAACAACTGATGGATCCAGGTGATTTTGGTCTTGCCAAAAAGTTGACTTCTGATGATCTTGCTTCCTCTGTGAGTAGCCAAGCTTATTTGAATATTATTTTTTCTTTCCTCTGTGTCTATAAAGCTGCCCACAAGCTTGAATTTCTTGTTTCTATCTTAATGGTCCATTTGCAGGTTGTGGGAACTCCGAGTTATATGTGTCATGAACTACTTGCTGATATACCTTATGGTTCCAGATCAGATATTTGGTCTTTAGGTAAGGGTTCTTATATATAAACGTAAATGTAAATATATATATATATACATATATTATATATTTAAATGTGGTATTCTAGGTCACTTTTTGGCTTATGTTCAAAATATTTGTTTTCCAGGATGCTGTATATATGAAATGGCTGCGCACAAGCCAGCATTTAAAGCCTTCGTAAGTTCCTGGTTTGCTGTTAGTGAGCTAGGGATTGGATCATCTCGTTTATTTGCTTTTAATTTCATTTGCAAGCAAAGAGGAATTGAATACAATGACTCTCTGTCTAAATTTGTGTCCTGGAATCCATATATTTCCCTGGAACCCTGATCTCAATTTAGAAGATGCATTAATTCCATGAAGAGAACGTCATCTAATTCCGTAGAACTGCATACAATGATTCTCTGTCTAAATTTGTAATTCCTGCTTTCATTTCAGCGCTATGTTGAGGATGTTTATGAGAAAGTCATATCTTGACGTATTGGTCCTAGTATCATTACATGTTTCCATGCATATGAACTTGCACACATGTGATGTGGAGAGAGAGAATAATTTGATTTATATTGTATTGCAGTCAAAGGAGGAACCAAGTTGAGAAAGAAGCTTGTCCGAAATGGTGAAAAAGAAGGGCAAGACTGAAGCAATTCTTCGAAGATGAGAAGAAGCAAAAGATAACCAAGGAATTCCTTGAACAATACCTCCAATTCAAATGCTTTGACATTGGCTCTTGGAAATTTATTAATACCGAAGTTTTATTTTTCGTTTTGTGTAATAATGTATTCTTTTTAACTATATGAACCAAAATTTGTATTTACAATTGTAAATAATCAATAATCAATAATATTATTTTGGTAAAATTTATTTTTTTTAATAATTTGTGTATTCCAAAATCTGTATTTATAATTATAATAATCAACAATAAAAAAAAAATCAAGAATACATGACACTTATCCAATGTCATGGAAATGATTTCTATGTCGTCCTATGAATGTCATGGTTTTCCAAAAACAACATTCTTTTAATGTCGTAAATTGTTTCTAATCACGACATCTTTCTATTGTTGCAATATGTATGAATCACGACATTTAAAAACTGCTATGATATACATTTATTACGACATTTTTGAACTGATGTGATACATACTAATCACAACATTTTTTAATTGTTGTCATATATAAAGACATACTAAACGGAAGGTAATAGATGACACCACTTTAATGTCGAGGACAAAGAATTCACGACAGGGATCACGACATAAAAAAAAATGTCGTAAAAAATGTAATACTTTCCACGGCACCCCCATTCCTCGACCTTTTCAAAAATGTCGTGGAATCCATTTTACGACATTTTTTAAATGTCGTCAAAGGGCTTTTTTGTTGTAGTGTATAGGCCTGCATGTCTTAATATTAGGTTTTGATTTTTTTTTTTTTTTTATTTTCCCCATGAAGATATGGAATGAACGTACAAAATGTCATATGGCGGACAACAGATCCAGTTGGTTGGCACTTGGCATCATCAATTTAAATGTATATCATGATTTACTTATCGTCCAACGTATCTATGTGGACTAGTGTCAATGTATATTATATATATGCGTATATGTATATAAAGTAAAATATTTGTTTTTTCTTAAAAAATTTGTCAAACGTTTGCCATAAACTTGTCTGCTACGTACGACTGAACGATGCAAACGTGTTTTTCGTTTTCAAAACTGCATCCAACATGCATGTTCCTTGCTCAGAAAAAAGTGGAGTTGGTGGTTTCGAAATCTTAGGGTAAATTGGTGGAACTCAATATTATTTATATATGAATAAACATGATTGTAGTTGAGTTCTCAAAAAAAAAAAAAAAAAAAAGTTTCTAGACGCTTTGTGTTCAAAAGGAAAAGGGCTTTAAAATGTATAAATGACTTGAATGTTTAGTTGGGTTGATCATTTGTCTTTTCAGTAGGATAGTTTTGTTTTGTTTTTATTTTTTTGTTTGTTTGATTCTAAATTTCTTTATTTATGTTTTTCTTTTTCTTCTTATTTTGATAATTATGTGTGGGAGATCCACGTTAAAAATAAATAGAACATGATCAACAGTAGTATGTCTTACCAAAAGGGACAAGGAAAAGGTCCAAATTGTATAGTTTATGATCATTAATGTTTTGTTTGGTATTTCAACTCAAATTAAACTATATTTTTTATCTTAATTTTATCATTTTTTGAAAAATCAACAAAAATTATAACTAATTTTTAAAAAGTCAACCAATTTCAACTTAAAAATTTCATCTCTAACCAGCGAATCAAATACAAGCTAATTATGATACAGAGAATGCTTACTATATAATAGCTGTAAAACATGGAAGTTTAGTTGTGTGGGGAAGAAAAGGTAGTGGAAGCCATCGCTAGATTTGGAAAAGACGTTTAAATTTGGTGCTTACCTTTAATGGATTTGTTTTTCATTTTGCATGAAATGAAGCTTTATTAAACCGCAAGGTGGCTTATAGATGGGACTCTTTGTCTTCATCAGCTATACATTCACTATATATTATAAATATATATGAAAAAATATGTTAGGAATATTGATATTAATTTTAATTTTTAAATATCAATTAATGTGATAGATAAATTGTCGTTTTTTTATCGGTAAATGTTTAAAGCATTAACAAATAAATTGATTGCATTTATAAATATAATATGACACATAAATTGATACTCGTTTAATAATAGAGTTTGTATTCCTAACATTATTTTACATATATATATATATATATATTCTACTTTCCTAGGCTAGGTTAAAAATATACTCTACACTGCTCTTCTGGCTATGACTATGAGGCCTTATCAGAACTTCCGCCCTGTTTGTTTCGTAGGATTAGTTCATATTATTCTTATTTTGAGATCATATTTTTATGAATTTCGAATATTGTAAAGGACTTCCGGAAGCTAATAATTTTCTCACATTAACATTTTTCTCTTCGAAAGTTGGTGGGTCTTTGGAATTTAAGATCTTATACAAAATTCACATGATATATGATATTTGGTTAGTTAATCTAGGAAACGAATAATAGAAGCTCATAATAAAACATTAAAAACGAATAGTTTCTAGACAAAAACTAACTTCCGTTTAGAACATGAGTTTGAGATGAAACTTTTATGTCGAAATTAATTAACTTTTTAAAATTAGTTATAATTTTTATTAACTTTTTCGAAAAATATAAAAATTGAGATGAAAAACTTAACTTCAAATCTAAGTTCCAAAATAAGCAGGCACATCATAAAATGAACAGGCACTATAATTTTGGTATGTGACAAAGCCATTCCATTAAGTCCATCTAGAGTATTTACTCTCGAGAAAGTTCAACAGATGCGAATCCTATAAACTAGCACCTCGTCCAGTACTTCTTCAAGTTCATATTATACACACACACACATATGCGTATATATACATAGTCGTGAAATAAAGGAACCACGCAAGTTGCTGTAACTGATATAGCAGTGGTTAACAGAGAGATATGGCTGCAGCCGTTCAAAAATTATAAGGCCGGGTAAATTACTCATTTGGTTCATAATTTTTATAAGGTTACGATATGGTCCCTAACTTTTTTTAAAGCTAAAAGTTCCATAAACTCTTAAAAAAAAGATACAAAATATTTCATTTTATTAACAATTAAGATTAAAAATTAGATTAAACATATCTACTGTGTAATTATGTATTTACTATTAATAATATAGTTGTGAGAAGGAAAAGTGATAACGTTGTTTAAGTGATGCCGATTTAATCGAGATATCTTGGTGCACGTACTGATTTCTGTCTCCATCATTTATTAAAAAAAAAAAGGTAGAATAGATAAAGTGTATGGTATATGGAAGTTAAAATCATATAATTTATTTCTTAATTACCCTTACATAGTAAATTATGTGTGATTCAATGGTATTTTTTTGGTTAATTTTTAACGTCAGTTAACGAAATTAGGATTGTTTTGTACCATTTTAATGAGTTCATGGAACTTTTATCCCCCCCCCCCCCCCCCCCCCCCCAAAAAAAAAAAAAAGATTGAAGATCTAATTGCAACTTCGTGAGAAAGTTAGAGATGAAACGTATAATTTACCCAGGTTACGTTATAAAGGGCAATGTCGGTTGGGGAAGCAATGGTAAAATTTAGTAGCCTGGTTTTATTCTTTTGAACTGCCAAATCCAAGTATAAATGAGAACATGATTGTTGAAGAGAAGCTTGATGGAGCTTTGTTCACTTGCTGTATTTTGATGTTTAGAGAATGTTGAGAAATTAATTCTCAGTACAATTGTTTGTCACTGGTCATGTTCACATATACATCAAGTGGGATGGTTTGGAATTTTAGAAGACTAGGCTACTAAATTTAACTAATACTACTTCCCATACTGACTTAAAAAAGTTTGAAGAGAAGGAACCAAATAGAGGGGGTAAAAAAAGTTGCATAGTTGAAAAAGTTAAAATGAAAGCTTTAACTTTTCTTAGTGAATCTTTAATATTTAACATAGTTGAAATTCGAAAAAGAAAAAAAAAAAAAAGCTGACTTAAAATTGGCTCATTTGAGGCTTAATTAAATCAACTGTAATCAAATCATTGAAGAAGGATTTTTTGTTGTCTTTTCGATTCAGGACTATTTTGCGGTTGGTTTATTGAAGACATAAAAGTAAGCCTCCGTTTAGTGTTTTAACCCCAACTTATATTTTTCATCTTAGTTTTTTTTTTTTTTTTTTCTGAAAAATCCACAAAAATTATAACTAGTTTTTAAAAAGTCAATCAACTCCAAGTTCAAAATTCAACTCCAACCGGTGAACCAAACGCACCATAAAACACTTCAAAATGTAATAAATATCCATGTTCCTCAATAATTGTAATGCAACAGTACGTGGAATAATGTTTAGGGTAAAGTTTAAGTCCTGATCACAAGCAAATTCTTGGAAATTTTTTGGTTCGATGTATTTTCTCTCAGTTATATATATGTACAACCCTATATCTGTCGTCCAGGGAATGCATCAAGATCTCTAAGTCAGAGGAGGCACAGACAAAGCCTAAATAATTTAAGCAATATACATTACCGAGTAGCGTGAACAAGCTAGCAGTACTGGACTATCGTGCCAAATTTGTGATATACAGGTTCGAGTGTTAATTAAGTGACAATTTTTAAAGATCTTAAATGTGATGATTATTTATCCTAGTCAATTGAATACTCGATTTTGAGTGTTTAGGATAATGTTTCACATATCTTTATCATTAACACATTCAGTGGGATTGGGGGTGACATCCATAGAGTGTATACTACTGTTGGTTGCCCTATTCTGGATTTTTTTTTTTTTTTTAAATCGGAGCAATACACCTTTTGACATGGATCTAGCTTCAAATTTAAGAACCCTTAAGCAATACACCTTTAAATGTGGATTCTAACTAAGAACCCTTTTGCCTTTTTTTGTTGGGAAAGATTCCAAATCTGGTTAACTGCTTTAGGTGTGCTGGCTCCAGGCTAGAGAAAAGATAGGCTATGAAGCTGTGAAAAAGATTTTATAGCGAAAGTTTCCTTTTTAGTCACCGATAAATAAAGTAGCTAGGCGTCTTGGTGGTTTGAAAGAGATTGACAAGGTAGCCCAAGATTATTTTGAGACGAATGAATGCCGAAGAAAGGAATATCGGAGAGCTTACTCCATTGTTCGTGGTGGAGTAAGGGCTTAGGAGTTGTAAAGGCATGCCTTAAGGCAACTCGTGACCAAAGGTAGGCGCATTAAACTGAATTAGCCCTTATTTGGTTCACCGGTTCATTTCAAAATTTTCATATCAGTTTTTATCTTTTCTGAAAAAGTTTTTTATCTTTTCTGAAAAGTCAACAAAAATTACTATTGAAACTTAAAATTTCCAACTCAAACTGGTGAACAAAACGGACCCTATTGTTAGTTTTGGCATTTCTCGCAAGAGAATAGGAATAATTTTCAATGACAAAGTGAAATTATCTAATTAAAATGCGGACTAGGAGCGGAAGGCGAAAGGCGATGGAGCAGAAGGCGAAAGGCGATTTCTTTAGTAAGGAAGGAAAGCAAGTTTTATTTTTTCACTTGCTTAACGTGCAAATAATTTTTACAGCCATCTTTGAGTTGGATGGACAGTGAGGACATATTTGGTTTTTTATCCGAAATCATATTTATGATTTAGAATCAGAGAAAATTACGAAAGCAAGTGGCAAAAACTTGTTTGGCTACACATGAAGAGTTTTGCTAACTGAGGATAGTAGGATTAACACTCTTACGAGTTTAATTAGGGTTCAGTTATAGTAGGATTAACACTCTTACAAGTTTAATTAGGGTGAGCCTCTCTTTGATCGACAACATTCACAAGTATTGATGACTATACACATTTTTTTAATTATTCTTTTAATAAAAGTGACAGACACACCAACTAGGTCGTATCTATTTGACACCCTCGTCATCTACCCTTCATGAAATTAGTAAAGTCAAAATAAAATAAGTTCATACAAAAAAACAAGACTACTCCAAAAAGGGAGAGCAAATTACACAAGCTCGGTGCTTCGTTAAAACCTAAGGTCCGATCATACTCGAAGGAAAAAATTCACTAAAGATAAAAACGTTAGACACATGATGAATGATAATGAGCCCACAGCGGGTGTGCCGTGACTGCCAGTTTTTCTTTATTTGTACTTGCTAATTGGTTTACTTACTAATTTGTACTTACTAATTGATTTGTACTCATACAATTGTATATATATGTATATTTATGCATGTGTATTAAAACGTAATGAATCTCTATGTCGATGATCATCACTTGTAGTCAAGATCAGTTGATCTTGACGGCCAGATCATGAGAGGCAAAATTAACTCCTCCGTTTGTAATGCAAACATATATATTTATCTAAAGGAATTTACAAAGTGCAGTACGTAACACTATATATTTGTTTCTATGTATGACGTTTCTATTATGCGATCATCACAAGCACGAGGATATTCCGGAAGGAATGATCTACAGAAACAGAAGACATGATTTTTGTTTTATTGGTTGAAGGATTTGATCATATGTAACGAGTCGGAGGAACATCCAACAACGACAACAAGAACAAGATAGAAGATAATCACCGACGTTAGGAAACAAAATCCAAACAGTGGAAATATTTAATAGCTTTCACGCGTCCTTGACTACTGGTTTCTTTCACAAATTAATTGTCCACATGCATTATATATACACACACATATATCTGTATGTGATGTAAGAGCGATACAGTCGTTTCTAGCAAAAGTATGTGACTGATAAGAGATCAGACACAATCAACTTTTTTAAATACCACTGATTACCAAATTTGGCAATCCAACACTATCTGTTTGGGTCCTTATTTCAAGAAATCCCTTACAAATCTGTGGATGCACCCAACAAACTGGCTCTGGGCACTTATTCGAGGCTCAGGCTATGTAGGACACTTCTTAATTTCAAGTATATTCCTACATTATTCTTCCTTCCTTAGAAAAATGCCCCTTTAAGGTGCATTTGTGAGAACTTGAACTTGGAATCTCTTGCTCTGATACCAGCTGATATAAGAGTAGCATGATCATTCCTTTAAAAAGTTACAACTGATGGGAGACACAATCAACTTGTTTAAATAGCATCTACCACTAGATTCATGAATATACTCCAAGCACTATCTATTTGGGTCCTTATTTCAAAGAGTCATTTACAAATTCATGTATGCACCCAACACATATGCTCGTGCACTTTTTCGAGACCCATGTAATATAGATCGCTTTTCAAATTCAAGTTCGTACTTTTTTCATATTTATTTATGTATGGCTTTTTTGTATCACTATTTTCTGAATTTTTCATGATTTTAAAACCAATTCTAAACTAAAAAAATCTTGGTATAATTGATTCCTTTCGAACTTCAACTCCTTTGCATTAGTGTTCTTTTTTTTTTTTTTTTTTTGTGGGGATAATTCTGTCAATGTTCTTGACGGAAATGGACATGTACATGGCACATGGAAGATAAATGAGAGACAGATAATCTAACAGAGGTGATAAAAAGTATCAGTATCATTCATACAATGAATTTTATTTTGCTAGACACGAAAAGTTTAAAGGACATACATGAAAAAAGTCTTGCTAACTAAACAACGTGTACTTGTACGAGTGAATGTACACCCACCAAAACCTCAGACTACTAGCTAACTATCCACGAATTAAAAGTTTTTGTTGACAAAATTTCTTTGAGCCAGTTGTCCATGTACGATTTTTTTTTTTTTTTTTTTGCTAGAACTAATTTTAAGAAAATGAAATGTGAAAAAAAACAATACAAATGTTTGTCTTTTGCTAATCATACAGTTTACACATTACATCTACTGGCCAGCTAAACGATATGCAATCTCGCCATGCCTTTTTACACGTTATACACGTGGCCTTAGGTTTTTTTTTGTTTTTTTGTTTTTGTTTTTTGTTTTTTTTTGCTACTGTCGTTAAATTTCAATGTGTTTGTTTCTGTGAAGTTCTCTTGACCCGTGTAGTACACTTGTTTTGTCGTAAAGTTTAATTAATGCCCTACATGTAAATATAGCGTGTGGATTGACTTTTACGGTATGGTTTTCATGGGGATTGAATTGAGATAAAAAAACCCTCTCCTAATCAAGGGATTGGGGATGGAGCCCTGAAAATTCCACACCAATGACAGTTTTTTATTAAGGCTAATTTGAGAATTTAACACTTAAAATTTCTATTGTCCTAGTTTTTGTTTACAAATAGAGACCACCGTTATTAAGGTTTATATATTTTAAGGGGGTTTAGAGCAAAAAAATATACAAAAATTTTGAGGGTGCACAAGTTTTTATTGTAAACTTCTTTGATCATACTGCAATGGTTAAAAATATGTAATCTCATATTAAGACGGACCTCTATAACTCTTGCGTGTTTGTGTTTGTTAATTTTTCTCCGTAATTTTATTACTCTTGAAGATGTAAAATCATGGTGTCTAATTCTTAACACTATGACATAGCATTAGTTTTTCTAATAATAAAGAATATCGCATGCATAACATTAGCGAACGTTTGGATTCTTATTAGGGTTTTTGAGCTAGCATTGGGTTGGTTCGGCCGAATTTTTTGGAGTCGAAATTGTGAAATGAGAATCTCATGTGTTATTTCACCATCGACAAAATAAAGTCGTGAGCTCCGCAAAAACATTTTTTTAAATGTGAAAATAATTTTTCGTTATTACCATGTTATAAAAATGTCAAAGGTATAGGCAAAGGAAAATAAAAAGGAACATCTCTATCCATGAAGTCAATCATTATTAATATAATACTTGCATCAATTTAATTGATGAAATGACCTTGGATAAACTTTCAATATGCTAACTCTTTTAATATGTTTTGTTTTTTCTCTTCTGTTCAATTATATTCAATTATTCTAGAATTAAAGATCCATAGTACTAATGGAATATTCTAAGTATATAAATATGTAAATATATAACATGTTGTTGAAAAAAATATATTCAGTAGCTATTGTAAAATTTGTTAGTATGAATGGTAATTCAGAGCTTTTCTTAAGTACTAGATAAGATATATGAGAAAATGGTCTTTTTAGAAAAGCATTATTTAATAAATATTCTAAGTTTTAGGTAAATTAGAAAAATGATCATTTTTTTAAATAGTTAATTACTAATAGACTGATATCAATTATCGTTTGACCAATAACAATCAAATGATTTATCCCTCAATCACTTATTAATTTGATAATCTATCATTTTAATGTAAAAGATGACCAAAACAAATTATTTCACCTAATTTCTCTTTGAAATCTAGAAGGTCTACACGTAATCATCAACATCATCAGCATTCGGTACAACATAGGAGCCTCTCTGTATTGGAATAGAACCTCTGTATGGTACTTACTATTACTATAAGGCCATATAGTGGACACTAATATCATTCATGGAAGAAAACTATTCATATATGTATAAGATTTAGAATACTTTTTAATGATAATCTATACGAACATTCTTATACAACGCGACTCGAATTATTGATTAGGTTGTGAAATAGAAAGTGAGTCCTGCCTCTTAAATCTGGTCAATCCAGTCGAGATGTTTACGAGGATTATACTGATCATGATCTATAACAGTTATTTCTTACAACTACAGCTAGCTAGCTTATTAATTTGTGTGGGTTGGATTTATCTTTCAACATTTTAAGAAAGTCATGGTTTATGCATTAATTGTTCTGCGATTCTGATTATTATAATACGGCTAGCTTTTGTTTCTGTAGTACTACAAACATTTTTTCTTGACTTGTCCTGATATATTTGGGACCACTAGAGATGATCAGTGTGGCATCAAAAGAAAAGTCTAAATATATATATATATTCATATACATGTATATATATATATATAATTTATATTTATATATGTGTTGTGTTGAGTGTGAAAACTTTCTGAAACCTGAATCGTGCTTTTCAGTGCACAGAGATGGGGTGCTGAGACTGAAAGATACCTCACGATTCTAGCGGAATGCATGCATTATTATGACGATGCCCTCTTCATTGTGGCCTCAAAAATTTAAAAGAAAAAAAAAAAAAGTCTCTGATAAAAAATCGTACTCTCGTATTAAGCCAAAGCCAAAGTAAAAGCCGCCCTAGCTATAGCTGAATCTGCAAAAACTCGAACCTCCTCATGATACATATCGATATATGCGTGTATGTATATACATACATATATACGTACTTAACGCTGTTCACTTTTCAGTACTTTACGTCATGAATTCATTCTCGTCCTTTCAACTCATCCATGATTTTCCTTTGCTCTTTGGACCTCTTCGTCATCATGCAAGTGAATTGACGTTTGCATTTATATTAGGTACTGTGTTATACAGACATATATATATATATATAGATGACCAGTCTTCGCTAGTATACATAGTTCCTTTAATTTACAATTTTTTACATGTAACTTTGAGTGTAACAGGACTATATATAAAGTGTTTGGACTTGTTAATGCAAATAATATAGGTCAACAGAAATACTATATATTAATGATCTAAGGGCATGTTTAGTAGAAGGGAGGGAAAAAAGAAACTGAAAGTAGTAAATCATCTGGGTGAGAGAAATGAGGAACGAAAAAGAAGTCATTTTCCTTATGATGTTTGGTATGCAGTTCTCCAATAATCTTTTCAAATTAGGAGAAATCATAATTAAGGTATTTTAAAGGATTTAAAGTCATTCCCACAATTATTTATTTTCTCTTTTCTCTCCTATCAAATAACCCTATTGTCAAAAATACTTTCACTAATTCTTCTACCCCTCTAATTCCTTTCACTTTTCTCTCCTACCAAACACACTCTTATATAATGTTTGACAGGAAATAGAGAAAATAGGAAGGGCGTGGTAAATCACTCAAATGAGTGAAATAAAGAATTAGAGAGGTGTTCTTTTTCTTATGTTTTTTGGTATGAAATCCCTTCAATAATCTATTCAGTTGAGGAGAGATCAAGATTTGGATATTGAAAGATTGAGAGTCCCTCATCTAAATATTCCTCTCTTTTATCTTTTCTATCAGACAATCATGAATATTAAAATCCTTTCATTAATCCATTCACTTCTCTCCCTCATTTCACTTTTCTCTCCTACCAAGTGTAACACATCATTAGCCTTAGATTATACATACCGTTGCATAAAAATATCAAACATGAGATCTCACCTATATGTAATTTAAATTTATAGTACTATGTGTACAAGATAATTCGTTCGTTTGAACATTTATAATTTTTCGTTACCATATACATACATACATATATAGTACTTATATCTGTCTGAGTATGAGATTTCAAACTTGAGTACATGACAATTATAGATAATATTGGATAACAAATTTCCACTTACATGTTTTTAACACTTTACTCGAGATTATGGGATCCTAAATCTTCCTTTTTAGTGGGATTAATATAATAATCCCCTTGATAAACACGTGGTATGTTATCCATGAACCTTTTAGATATAATTCATTACTCCTCAATGCTTTTCTTCCCTTTCCCATCCACGCCTCAAATACACACACACACACACACACACACACACACACACACACACACACTTCTTGTTTTTAATTCGAATTTAAGTTTTATCTTGTTTTAATATATTGAAAGGTAGTTACTGTTGGTTTCTTTATCCAATGGTTCAACAAATATAAAATAATAAAAATTAATTGACAGACCGAATGTATATATTTAGTGATAAACTCGTGACTCGTTCTGATAATTATTAATTCATTTTTTTATTATTTGTATTAACTCTATGTGATATAAAAGATTTAATTAGCAATTGTGACTACAAGACAATGAGGAAAATGGTTAAATGACATGAGCAAATCATCCCAATATTGACAAGTATTCAAATGAACGAGAATGATATTAATGGTATTTACTGAGCATCTTTGCCGACACACTTTTTACTAAATAATTTTTCCACAAGGCAATACCTCATGCATTAAGTCCTTATATCCAATATTAAATTTAATTTAATCCAAAATAATACTATATCTAACTATCTTGTACGCACAAAAACAACCTTAATTCCTTTCATATTTAATGAAATATCTCAGTATATATACGGGAACTTCTAAGGTGTATATATATGTATAGTTATGCCTCCAAAGCAAGCTAAAATTTTAAATTCCATGATATACATAAAGATTGGTACATATTGATTCTTATCGAATATATATACCAGATTAATTACCCTACTAAATGACAATCAGTGGGCGCGTCTTCCGTTGCAAAAGAGTACTACGTCTGAAGTTAATTAACGTTTTCAAGATCTAGAAATATTGATTTCTTTTTGTTAGATTAAACATGATATGAAAATCAGATTTTATAATGGATGATGGATTTGAACCCTAACCCACATTCAACGTGAAAAATGGTGTGAAATTGAAAATTTTTCTTACATAATTATGTTACTTAATCAGCTGTCATGACGCAGAAACGTGGTTTAAACTTCCTCTTTCCCTGAGTTAAATTTTTTTTTTTTTTTCCCTTTCTCTTTTTGTTTATTTTCTCTTTTTGTCCTTTTTTCCCTCGCATTCTCTTGTTGATTTTTAAAGAAGAGAGAAGTACTTTTGACTTGACACGCCAACTGCTTTTTGTAATAAACACAGTAAGCTGCAGAAACCAATTAAATATGGGGATTCGTTTTAACAGCATTGAAAACGAGGTCTCCTCCTTTAATTAATTTATTTATTATTACCATTTTTTTTTTACGTCAGTGGTTCTATCTATCAAAACTCACGTCAATGGACTGATCGGCTGAATCGCCAGTCGTGTCCACAGTGCTCAGTTTCTCCTCTTTCAGTTTCAGAGATTTTCAATGCCCGATTCGAAGAGAAAGGCCGTAGATCCTCGAAATCAGGTAATTATTCGATCACATATGTCATGTCATTTTCACAAGAAGATCACGGCCTTTCCTTAATCTTATTCTTTACCGAATCACAAAGGTTCTCTATTATATTACTAATTCACTTTTTGACAAGGTTAATTATATGAAAAAACCATTTAATATCCACGATGATACGGAAGAATGAGACCTGTTCCAACTTGATAGGTAGTTAAAAAGGCATAATTTCAATTTTATAATGGATAATGATGTTTGATTTCTAGATGCTAGACAAGAGAATTCTGTTAGTATATTAGATATTAAGTTTATTTATAAGTAGCTTGACATATAAGAAATCTCGAGTTCGAATCTTTATTGACTTAAGTGACACACTTTGTTTTCGGTGTAAGTAGTTATCGTTGAATGCAAACAAGTTTATGTGTTATAATCACAGTTAAAAAATAATCACGGATTATTCCAGGATACATTATTTTTTATGTATTAAAGAAAGGTTAATTAGTAGAATTTGACCATAATAGACATCTTATCTATAGGGAGACTGGGAGACACGTGCTCTAAAGAAGAAAGTGTCACGAAAAATTTATGTCGTTCAATGTTAGTTCATAATTGTGAATTATTTGCTTAACCCTCAAGATTTTAGATACATATATAAGATTCACACGGAATTTTAAGCCTATCCTCTTCTTTAAAATTCGTGTTATATATATATATATATATTGGAGTCATGGACACTCGTCAATATATTTCTAGCTACTTGGTCAGCTTTAATGTGAACAGTAGAGCAACATTGTTTTTTTTTTTTTTTTTTTTTTTTTTTTTGCTATGGGTGAAGTTTAACTTAAAAGGAAAGAATGATCCTTCAATGTCAAAGGCTAATATAGGACCCAGTTTTCCAATTTGAAAATAACCTCATGTTTATTTATTTGAAAACTGGCATCCAGCTGGATTTTTTCTTTCCTTGCCCCCTTCAAAAGGACTAGTGCTGTAAAGTTTTTTCATCTGTGCATATGCTGTATACTTATCTAATACGTTATATTAATAGCACGAATCACTGTTTTACAGTAATTTCGTTGTTATTTTAGATCTATCATGTAACAGTCACGTCACTATCATGTGACTGATTATTAATTATCATGTGGCTTCTTTTTTTTTTTTTCTTTGCTTGCTCGTCTGCGTGTGCTTGTCAATCAATAAATATACATTATGGATCAAGTCTCATATATCCAGCGTGGCCATGTAATTCGGCACATAAAATATTAGGAATGTTTGATTTACAAGTTTAATTCTAACTAAACTGTATTTTTTAGGTTAGATTTTTGTTTTTTTTCTAAAAAGTCAACAAATATTATAATTAGTTTTTGAAAAGTTAACTAATTTTAATTTAAAAATTTTAAGTCCAACTGGCCACCATTGGAAGCTTAGTCTTGTAATAGTAACTCATTAACGTGTTATTTTAAAATGTTTATTGTCAATTATAGTAAAAAGTTCTTCAATGTAACATGAGTTGAAAAAAAAAAAAGTTACGAATATATATAGCTGTCAAACATAAAACTCATCCTCTATAAACATGCACATAAAATGATATAAACAAATACAGTACGTATATCTGTAAATTATGTGTGTAATAGATTAAAATAATGTATATGTGTATGTATATTATTTCTTTATGATATGAGCCAAATGTCAACTTAAAACTCTTTAATCACTGGCATCCTAACTAGATGCTCCATAATGATGACCATTAGAAAATATAAAATGGAAAATATTTAGGGGGTTAAGAAACCCTGAAATGGGCCAATTAGATGTTCATAGCCAAACGGAACAAAGCTATAGACGCTACGCTGTATAGCCCAAGCGTCATTTGAAATTCGGTCCAGTTGTCGGATTACTTCACAAAATCTATGAACCTAGCTTAAATTTGCTTAAACTTAATTCCATTTAATCTTCTTATCTAAATGTCCATTTGGTTCACCAGTTTAAATTGGAATTTTAAGTTTAAATAGTAATTTTTGTTGATTTTTCAGAAAAATCAAAAAACTTTTTCAGAAAAGACAACAAACTTTTTCAGAAAAAGACAAAAATTGATATGAAAATTTGAAATGAATCAATGAAACAAACGGAACTTAATATTGAAGAAGAAAATAGAAGTACGAAAAATAAGAAAAAAAGGGAAAATCTTTATTAAATTGGAAACTGTCCACATTATACGAATTTCATTGTCTTTTCCCCGGCCTATATATATATTTGTTATTTGAATATTCTTCTCATTTATATTTACGCAACAAATGTTACAAGGGAACTACCAACAACTTTCTTTCATATGGGGTGTTTTCCAAGTTGAATACTTCTTCAATAATGGAAAGTATTGGAAATTATCACCTGGAGGCGCTCAGAAAATAACAAATAAACAAATTATTGTTTAAGTGCGGCTAAATTTCTATGGCCCAAGAGACCAAATTATTGTGAATTGATTCATCTCATCTCATCTCATTTCAAAAATTTTTTTGTCTTTTTCTCAAAAAGTTTTTGTCTTTTTCCCAAAAAGTTTTTTGTCTTTTCTGAAAATTCAAAAAAATTTACTATTAAAATTTAAAAATCTCAACTCAAACTACTCCACCAAACACCCCATAAAAATCATGAAATTACGAGAGAGAGAGAGAGAGAGAGAGAGAGAGAGATTGAATGTTTTATCTTCTTTGTCCAAATTCATCCCCCCACGCCCTTTTTTTTTTTTTTTTTCGAGATAGGGACATTCTTTTGTTTCAATTTATCCCCAAAAGGCCAAATTGCTATTTGTGCATCTCCAACAACAAAATAGCCCTTGCTTAATAGCCTCTAGAATATCTACTGAATCTTAAACCAAAAGGTAAAAGTGTTAATTAATTATGGTTAATGTCCCAATCTAAACTAATTAACGCAGTAATAATAGAGAAACTAAAAACCTAGGTTTAGGTTATGTTTAAATGATGTTTACGTGTCATTTCCCATTACAAACAATACTACAGTTAAGATTAATTTGACAACAAAACTTTTCCTGATATAATCCTTGAAAACGGGAAAAGTTTGCTCACAACAAGATTAATTAAAGTCAAACTCATTAATTGTTAGCGAAAAAAAAAAAAAGTCACTCTTATTAATTAACTAGCGAAGAAGCTGCGGTAGTTTTTTTTTTTTTTTTTTTTTTCTCTATATTTCTTTTGTTGTGAAGATTATTTTGTGTACGTTAAATTCTCCATGCATCTAAAATTCTAAATTGATAATAACATCATGAAGAAAACTAAAAAAAAAAAAAAAAAATTTATGAAGAGGAACAACAATTATTACAGGTGAGTGGGAGTTACTTTTTAACTATTGGATTAATTATTTAAACGTCAAATTTATGAATGTTCATGTGAAAATCTTACAGGGTGCGATAAAAAATTACTGTAATTAGACTATTAAAAATTTAAAAATAAAAAAAACAACTATTATTACTGATAACATAAACTAAAAAGTCTTATATTACCATTTCCTATTATAAATAGTTATAATTGGAAATGTTAAAAAAAATAAGGTACTTCTAATTCTGGAGTAATTAAAATTGGACGGACTACTGTTGGATGTGAAAGATGGATCTTTTAACAAAATTTATATATCGTGTATTAGTGTTGAGTATTTAGTGTTTTCCCTGTTTCTCTTCCTCATTCCACTGTGCCGAAGGACAAGATAGAGAGAGAAACATAAATAGAGAGAGAGAGAGAGAGAGAGAGATGACCAGTCAAATGCACAGAGAAATTCTGCATGGAAATGAGTCACAACAAAAATATAAGTTAAAACATATACAAAAATAAATAAATAGAATAATACTTTAGGGTTTGTTTAGTTGGTTAGTTTGAGTTGAAATATTTTAGTTGTAATAGTAAAATTTTTTGAATTTTCAGAAAAGATAAAAAAATTTTTGAGAAAAAAACAAAAACTTTTTGAGAAAAGATAAAAAAAGTACGGTTTGAATTGAATGGAGATAACGAGGCAAACAGGGTGTGTCTCCTTTTATTTCCTCTAAAGTCCTGACCTTTATATAAGGAAAGGCCATGTTCTAGTTTTGTGACAGACCAAACTTGTTTTCTCCCTTGACCTGATCTACTTCTCTTAAACCTTTCCTTTCTCTCGTAATTTTCTCAATTCCAACACAACTCTCTCTCTCTCTCTCTCTCTCTCTCAAAAAAAGAAAAAAAAAAAAAAAGCCTATCTTTTTCTCTACAATATGGCAGCTTTTTCATACCCACAGCACCCTGTTCTTCTTGACCCAATTTTCTTGCCAATAAACAACTCTCCCATAATCAAGAATAACAATAACAACAATAATAGTAGTACTAATATACCAGATCAAGGAAACTTGGCTGAGTTCTTCCCAAATATTGTTTTATCTCATCATCATCATCATCATCATCATGTCCATGGAATCCCTGCTGAAAAAAGTAAGGCTGCTCCTAGCAGTGATGATACTTATCATGATCATGATAATCATGATGATCATGATCATGACCATGATGATGAGCCTTCTGTGACTCATGTTAACAAATTACACAGCACTGACTCTTCAACTGTTGTGGATAACAACAAGCTTGAGAGTGGTGAGCAGGTCACCCAGCAGGTTACCACCACCACTCCTCCTCCTCCTATGGACACCAGGAAGAGATCAAGAAACAGATATGGCTCCTCCTCCACTTCCTCTCTTTACTCCAAGGTTAAATATTCATTATTATTATTCTTTTTTTATTTATTTTGAATCCGCGTTTTTGTTAAATATTAGTTTTTTTTTTATTATTTTAACTTTTTTTTTTTTTTTTTTGGTTTTGTTAGGAAAATATTAGTGGAAGAGGAAGGAAGCAAAAGAATTGTAATGAGAAAGAAAACAAATTAGCGGAGAAGAAGGTAAAGCAGAATAATAGAAATGAAGAAAGGAAAAAGGGTCATGAGGAGCCTCCGACAGGCTACATTCATGTTAGGGCAAGGAGGGGCCAAGCGACTGATAGCCACAGCCTTGCAGAGAGGGTACTTTTCTTTTCCTTCTTCTTCTTTTTTTTTCCCTTCTTTTTAATTTTATTTTTAAATTTATTCATACTTTATAGCCATCAATATTCTTTTAGATTGCCCAATTTATCCCCCACAAAGGACCAATATTTCTGTTATATATGTCTTTAGTACTTACTCAATATGATATATTTCACATGCCCACATTCTATATGTGTTTAGTAAATCTTAGTCTGAAAATGTTTTTGCTTTTCTTTTCTTTTTTTTCCTTTTGTTTTTCAGGTTAGAAGAGAGAAAATCAGTGAGAGGATGAAGATGTTGCAAAAACTTGTTCCCGGCTGTGAAAAGGTGAGAATAATTATACATAATGTATACATACATTTATATACATGTGCATCTATATGGTGATATAGTTATATAGTAGTTCTTTCCCTGATCTTCGCTTTGTCCTTCTTCTCATCAATTAAGGAAATAGTGATGTCCCTGTAATTATCTGCTATTCCTACAAGTAATTGGAAGTGTTTTTTTTTTTTTTTTTTTCCTTCTTTCTTTCTAAATTTATTTTGGGTTTTCTGACAAGTTCATGTGGTTTTGTTTTAAAAATAGGTAACTGGAAAGGCCCTTATGTTGGATGAGATTATCAATTATGTTCAGTCCCTACAGAATCAAGTAGAGGTACCGTTAAACAACTGTTTTCCATTATAATTATTTCCTTTGACAATTATATATATCACTTTTAATAAATATGTGTAATACAGCTAGCTTGTGCTATTTAATTAACCAATTTTTTTTTTTTTTTTTTTTTTTTTTTCCTCTTTTGCAGTTCCTTTCAATGAAACTTGCTTCTTTGAATCCCATGTTTTATGACTTTGGAATGGACCTTGATGCATTTCTGGTCAGACCAGAGGTAAATACAGAAGACAGCAACTCTTTTTGACCCTTTTTTTTTTTTTTTTTGAATAATTACATTATACGCACACATATATTTATATTATATGTTTGTGTTTGACAATGCAATTTGATGGGAACATGTTTAGGGTTTGAACAACTTGGCTTCACAAATTCAATCTGTGGCACAATGTGGCCAAACACAGCCCACGGCTGGAGCTTTCACAGGAGCTGATATCACCACCGCCACAGCCACCAACTTCAATGTCACAGCCAATAATAATAGTTTCTATCCTTTTTGGAGAACTCAGTTTCTCTTTGCTACAACAAGGACAGAGGCCAAGTGATAATTTCTCTAATAATGTTGTATGTACATGTTTCTAACTACAAACAATAATATATATATATATATATATTTGATGTTAACTTATTAATTGTATTATTATATATATTTGTGTGTCTGTGTATATATATATAACGTTGACAAACATTTCATTTTCAGGAGAATGGGAGTCTCTTGTGGGATGTGGAAGATCACCACAGACAAAGCTTTCTTAATCCATCTGGGTTCAGTAACTTGTGTTCTTTCAATTAATTATTATAACCCAACGTCCCAAAAAAAGCTGCCCTACCAACATATAAGTGAGCCCTCTATATCTTATCTCATATCTTATATATTTTACACACTTATGAATGCACATACTATATTATATTAAAACCTCAACCATACATTATATATATATATATGAATGTATGTATATATCAACTATTTATGTATATTATAGACAAATAATATTAACCCACTTTGTCTTTTTTGCAGGTAGTGAAGAAAAATAAATAAAAAAAAAGTGGAAAAAAGAGAGACCAATAAATATGAAGTATAAAATTTAGTTCCAATGGAGAAGGGATTCTTGAGATAGAGAGAGGGCACTGGTTCCAAAGTCCAAATAGATTGGTTGTGGGACTCTGAAGATGAATAAAGGGGCCAGCAGAATTGTATCATGAGTTGAGCATCAAATGGATCATATTACATGATATGGAAAAAAAAAAAAAAAAAAACTTTACTATATATATAAAGGACATATATATATGTATAACCGACCAAATAAGACCAGATCTTTTGTAGATCCCTTGTTCCTGTCCATCTTGACTCCTTCTAGTCTTAGCATGCACAAATTCCGAGGCCCTCTCCTAGTGGTGGTTAGGAATTGGGGGCCAAAAAAAAAACCTTTTTTTTTCTTCTTCCATGTACAATATTGCAATATATTTTATTGTATTTTCATTGTTCTATATAAATGATGATATTATTTATATTAAAATAAGTTAACCGTTAATGAATTTGCATAATATTCTCTTATTGTTACAGTTGTTCTGTTATTACAGTTATTTTTACCGTTATGGCCCACTTACTTTGTTAGTAGACTTTAAGGGATAAGATATGTGAAAGATAGAAGGGGGAGAGAGAAGGAAACAGAGAGAAGGAGTTGATTCTGTTTCTGTTCTGTTGTTGACACAACTAGCCATATATATATATATATATATAAATGCAATTGTAATTTTGTTGGTTTTAATAATTAGTTGCCTTTGTATGGGAATCTTTTGGATTTTGTTATTTTTGTGGACTGAGGTTTCTGAGCTGAATTTAACGGCCATATGTATATACAACAGTTCTGATTATACTGCAATCTATTCATATATATACACACACACATATATATATATAGTTTTGTTATGGGGATCCCATAATGTATAGAAATGAAAGCGATAACCTGATAGCTATTTAATGTGGCACGAATTTTAAATAAGCGAATATAAAAAAAATTAGCTATTCATGATTTGTTACATCGTCCAAACATACGTAATACGTTGAATAATTATCATATTATACTTTTCAGTTTTATATGTTATGATTAGAGTATGGTCTTTTCAAAGAAGATCATAGATGTCTTATGTATATATATTAAAACTGTTTGCGAGGACGATGCATGTTATCAAAATTCATACATGAAAAAAAAATAAAAAATTTAACAAAACTTAGCCCCCTGTTTGATTTCCCAATCTAAACCCAAAAATTTCAATTTTTTTTTTGTCTTTTTTTTGAAAAATCAACAAATTCGTTAACTAGTTTTTGAAAATTATTGGTCAAATGACTATAACTCAAACACTTCAACTCAAACCTACCAATCAAACCTATGCTTAATATACATAACTAATAGTTCCATATGCATAATCTTATTGAAAAAATAGTTTTCTCCTATACTAGAATGCAATTATAAATTTACATTTTGCTTTACAATAATTCTTGCATACACTTGGACCATATTTGCATTAAGGTTTAACTCCAACTAAACTATATTTTTTCATCCTAATTTTTATCTTTTTCTAAAAAATCATAAAATTTATGACTAATTTTTAAAAGTCAACCAACTCAAACTTAAAATTTCATTTTAACTAATTAACTAAACGGAGGCTTATAATTCATACACTTATAATATTAAATTCCCAATGTACGGCTTTATAATAAATTTTTTAAAATGAACTTAGAGATCAATGGACAACAATCTGCAGCTTTATCATAATTAACATTAGAAAGGAAAAAAAAAAAAAAAAGGTTTTTACCATAATAAACATACAAAAAGGGATAAACAAGCCCTTGCCTAGGACAAGAAGCTACTGGTCGCGAATCGGTGCCACAATAAATGACCAAAACGGATAACTCAATGCAATGACTACTTTTGTGTACTGAGGTCACGTGAACATCACATGCAGAGATATGGCCGTAGCTTTTACAAAATGGACCATGAAAACATATATATATGACTTAGGTTTCAAGCTATATATATATATATACACACACATATTTTTCATGGCTTTTTCATGGGAACAGTTTCTGCAAAAGAAGTAAAGTAGATGGACAATTCTTTGCTTATGTGAAAGGGACTTTTATTAAAGAGATTTTGGATTTTCGAAACTTACTCAACAAGGCCATATCACCACACATATATCCCATATGCTGACCACGTTGCGCTAAATGGTAAATAGCATATGATAATTAAGTTACTAGGCATAAATAAAAATGAAACTTTCATAGTGTGGACATCCATCAAATATAAATTATTATCATATGATTTGGACATAAATACTTTTAATGAGTTGGCGACACATGCCAAGAGAAGGGGAAAAGAAAAAAACATCGTTAGTAGCAAGATTTTTTTTAGACAGATCAGATTGAGAAAATAGAAATAACATTCATACTTATCATATCAAGAAAACAACCTATCAACAAGCATTAAAGTGATTATGTACCTCTTTAAATAGTGCTAGAAATGTTGAAGAAGTTTCAGACACCATAAATGACATGTTAAGAGAAACTCAATAATTATAAACTCGCTCAGAAAGAAGTTTAGACTGTGGTTTCGATATCACGTGATAGATTGGAGGAGCTAACGATATGCCAAAAAAAAAAAAAAGTGCTTATAAAGTTGGCATTTGAAAGGGAAAAAGATTTCAAGATAAAAACTTTAGTTTGGATTTTGCTTTCTATGACGTAGGGCTCTTTATTTTTCATTTTATCTCATGTTTAATTTGCCATTGAGACTGGATTTTGATTTTCTCTAATTCGTTTCTTTCTTTTTAATAAAATTGAGTGGATGCTAACTTTAATTTCTCCTTTTATTAAAAAGAAGAAGAAGAAGAAGAAGAAGAAAAATATACCATAAAGGGAAAAAGTAGTCCATGAGTAAGGGACACTATAATTGAACTCTATTTGGCAGAGGATACAGAGACAGATTAATGTGAATTTGTCGGATCATGGATCGACAAATTTTAAGGTTACAACTCTAATTAATTGGATTACAAACTTTAATCCTTAGGAATAAAGACTGACTAATAATATGGTCAAGTTTGGGGTTTAAAATTTTAATTGGGAATTATGCTATATACAAGTGTTTCCATATAAGCTAGTTTTAAATAAAGAATAATATATATGTTCTTATATATAATATACTTGTTCAGAACTTTTGAGGGAAAAACAAGAAAGAAAACTGTGGACTTGGGAAAAATAAGAAGATTAAAAAGAACATTTTAGAGACTGTTGAAGGAAGACAATCCATGTGGTTTTTGTGTTCCACCTGTTTTTTTCATGTTGACCCACATGATTTCATTTTATCTCTCAAAACAACAGGACCATCCTCTTGCATATATGTGTGTGTGCGTGTGTGGGGTTCAATCGACATAAATATTGTATACACGTATATATATTCACATTTAATTTCTTAGATGAATGTCCCTGTTTAAAAATTCAGTACTAGTCTTTTACTATATATTTATTATTATTTGGCCACAAAATGTTCAGTACCTCAACTCTTGCACAAATTGCCAACAGGTTGTCAGCTCTAGAAACAACTCCATCTTATAACTTCCTTTTTCATTCACTTTTATCTCTTTTAAAAGCTCCGAGAGGCCTTGGTCTATACAAGTGTTCAAATATGAAAAGCGAACGAGATTGTGATCATACTCCAACATATATATATATATATATATACACATATTTAAGTACATTTATATATGGATCTTGACGATTCAACTTTTCCTCTCTCTCTTTTTTTTTTTTCTCCCTCTTCTTTACAAATTATGACCAATCAAAGAAAAGTACTTGCCCACCTGATGAGTTTCTTCTTCTTTTTCCCAATTATTCAAACCATCCAAAAAATGACACGTGGCTGAAAAAGGCTTCCTTTTTTTTTTTTTTTTTTTTTGAATTTGGAAGTGGGAGGATGCAAATTCTTCAATTTTTGATGGAATCTATATGAAATTATCACAATACTATACCTGCAACGACAATGAAAGTGAAAATTTGGTATGCTTTGCTAACTAGCTTACATTATAATCTAGATATTAATTAATGCCATTTATTGCTCAAAATCGTCAATTAATGCTATGTATAGCTCAGATTTGTAGCTCCACCAAACGCATCAATTTGTTCTTAGAGGTCCCGCCCATGTCTTCTACTTTCATATTTTATATGTTTTCTGTCCCTTTAAAAAAATATATCATATATAGTCAAAGAAAAACTGCCATTAATGTCTTTGTTAGGGTTACTCAATATTATCATTGACATCTTTGCAAAATCCACATTAAGGGGATCTAATTTAATATATCATGTCAACGGAGATGATATGCACAGATCCAAAAAGACATTGTATATGAATATGACCCTGAAAAATGAGAAAAGATAACTGATATCAGAATTTACAAAAGAATTAAAAAATTATAGTGATTACCGTGTGATGTATATAAAATTATAAATGTTCAATGATTAAGTATTGTAGTTCTGGATGATTTCATAAAGTTATGGCTTATGTTGTATGATCATGATCATCATTAAGCAAACTGCATTTCTAGATAATTTCATGCATAAAGTTATATATAAGGCATATGATTACTAAGCCAATTGTCCCCCATTTTGGGGAACACCATATACTCCCAAATCAACTCAAAGGCAAGGCCATGCCTACATATATACATATATATATATATATATACAAATCTGTCATGCAAACTTTTTTTCCATGACAAGTCAGCATTTGAAAGATCATGAGCTGAGTTGTACAAAGCAACGTCCACACCAGCTCGACACTTGTCATGAAAACCTAACCAAATGCCAAAAAAAAAAAAAAAAAAAGATAGGCACGTGTCCATAATTTAATTAGCCCCATCAAATTAGTAGCATATTCACGAAGACAAAACACATAAATATGCTATATATATATGTTTACACATATTTTAACGTACAAGGTTTTTCCTGTGCAATTTGTCTAATATAAAGCTAGCCAATGGCAGTGCAGGTTTTCATTCTCAGGTGGCCACGTAACCTCACCTGGAGACTTCCTTGCTAACTTTCCAATATGACACGTGCTTGCGTGATCAGCTATACACACACACACACACACACAAACACATATACATATACATATACATATACATATAGGACATCACTTGCCTTTGAACGTCAAGGGGGAGACTCTCCTTGCCATATTGCTTAGCTCTCTTTAATTAAATCCCATTGTTTTTACAATATTATTAAAGCTTTTTCTGTAATATCTCTTTTCAAAAATTGGGTAAGTACACTTTTTAATCTTTATTCACCATCCCATATTTTAATGTAGGAAACGCTACGTCTCGTGGCATGTCATGAATATATATATATATATATATATATGTATAGTTGTTATATTATATACATATAGAAGTATATATGCATGTTTATGTATATGCATGATATGATGATGAGACTAATTGGTGAGTTTGATTATTGGCTTTACGTGTTTGTGTTAGCTAGCCGACATCCACGTGTATTCTGTGGTCTTTAATTTTAATTTTTTTTGCTCTTAATTTTTTTTCCTTGATGTGATGAGCAATATTGACTATGGAACCTCAAATCTATGATCTTGACGGGAAAGAAAGAAAATGTGGAACATCTAATCGTTGTTTAATTAGTTGTATGATTAATTGGCCGCATAAGAGGTTAATGATTCAGTTAATTATGAATTGAAATGATGTTACATATTGCATGTTGTTTATTTCTTTTGTTTTAATTCGTTGGCGCTGAGATTAAGTAGGATCTAATTGTTGGATTCGGTTTGTCGGGGTTGCAATGTGAACTTTTTTAGAAATAAATTAATCTTATCTAAATCGGATATTTCTTTTTGGCGAAAAGAAAATTCTGGTATTTCATATTTAATTAGTTTTATTTGAGTCGATATATATATATATATATATATATTTCGATGCTACAAAAATCTCATATATGTTATGCGTGTGTTTAACGCGTCCTAATTTTTTGACATAAGGTGTGTGCATAAAAAGTATAGCATAACCACATGCTAATTCCATTTGATCAGCTAAAAGAAAAAAAAATTATTGGGAAAAAACGAGATTAATCTGAAAATGATCCTCAAACTTTACACTAAAATTTACTTTCATTCTTGACATTTAAAATGTCTCAGAACTAATCGCAATCTATCTTGATTCGATGAAATAAGTTGGTCATTATGTTTGATAATATTAAAAAAAAAAAAAAAAAAAAAAAAAGGAAAACAACACCTAAGTCGTGCATGATTGGCAGTTAGAATGAAATGTGTTATAAATCTCTTGAAAATATTATATTATAACATATATTTAGAAGGAAAACCAACTAGTGCATGTCAAGAATAAAATTCGAACCCAAGCATACCATACTCGTCACTGAAATGTCTGTTTTACCTTTATTTAAATAGAACATAGACAACATATATTTATTACGTCTAGCTAGACTGATTTCAACATAGATATAAGGTGAGGAATATATATATATATATATATATATATTTTTTTTCATCCCAAAATCGATTAGCAATTAGTTTTGAAACATTTTAAATGTTAAATCGTACAAAAATATCATGATGATCTAATGTAAAGTTTAGCAATTATTTTTTGGAATAGTATTCCGAAAAGAGAGAGAGTGAGATTAAAAAAAAAATATAGATGGAAACAAACCCGTAGCTATCATAGTCTAGCAATTTCGGTAGAAAATTATTTCACATTTTAGTTGCGTCTGCTCCCCATCTCTTGTCCTTTTTCCACACGATAATTTCCCTCTCAAAAGACTATATGTATATAGTGTGTCATTTTCATTAATTTCTATTATATATTAGTCTTTTGGTCATCCATGTGGTCAAAGTACACGAAAAAGATAGCTAACAACCATTTTATATTTACTCTCTCTCTCCTCTCTCTTTTAATCCTCTTAAAACTGTCACAAAATTTCACATAACATTATATATGTAGCATGGCGAAATTTGAGCCACAAGTGGAGATAATTATATGATCTTCTTCTTCTTTTCAACTTGTATATGTGAAAAAATAATAATAATATCTGGGGTTCATAAAAAAATTGACCACACTTTCCCGGAAACATAGAAAAGACGGCAGAAAACACGTCGCCGGGTGATGTCTCCGGCTGCTTGGCCGAACTTACACTAGCCAACAAAACAAAAGAGAGAAACATGAAAAACTTGGTCCACATTACTCTCAAATATTAAAAGCTTTCCTAGCTAATATACAATTCATTTGTTCGGTTTCTTTGTTTTCCTTTGGGCTAAGAAATGGATAAGAACGTCAGAGGGTACTGTCGATAATGATATATAATATATAGATTCATTTTATATATATTTATGTACGTATACACATCATTAAGTATACATATGCAGAGACACGCGCAGAGGCAAGGGCCAGTCTAGTTGCGGTGGTTTCGGGACGGTGGAGTCCGCGGTGGGGGAGGCCGGTGGGACCGGCGTCCACCGGGGCCCACACCGGGGCCATGGAGGGGCAAGCCCGCATGGCTCCGACCCCTGGCCATTGAATTGCCTTGTCCCTTTTGTCTACTAGAAAGAGAGAGAGAGAAGATAGAAGGTGACATTGATGTAATAGGGTGGTGTCCATATCTCCCCTTGCAGCTAAGGCATGGGCTGTCCCAAAATTTGGCGTGGAAGGGAACTTTAGTCCCACCTGTTCTATTTTCCTTTGTTCCTTATACATACATATATATCTATATATATATATATATTTTAGTAAACATACATACATATATATAAATGTAAATATATGTATGCATATGGACAGATATATATTTACACACACACACACACACTATTCTCAATTCTCTTCCAAATGATTAATATTGCATAAGCGTCGGTTAACTAAACTTAATTGAAAGACAATTTTATGAACAACAGTCAAGTTTTACTTGTGATGATTTTTGGAACTTTTGTCTTTTTTGATTTTTTAACATAGAATTCGACACATTTTAGAATGGTCAAATTTTTAGCATCTTATCGTCCTTTTTAGCCCCTCTCTGTAGTTTTCACCTTTTTTTTTTTTTTTTTTTGGGGTGTGTGTGTGTGTGGAAAAGAAGGTAGTTTTCACATTTGAGTGTTGAAAATCATGTAGGTCTTATAGATAGATAGCTAGATAGGTTTTTATAGAGCCTGTGAAAAAGACGTTGAGAATGTTGAAGATGAAGAAGAAAAATCTCTATAAGACAGTCAGACGTGGGTTTTATATGAGCAAAACATGGTAAAAAAAAAAAAAAAAAAAAATCTTCTCTGATCTCTTTGTTGGTTAAAAGCAGCTACGGAATGGATATATATTATTCTTCCAGCCGTGAAATACACAAAAGGAAAGATTTTATGAATTTATATAGAAATAATCAATTTTTATTAACATAGCCAAACAAGAAAAAACGTAAAGATTTTTTAGATTAAATTCAAAGAACAAAAAAAAAGGTTCACAGGACAAGAGCCCAATTGGCTCCGGAGTAATGGGGGGTAATGGAACCACTCTAGCCGTATAATTATCTCAAACACTGAGACGTGGGTGTTATATATGTTTATTTTAGATATATCCATGTCCGCATAATTATATCTTTATTAAACTTGTGATACGAGCAGCCAAATTGAGAAATATGGAGATCTGAAGTTTTATATCATAAGTTTAGGGACCCACAAACTAGCTGCTGACACTTGGTAAAATGCCAAAATAAATGTCAACAGTTTTGAACTATTTGGTTCATTTTCAGCAAAAAAGAAAAATAAAAACAATATATAATTAATCAAGTTGATGGTCATTTAACCTACACCTGCCCATCTTGCCGACTTCTCCACAGTACTTGTTGGAATAGTCAAATATCAACTTTTTTGTTTTATTTTAATTTTAATTTTTATAAGAAACTACTCAATTAATTAAGGATCAAAAAGTTTGAACAATACAGTTCTTTTTTTTCTTTTCTTTTCTTTTTTTTTTTTTTTTTGTCTTTTCCTTCTTTCTTTTGCTCAGCACACCTGGAGTTCGATCTTGGGTGAGAATTAAAAAAAAAAAAAAAAAAAAAAAAAAAAAAAAGAAAGAAAGAAAGAAGAAGAAGAAGTTAATTTTGGGTCTATCCTTGGGGATGTAATTTTCATTATGAGGACGCGCCATTTGCTCAATAGAGCGGAAATGAGAGATTGCTAACAGAACTTGGGATAGGGATGGGAACAACTTCTTATCTCTAAATCGAGATCGGTACAGGATAAGAGATGCACTCATTCAAGTTCACATACGCTTCATAGCAGTTTGTCTAGTTTTGACTATGCTCTTTGACGATGCTCCACACAAATTTTTTTTTTTTTTTTTTTTCAGAAGCTTCAATAACTTTCTTTCACTCATTTCTTTTTCATTTTTTTTCTCTATTTTTTTCGTTCCTTATTCATGCGTAATTAAGAGATTCGTATGGTGGACGTTGATCTTCTATTTTCAACAAAGCAAGTATCAGAGTCGGATACAATCTTGGTTTATCAATCTATACTAAAAGCTTACAGTTGTTTTTAAATACTATGTAATTTATAAATATTGTTTTCTATATGTATGTTATTCAAATGTTTAGTTTGTTTTGTGAGAATTTTGAATTTGGGTCTCATGAAACGACAAAAAAGAGAAAAAACGACAACACCTTTAAAGAAATTTCCAATAATGGACAACGTAATGAAAGTATGATTAAAGCAAAATAACAACGAAAATCATAAGAACGACAGAAACAAGTGAAACGACAAAGAGGCAAAAGGAATGCAAGACGACAGGAGCACCGAACGACAACACTTAGAAAAACGACAACATACCAGTGAAACGACAAAAATAGAACTACCATAAGGAAAAGAGACGACAAATAACTTTGAATGAAAGTAACAAAAAGAAACAACAAAAATAATGAAAACAAATTTTGAAAAACGACAATAAAATCAGAAACGGGAGTATTCGAGTAAACGACAACAAAAAGTGAAACTGGACGATGACAAAAAGGTGAGAAACGACAATCAATTCAAATGAAAGAAGCAGCAATATAAATAAATAAAGGGTAATAATAAATAAAGAGGAGGCTACTGAACAAGCGACAGTATAGTTAATAATAAATGATAAAATGGGCAAAGACAAAAAGGTAAGAATGAGCAACAAACTGAATACGACGCAAGGAAAAAAGAAAAGAAAATAAAAGAAAAAAGGACAACGAACAGATAACAAAGTCAAAGATGACCGGGGAAAAAAAAATGCATAAAAACAAGGTGACGAGTACTATGGACTTAAACGACAGGAACATGAAGAAGCAAAAATGATAATGACATCAGTAGCTAAACCGACAGGAACGTACAAAACGGCAACAATTGGATGAATGAAAACTTGTGAAAACGACAACAAAGATGGACAAATACAAAAAGGTTAGAAAACAACAATAAACTTAAATGACAACTACACGAAAAACCGCAAAGAGGAAAATAAAAAACAACCAGAACGATGATGACAACAACTTGAAAAACGATAGCATAGTGTTAATTTACTTAAACGGCGAAAACAAATAAACTTAACATGACGAGAAACCTCGGAAAGAAAAGAGGCAAAAGAAATAAAAAAAGGATAAAATTATCATAAATTTAAAAACGACACAAGACAAATAAAACGACAAAAAATACAAATACTGGATAAAACGGCAACGCAAACTGAAAAACGGAGGAAAAAAAGTGATAACGACCAAAAGCTAAGAGAACACAATCTCCTTTAATGACAGGACATTTAGCGACGGCCCTTTTTTTTTTTTTTTTTTTTTTTTTTTTTTTTTTTAAGGCATTAGAAACTATGATTACAACAAATTGAAAAACGACAATAACGTTCAACTCGGCAGAATAAAAAACAACATTGTGAAAAACGACAAAGGACAGCGACAGACAGTGTGCTTAAACGACAGAAACATGAGGAACAGGAGCATTATCAGTCTCCATTAATTTTATAGAAGTGATGGTTTTGTCCTTTTGTTTACTCTATTGATTATTGATCAATAAATCCTTTTTAATTAAAAATTTTTTTTTTCTAAAGTCACTGTGTATTTGAATATATTGCTACATGGTATAACAATCCAAAATATGATTTGTTTTGTAAGTTTTCTTGTACTGTCCTCGCTAATGATAAACTTCTTGATATTTCAGTCCTTTTTATCATTCTTCTATTTAATAATCTAGTGTACGGACACCATGGATTTTTTAAATGTCAATTCTCCTTTTAATCTATGTTGATTATAGTTTTTCTTCTCTGAAGGTGAAAGAGCAAGAAATCCGAGATGGTGGCCAAAAAGATTTGTATAACGCACGACTACTCATAACTATAATGATGAGTGATTATCCTATAATTTTAGGAATTAAATGTATAAATTTTAGTTCAAATAATTTGCCTTTCCTTGATCAATGAACAAACGACACCAAGAGTAAGACACAATAAAACCTTAAACGACAGGATTCATGAGCACAAGAAATGGCCCAAAAAAAAAAACGACCAAACAAAAAAAAATTGGCAACAAGTCCAGAGAACGACGGTAGCTTAAGAAAAAGACGACAAACGGCAAAAATAGTAAATAGACAAGCAAAAGGGATAGGAAACGACAAAAAACTTTAAACGACAGTATTTCACGAAACGACACAAAAAAGGGCCAATTTTGCGTTGGGCCGTAGTCTGAACTGGGCTGAATCTGAAGTTAGAAATCTTCAAGTACTCTCTCCCTCACTCTCTATTTTTCTCTCTCTATCTACACTCTCAGTTTGTTTGTCAGTTTCCCTCTCTTCGTCTTTCATCAGATCCAGGCACTGAAAAAAAAAAAAGGAGAAAGAAGAACAAGAAGAAGAAGAAGAAGAAAATCTTCGTCTTTCTCGCTGAATCACCTGAACCAGTTCTCGTGGTGAGTGGATTTTGGTGAAATTGGCGGGTAGATGAGGCTTTTGCAGCTCGCATTCCTCGTCTCTTTGGCATCTGGATTCGCAGCCATCTTCATCTACATCACCGGCGTCTCTAACCTCTGTATGTATACATATATGTGCATATATGTATTTTTATAGGTATATTATACATTGTATTGCGTAATTGTGTGAGTTGTCATGAAAATGGCGGTGAATTTCAACAGACGGGAAGCTTTCGCTTTCGGATGAAGATTTGGAGGCTTTGCAGTCTTTGCAGAGCGATTTCCAGAAGTGTGTGGTCAGTTTCTTTTCTTCTTAAGAATATTTCTGGGAAATATTTCTCAAATTTCGTGTTTTTGGACAGTTAAATTGGCACTTAAGTACTCTATGTATTGATGAATTATCGTATCTTCGTTATTCTGAATTGTAATTTGTTAATATTGTGCTATTACTATGATACCAAACTGTTTTTTTCTTATATATGTATATATATATGTTATATGTATATATGTATATAGTATGTAATTAATTCAATGATGATGATGCAGAGTGCGAATGGATTAGGTTTACAAGCTATTAGTAAAGGAGATTATTGCCAAGTAACCATGAAATTTCCCAGTGATACCATTCCCAAATGGGTAAGTTTTCCTCGAGTTTGGTACAAAGAACCTGTTTGGGTAAGAGAAGCAAAAATTGTGATTTTTCAGTAAGTGTTTGAGAATCACACTTTTAAAAGAGCTTTTACGTTAATAGATTTTTAAAAGAGCTTTTGAAGTCAAAATGATGTTGACGTTTCATAATAAGTAATAAAGATGTTAAAATAGAGTTTATAATGTCTTCTTAAACTCTGATCCAAGTTTTTGAGTCTATTTAGAAGAGCTTTTTTTGGAAATCAAAATTTTTGACTTTGTCAGGAAGCTCTTTTGGTGACTAAAAACTCTTCTGATAGATCATTCAAACACTTTCAGATGCAGCTTTTGAGCTTAGGAAGCCAAAAGCAACTTCTAAGAAGCTCTGCCAAGCAAGCCCAAAGTCTATTAAGACTATGTTTATGTTTCTGAATTATTTTGTGAACTAGGTGTACCATGTTATCAACCAGGGGTTTAGGGGGATGCCCTATGAAACAAATGAAACCTGCAAGTGAAGTGATTCACTTGGACTTAGTGCCTCATGAAGCATTAGGTCTAAAGTTCGATTCCCATTGAGTGCTAACGATTCCTTAGGGCCATGCCCATGGGCAAAAGTTTGAGATTTACTTGATCCTTCTGGAAGTAGCACTTTGCATGGGTCCTGTGGATTAGTCGGGGAAAAGTCTCGGACACCACGGTTATCAAAAAAAAAAAAAAAAGTGATTCACGGGTGTGAAATAAGAACAATCACATAAAATTAAAAGAAGCAAGTGAAACGACTAATGGATGTTAGGCATGAATGATCCTACGGACCGCTATGACTGACATGAGGAATGAATAGATTAAAAGACGACACTCAAGAATTTATTATAGGTCATACTCATTGTATGGTCAAATAAGAGCATTTTAAGATTGATTTTTAGGATGCAATCCTTGGTGCACTCGTTTAATAAACAATTGACATTCGAGTGATTTGTAAATGTCCACTCTATGTTAATTACCTAAATAAAGTAAAATTTATTAGAAAAGAAAATAGTGATTAGGAATTTAGGAATGGGCAAAGTAACATTAGCAAATCACCTAAATGTCAATTGTTTATTGGACGGGTGTTTCATGTTAGCATGATGACATGGTACACCTGGTCTATCAAACAATATCTCGTGAATTATGATACCAAAAAAAGAAGTTGGTTGTCTAATGATTGCTCTCTTCTCACTTGGTTTTTTTTGGAATTTATAACGGAACAGAAAGATCCCAAAACTGGTGAACTTGAAGGCGTATCATACGACTTTAATATTTGTGAAGCTGTGGCTACATGGGAACAGGTGGGGTTCACCTTATGATTTGTATCGTCTTGCATTGTTGCGTGCTTGAACTCTTCAACAACATACATGCATAGGTTTTTGTTTTCTATTTGTGATTTGTTTTTTTAAGGCTCAGGCAAATCTTTCGGGTTCTATCTGTTCACCAAATCGTTTTTCCACCACTTGACATTCTTGTTTGAGGTTTAGTTTTATGCTTTACAATTGATTTGTTATTTAGTGAGTTGATTGCTCAGGTTCGGAATAGTACCACGATACTGACTAGAGAGTTCATTGATTCTTTACCAAATGGTTGGGAGGACTATGCATGGCGTAGGATTAATAAAGGACAACTTTTGTAAGTAATGTACAACAGACTCAGTTGTAGTAAATGGTTATTTAATTTAAGGAGGGTTCTCTGTTGGCACTAGTACGAGTTTAATTTAAGGATTTGTTTTATTGCAGAAACCGCTGCAAGAATAAAAGGTTATGCATGGAGAAACTGTCACTAGTACTACCTGAAACGCCTCCATATTTTCCTTGGGAGTTTGGACGATGTGCTGTGATTGGAAACTCGGGAGATCTTTTGAAAACAAAATTTGGCAAGGAGATAGATACATACAATGCTGTATTTAGAGAAAATGGTGCACCAATCCAGGTGAAGCTGATGCTTTACAGTTAATGAAATTTGATGTTTTAATAGCTCTCTAAATATTTCTTACCCTGAATTTTTGTTGTTGCTTTTCCAGAACTACACTGAGTACGTGGGTAGCAAAAGTACATTCCGTCTTCTTAACAGGGGATCTGCTAAAGCTCTTGACAAAGTAGTAGAGTTAGATGGTAGCGTCCATTGAAGCTAGGTTTCTTGTAACTTAAAATCTCGGGAATTTTGTTAGAAGAAACTAATTGAATGAATTCTGCAGAGTCAAGGAAGGAGGTGTTGATAGTCAAAACAACTATTCACGACATTATGAACCAGATGATTCGGGTTTGTATACTCTTATCTACTGTTTCCTTGTGAAAGCTTAACTATTATACTTTTCTTCTTCGTGAAGGGATACATACCAGTTGTTTTATGTGGATCAGGGATAATTTAAATAGAAATAAATAAAACTTTTTAAGGTAGAGATGATCCAATCAAATTTAGTGGAGTAAAAGTTGAACTATTTAGGCCATTGTTTGGAAATTGTTAAGAAACTTTCAAGGGGCCATTTGCTGTTTTTTAATCATTGAGCATGTTTAGGTCATGCATAAAAGCACACATAAACATATAATCATACATACAACCGCCTTTAGATATTTTAGCAAAAGCATTCATTTGCTTGTAAAGTTTATGCTTCCTGAGTTGTTGAAAAGTCCGTGATAACAGAGAAAAAGGGGAGATAAATTCAAAACATTTATCCCATCTGGTTATGAAAACTGGTCCACATGTATTCTCAAAATGTTTCAATTTTAGTAGTTTCATGATATAATTTGGAGTACGGCTTATCATTGATGGCATGCTTACTACTTCCCACCTTTATTACAACGTTTTTGGTTTCATTTTATGCAGGAGATTCCAATAAAAAATCCGGTATATCTCATGCTGGGCACTTCCTTTGGTTCTGCGGCAAAAGGAACTGGGCTCAAGGCTCTTGAGTTTGCTCTCTCTATATGCGACTCTGTTGATATGTATGGTTTCACTGTGGACCCAGGCTATAAAGAATGGTAAAAATTTACCCTTCTACCTTTTGAAAATTGATTAAATGGTTTCTCATTATTTTGGATATGTTTAAAATTAACTCATTAATATGGTATTAGGACTAGATACTTCTCGGAATCTCGGCAAGGTCATACCCCTTTGCATGGCCGGGCATACTACCAATTGATGGAGTGTTTGGGTGTAAGTCTTTAAGTGCTGCTTTGCCTTTCTCATGTTTTCTGAAACCTCATCTGTACGTCGTTATCTTTTTCACCGTTGTTTTGACATTGCTTGCTTCCGACTTGTTCAGCTCATCAAAATTCATTCTCCAATGCGAGCTGATCCAAACCGTGTTGTGAAATGGGTACCCGACAGAGTTACAGTTAAAGCTGCTAGAATTGCATCAGAGAAAGTTTTAAGGTAACTGAACTTTCTATGTTTTTCATCTTCGTCCATTGAAAACTTCTCCTTTATTTTCTTTTTTATTTTTTTGTTCTGTGAAATGGGCAGCTAATATTAATTGTCAGAAGTTTGATCATAAATCAGTTGTATTTGCTGCCCGTAGAGTCACCCGCATCCAGAATACTTATTCTTGAAAATAAGGACCTACATGGTAAAGAATAGGATACAGGTGTTCGAAGCTAGCAGCTATTCTCTATATTTATGGCATATGAAATGAGAGATTTACTCTTTAGAAATGCTCGTCTTGATGTAAAACTAGTTAGTGGGCCTAGCAGTTTATATGAGTTCACGCTGTTTGAGGTCGGAACTAAAAGTAATCAGATTACAAGAAGATCAATGTCTCAGACCAAGACTTGGTTCAAAGCAAACTCCTTTATCCATATCTGGCTTACTTTTGCTTGAAACTTGAACATCTATTTATGCTTTTCTATATGTCTATAGGAGAGCTGGAGCAGGGTCTGGAGACCCACTTGGTGCATGTTCAATAGTAAAGAAGCAAGTTAAACGCAAGCATATAGAAAACCTCAGAAGAATCGCCATGGACCATCAGAAATATGTAAGAGGCACAACAATGTACCCTCTGGAGCATAACCCTAAGCATGGCATGCTCTGCACCGTGCCAACAAGTTAAATCTCAAGTCACAGGATTTTGCGTTCTTCGCTTAGAGCAACCTGACATGCTTTGCGAGCTTTCTTGGCGCAGAAAGCAAAAGCAGAAGCTGCTCAAAATTTTTTGGAGAGCATCAACAACTTGGCCCGTTTGACATACAAGAATTGTTTTCTCTATACTTCTGTAAGTGTTTCCATACCTCTGGGAAAAGAATGTAGTCTAAGATTTGAAGATTTGATTTGCTAGAGTTTTTCTCGCTGTTAGCTGCTTATACAACTGTAACATCAATTCTGTTTCTTCTATTCCAAGCAATTGATTTGAAGGATAACAAAGCCAACCTTTTTCCAAAACATTTTTTGCTACATTTTCTACTGCATACTCTGCTGATTGGTTATATAGTGCCCAGTAATGCAAGAGACGCCATTGATGAGATATTGAAAGTCATAAATATTTTTCGAATTGTGATAGCCATTCCAAACCCAAGACGTATTCTATTATAACTCATTCCTGCCAGGGGTAAAAAGGGAAAAAAAGGCACCGTGCGAATAAATCCATGTGTTTGAATCTTCCTCTACTTTCTTGTTGTGTTACATTCCAAAGAGATGTGCTCAACAAAATGAAACCAGGTGTTTGAGTGGCCTTTGAGACTAGTGTGGGACAAGTGGTTTGAGGACCACTTGTTTTCCTTATCCAAAATTCCCACTTGATATTTTCTATTTTCTATTTTTTACTTTTTATGGCAATTTCTAACACAACTTGTAATTGAAATATTTTTGACTTGTTGGTAATAATTAAAAAAAGAAAAAAAGAAAAGAAAAAAGAAACCACTAGCCATGGAGCCTTGAAAGGGCCATGGCCTTTATCCTCCCCCTCCATCAATCAGTGTCTCGTCTGAAAATTCCAATTGGCTCCATTTATTGATTTTTCAGGTTCTTACAAAAGTGGGGGAAATTTCCATTTTTAGGCAAAATCTCCCACAACTCATTTGACACATGAAAGTTTAACTTTAATAATCTATTTGATGATTCCCATTTTGGGCTTGTCAAAGTAGTTGCGGCATGTTTGGCTCTGAAGCAGCAAAATGATCAGAACTTTTATTGCAACCTCCGAGTCTTTTGAATGCTTGGCTTTCTGTTAGACAAGTACCAAGAAAAATGGCCAACAATTTTTTTTTTTTTTTTTTTTTTTTTTTTTTTTTTTTTTCCACACCAAACACAAATCCAAAAAACCCAATCGCCAATCTCAGTTAAGGACCCTACTAAAATCTTCTTGTTAAGTCATTCATCATTCCAATGAAAGAAAAATATATAACAGAAAGGTAAAACTTGAAGGTTGTTATCACATTGTATATTAATCTACATCATAATAATTGTAGGGCACCACATGTTTGCTTCCTATTATAAAGGATTAAATGAACTAAAATATAGTAAAAATATTTGTTCCTTCAGTATGGTCTTACATGTGCCATTTATTAATATAATTATAGTAAATACTAAGTAGTAAATCTTCTAACTAACTAATTTATTTATTAAATAAATAAATGGTATAACCTATTTATCTAGTTAATTTTCATTATTTCGAACATATTCAAACAATAAATAAATAGTATAAATTATTTATCCAATAAATTTCCATTATGTCAAATATATTAAAACGTTGTTTACTGTTGAGTTTCGTAAAAATATTGCTTATTATTTTTCGGAAAAAATGCTACATATATATATTTGGTGAATAAAAAATATCTATAAGTGGTTTCATCATTTTCAGGTTTTTAACTTCATAAACAAAAACTATTTTCCCAATATATGGTAGGGAGACATGTTCTTTATATTAGTTTCTCTCAGCTAACCATCTAGGATCTACCCTGTCACTACCAAACTAATACTTCATCAGCCAAAATTTAAGCAAAACCTAAGAGAAGGCAACGAGAGTCAAACTTGGATGGACGAAGGGTCAAACTCGGATAGATGAAGGGGAGAAACTAACAAAAACGCCTACCCTTACCAACTCATCCACCCTCATGGGTGTCAAAATGCTACATTTATTGTCAATTTAGAATTTTAAGTATATATATCTCACGTAATTATTATTATATTAAGTTTCTGTTTGATTTTTCAACCAAAGAAAAAAAAACTTCCATTTGATTGATATTTCCAATTCAAAATTTTCATATCATTTTTAATCTTCTTCTGAAAAATCAACAAGATTATAACTAGTTTTTAAAAAATTAATTAATTTCAGTTTAAAAATTTTCATCTCTAACCGACGAATTAAATACACTTTAAGTGTGCAATCACTATTCATTACACACATTGTCTTTTATTTTTGTAACTTTTTCTATATGAAAGACATAAAATAGTAAAGAATTAAGTGAAATATAAGTGTACATAAGTTCTCTTTTAGTCAATAATTGTCTAAAAGTTATAATTTAGTGAGATTCACTTATAAGTCCACTTAGTTCTTTGTCTTGAAGATCTTTGTGGTGATCTCCCTGATAAGAAATATATGTGTACTTGCCTGTGTGTATATAAAAAAAAAAAAAACTAATTATCACTTTGACAAGTCCCATATCAATGGAGAGTGAAAACTTTGAATGACGTGTAAATATCCGTAAATTATCTTTCAGTCAATAATTATTTTAAAGTTCTAACTTAATAAATTCGCCTGATTCCTCTTGCAAAGACTCTTTGTGATTAACCTCTCTCGTAAAAAAAACATATTTGTGTGTATATATTAAAAAAAACAATTAAAAATGGTAAAGAACATGTTTGGTATTTTTGGCCAAAAAAAAAAAAGCACTATAAAAAGAGGAGACACGCGTCACGGTTCAAGTGCCTGGACAGCTTCTTCCCTGAACTTGGCTTCAAACATCATCTCTCTCTCTCTCTATTTCTCTCTCTAAACTCCAAACACAACCTCTCTCTCTCTATCTTATCAATCTCTTTTATTTACTTCACTCTCTCTCCCTCTCTTAAATCTCTCTCAGTTTGCACAGCACTTTTTTGTTTCTCGCTCTACAAACTTAAAAAAAAAATCCCAAAAAAAAGAGAGGAAAAGGTAAAAGGAATAGAAACTCTTTTCTTGGGATTCAAACAAATGGCGGAGATACAGCCTCCGGAATCTCAGATCAACGGCGTCGGCGGTGGAGTCGGCGCCGTTAGCGGCGGAGTCGGCGGCGGAGGAGTAGTAGGAGTTGGTGGAGGAGGAGGAGGAGGAGCGCTAGTGATGGGCTCGTCGGAGACCGTTGGATCGAAGCGGCAGCGGAGGCCGAGCGTCCGATTGGGCGACATCGGAGGCGACCAACCCTACGACTCCCAAGTCCGACGCACGGCCAAGCAGTGGAAGCTCCCAATCGAACACCACCACCTCCACCCTAACCACAACCACAACCAAAACCAGCGGAGCAGCAATAGAGACTTTGCCAAGACCTCCAAGACGCGGTCTCTGATCAACTTCAGCTCCGGGAGCGACGCCCACGATGCCCTAGAGTCGGACGAGAGGGAAATTAGGGACGCGAATCTCGAGACCATGGCTATTGGGAGCTGGAAGCTCAAGGATTCCAAGAAGCGAGGCTCGCTCTCCACCAAGCGGATCAGATCCAATTGGATTTCCTCCAAGCTCGACGAAGGCGGTGGCGGCGGCGGAGACGCCGTAGTAGTCGGTGGATTACTAGAAGGGGACGAGAAATACAGCGCCGGAGAAGACGTCGACGACGGGAACAGGGATTTCGACGTCGAGAATTCGGAGAGTCCGTTGAAGGAGCAGAGTCCGATTCACTCGCTGGAGAATCTAGCGGTGGAGGGCCATGGAATTGGGAACGAGAGGGAGGTGCTTTACCACGGGAATCGGAGGCAAATTAGGGCTAGGGTTTCCGACCACCATGACGGAATGGAATTGTCCGGTCCTTCCGATACCGAAGCAAGGGAATGGAAGTGCGGAGACAGGAACGGCCATGGCGGACGAGGGAGGTGCGGGGAAGATGGGGTCAGGGTCTGGCTTAATGGGTTAGGGTTAGGTCGATATGCACCGGTGTTCGAGATTCACGAGGTTGATGACGAGGTTTTGCCGATGTTAACTCTCGAAGATCTCAAGGATATGGGGATAAATGCAGTGGGTTCTAGGAGGAAAATGTTCTGCGCAATTCAGAAGCTTGGAAAGGGCTTTTCATGAGTTTTGTTGTGGGGGTTCTTGTTTTTCTTGCTTTTGTTGCTGAAGGGAAATTATCAGCCATGGCAATGTAAGTGCATGTCTGAAGTGAAAAAAAAAAACAACAACAAAACTGGTTTGAGCTTTTGGTATAAAAGTTTTTCCAACTTTGAATTGAGTAGTTTCGGTTTCTCTTTTGAGTTTATTGCTGCTTTTATGCCTTTGTTTCTGTTTCTGTTTCTGTTTCTGTTATTTGCTTTAGTGTTAGTTGTAACTTGTTCATATTGTTTGTGCTAGTACATGATATGAAGAAATGCCCATAGTTGGTTTTGGCTATATAAAGTAGAAAACTTTGAAGAGCTAGGTGTAAATCTCTATGATAACTCTGAAGATTTGGATTTAAGTTAGTTAGCTATGGAAAAATGGATTCTTATTGCTCAGATAATTAAATCGTATCAGTTACTTTTGTCCGTGGATCCCTAAATAGTTGTGTTGTGATTGAGGAACTAGTGCCCTCTTCATGTCGACTTAGAAAGATATCAGCTTGGCTATGCCGGAAATAACCATGGACAATCACTGATTACCGGTTAGCCTTTTATCGTTGCATCTTTAGACAAACTATTTTGTGTTTGGTTCTTAGCTAAGGTTCTTTTTGGAGCCAATGACACAGTGCCTTGCTGATCCGATTACTAGTTTATGGTAGTGATGATTGAGGCACCTAATGTCCATGCTAGAATGATGGTGAAATGAGATTGTTGTTTGCAGTTAGTAAATGTATTCAAGAAGTTGAATTTGCTGGTGAGTCCGAGATGATTCCTAAAAGTTTCAAGAGGAAATGTGAAGTTTGGGGATGTTCGGATGGATTTTTAAACCATTGTATAGCTAAAGTTTGGTGGGGACATTGTTGGATTGTCAATGATCGGTTGTCTAATTTCATCTTTCATGTGGACTTGCCGACCTAGGAATGGAATGGAATGCGTAGAGAAAAGAGCTAATGCTGTAAATCTAGTTGATAGGTTTGAATGGGATGCCTTGTAGGTCAAGAAAAGTAGTAAACGCATTATTAGCGACGGCATTCCCTTCCAAGAGGAACAGGATTTACATACAGCCATGCCTTTTCTCTAGTACGTAAACACGCCTTTGATGATGAGAAGTTTTCAAAAATGTCATTCTGTCATCGATTTTTCTCACAGAAATGAACTTGGTCAGCGCTACATAATCTAAGCCACTAATAAGTTGACATGTCATCTATGATTCGCTTTCCTGTTACTATTATTTGTTTATTTATTACTATATATTTGACAAAACTGATCAACTGTTGCCTTAAATTGAAATGTATTCTTATTCGACAATAAATTGTTGACAAGCTGGAGAATGATTTTGTTCGTGCATATTTCAGGTGTTACATTCCAAGTCTTTTTTATATGAAGCGTTGCCTTTATACAAACAGTCGAAAACAAACGGAAGCTTCGTTTTAATCATTAGTATGATGTGGCTTTTTGGGCGTTATGTTTTCTCATGCTATCACATCACACCATGTACCAATGAAGTCCAAAAGCTTGTTCTTACTAGAATGGATAAACGAACAAAAGTATGCTAGACATAGGAGTAATGCTAGTGTCGCAGAGAATCTAGTGTTGATCCGGCTCGGTGGTTTGGTTAGGAACTCCTAGATTGGAAATAAAATTTTCATTTCTCTTTAATAAGCAAGAGCAAGTCTTTTTGTGTTCAGCTTACTTATCGTGAATTTCGTTGAATTACTAAGAAGAGATGACTTCCTCGAGCTAATTTCAACTATAGCTGTACAAAATTGATTACCAAAATCCAAAGGATCGCATAATCGTTACAATAAAGAAATCCTCTATAACAGTGTTACAGATATACAAAGAATGGAAGAATCATAAACAAGATGGCAAAGTAACTATTTTCCTGATACAAGAAGAAAACTCCTCCGAGGCTTTACCAAAAGCTTCATGTGATAAGACGGTTTTTTTTTTTTAATTTTATTTTATTTTATTTTTTATTTTAAGAACTTTAATTAGTTGGCTACGAGAGCTCTAAAGCTCGTTACAGAGTCAGTTTCACTGAAAAACTAGGCATTCTTTCATTCCTCCTTGATGAGGTTCTCCTCCTGTTGCTTCTTCGGTTCAGCAGGGAAATATTTTATACCTACCATATCACCAACTTTGCTGATAACCTGCCGAAAAAAAAAAGGGCGAGAAATCATTGACAATACCGGCAAAAATATCATGCGGATCAACCCAAAAAAATGTCTTCAAATCTTGTGTTTCAAGTAATTAAAATCGGATTCTAATTTTGCCCGGCTCAACCGAACTAATGTCATGATTCTTGGACACAAACTATACATCATGCATGCATTTCAAAATGCGGTTGACTTATGAACAGATAGCATCGAGTGGACATATCATGTAGGGCATTTGATTAGGTTAAGAGATGCTTAGATTTAACTAGAGATGTACCTTGAGCGCTCTGAGGAGGTCTTCCTTGGTATGGGAGGCAGATATGCAAATACGCGCTCTAGCCAGAAGGAGAGGAGTAGCTGGAAAGGCAACTGTTACCACAGCCACCTGCAATAGAATGATTTGATGTGAATAACTAGATATTGAAGCCAAAATCATATATATATATATATATATATTCCATCGTGTTAAATCCAAAAGCTCACATTTTGCTTGAGACATTCCCTCGAGAAAGCAGGAATTTTTGCCGGATTGTAAAGCATTATAGGCATCACGGGAGAATCATTATCTCCAAGAACCTCAAAGCCCATTTTCTGCAGCTCTGACCTGAAGAAGTTACTGTTTTCACGAATCCGTGCAAGTTTTTGAGCCCCTAAATTGGAAAGAAATGGTTCAGTCACAAATATATGAAAGAAAGTCTCTTGGTTGGAGAGAATTATTATAACATTTTAAACTGCGATGAGGAACTTTTCATACCTCTACTAGTGCCATCCTCTCCAAGAACGACTTTAATTGAGGAAATGATTTGTTGGGCAGCTGGAGGTGATATTGATGTTGCATATAGATGGGCTGGGCAGGTGTATTTCAGATATTCTACAAGCTCCTGAAAACGACGAGAAAAATCAGCTACTGAATACATTTTTCCTTCGATCACTTTCCCAATAATCTGATTCTTAATGATTATTGCATACCAAACGCCCCCAAAAGGATGATCATAATGCTTATTGGTAAATGGCAAATAGATTTCGACTTTCAGTAGTATAAAAAAAGCTAACAAATTTATGCCTACACAAAGCCATCAACTGAAGAATCAATCTCTTGGTTTTTATAAATTTTTGAACAGAACAGGGTTACTGTTGCGCCTGAAACAAACCTTGGAACCAGCGATATAACCACCACACGAGCCAAATGATTTCGTAAAAGTTCCCATCATGATATCCACATTGGCAGTGTCAACACCTAACAATTCACACACACCTCTGCCTGTTTTTCCCACTGCTCCAATACTGTGAGCCTCGTCCAGGTAAACGTATGCCTGTAACAAATGCAAAGATATTGAGGATATTGTTCTGTATTGCTGAAAATATATGTGATATTTAAATGAAATTATCGTTATGTTAGCTTCGAATGATGTGTGGTGTTCAGTGCTCAAGAATTACATTTAAGAAATGCAATTACCCTGTATTTCTTGCATATGGCAACAATCTCTGGCAGTTGGCAGAGTTCTCCCTCCATACTGTATATCCCCTCAACAATAACGATGATCTTCTTCCAGGGTCTATGTGTCCTTGGCTGTCCTTCAGCAATTTGCTCTCTCAAAACTTTCTCCAGGTGTGATGGTGCTAAAGGAAAGACACAAAATATGGCCATACATAAGAAAATTTTCAGGGAATTCAGTATGCTCGGTGTTCAAATACCAATAAAACTTACTGTTATGTTGGAAGACCCGAATTGTAGCTCCCGATCCTCGAGCACCATTAACAATTGAGTTATGGTTCAATGAGTCACTAATAATCAACCCACCCTGCAGATGAATGCCATGAATGAAGGCAGTTCGCACATGCAGGAATAGAGAACAATAATACTTCGAACAAGTTTATGCACATACCTTCCCAATAAGGACTGGAAGTATGGCAGAATTTGTCACATAACCCATGCCAAATACTATGGCAGCTGGCTTTCCAACAAAGTTTGCCACGCATTCCTCCAGTTCTTTGTGAATTGTTGTAGTTCCTGGTAAAAGAGTTGAATTATTACAGATCCAGAAACCTCATATGTAAGATTATTAATCTAAAGACCTCATACATACCTCCATCAACACGGGTGCTACAAGTACTTGGCGAAAACGTTTTCAATGACTCAATTACACGAGGGGTGCAGTATTCATCAGCTGCAGCAAACCCCAGATAGTTGTATGATCCCAAGTTAAGGCACCTACTTATCTTAGTCGTTCGTCTGCACAAGACGCAGTTAATTAGAGTAATCCACAAAAAAACCAAAGATTTTAAGGACAAAAATGAAAATAATCAAAGGAACGCGACTTGAAAAACATCCATACAATCCAGAGGACCTACTTTAGTGTCTTATTACTGTCATTAGAGTAGCGCTCAACCACATCAAACCACGCATCGGGAGCACTTGCTATTGGTCGTCCAAAACAGTCCTACAAAAGAAAAGACATCATAATCCAGTTCCTACTACATAAGGCATTAGATTTATATTTGTCTTGATAGCCATAATCAGGGAAGTAAAGATCTACTTCTTTATCCATATTTTTGTGAGATTATCATTTCCTCGACGAGTAATGAAACATATCTTGAAACTTTTTATCACGACTATCATGAATGTCCAAGTATCAAATTCCATAGATTCTACAAATCTGAAATGACTGTTTTGTCCACACTTTTTTTCCAACAAGTTACTTTTAGTTTCATGATGTATCATGAAACTTCTTCTTCTAGATGCATCATTTTCGTCAACTATAATTGCATAATCTTGCAATACAAGAGAAAGGATATTTCCGAAAGTTTTTTTTTTTTAATTTTTTTTTCCTTCGTATCCTTTTCTTTGTCCAATGCTTTCTGAATGTTCGAATATTCTTGAGCATTTCTGTTATTAACTGCCAAATATCTATCAGTATATATGTATATGCATTAGAAGGGGAAAACAAAGATACAACCAAATAATCTCCTAAAATTTATGATTTAAAGGACGTTGCTTTCTGATTAATCAGTTAAGTTATAACCAAAACGTAGTTAATTATGCATAATGAGGCTCTAATTACATCATTTTGGATTCAACCTCAAAATCATTTCTTCAGAGAATCAAAAGCCAACAAAAGCAGTAATTTTTCACACCTGAATACGAAGATACAGACGACGAATGTAGAAATCTTCAAGTCCCAAACAGATCGGCGCGTAACCCTAGTTCAATTAAAATCTCCATCATTTACAGCAAAAAAACAACGAAACAAACGTATACAACACGGATATATATATATATATATATATGCACTTTACATATACAGATTGTTATGAGATAATAGAAAGTGACCTGGAGATTGCTGGAATTCCACCAATCGAAAATCTTCCTGAAGAAGTCACGGAATTGGCCGAAGGCGAAAAGCAATCCGTAGCTGAAGTAGGTGGTCAAAGCGGTCAAATAGGGGATCGTTATCATCTCCTCCGCCTCTGAGAAAATTCCGAGCTCGGAGCTTCCACAATGGCGGCTTTGGATCTGTTCCCAAGGATGAGGCTTGCGATCTCAAGGAGATTTTTACGAATTACAAAATAAGAAAAGAGGGGGAAAAAAAATTCTGAGAGAAGGAGAGAAGAGAATCGAAGAGATTCAGATCTTTTCCGAGTGTGTATTTTTTTTTTAATTTTTGTGTTTCGTTTTGTTTAGATTTTCTTTTTTTCTTATTTTCTTCTTTGACTTTTCATTCGACGATTTGACGATTTGAAAAGTTGACACCTTTCATTCGTTTCCGTATGCGCACGTGGGTAAAAATGACAGAAAGGCAGTGAAAATGGACCCATTTGGAGGCCCAACTAGAGCCCATCAAGCCCAATAAGAAATTAAGATTTTTTTTTTTTGGGAAATAACATGAAATTAAGTGATATGTAGATATATTAATATATATATATATATATTTCATTTGGTAAATTGTTTTTGCTCAGATGTTTTTGTGACATTTAGATAAAATTCTTCTTGTCCTTTTTTGAGGGGGACAAAATTGTCTACTCACAAAGGAAAGCTTCCCATTATGGTTTGAACTCCAATTTTACGTTAATATAAATATATATTCAATATTCATCTTCCAAAGAAAATTTGAAGGAACGGATTCAAACTCTATACATTTGTAGTTAAAGTTAGGCGTTACACAGTATGCAGACATAAAACTGTTTGTTAGTGGTAGGAAGATTCTAATCTCTTCATTACGCCTATGATTTTATGAAATACCACCCAAGGGAATTTATTCCACAACCAAAAAAAAAAAAAAAAAAGAAATACTAATCATAATAAACAAAAGTAAATTAAAAAAATCTAGAAGTATTTCTTGAAAAAAGTAAAAAGCAGATATAGAAAGTAAAAATAACCTGTAGAAAGGTAGGCGAATTTTGACATGCTTTCATTACTCTGAATATTTTATGTTGGTATGTGCCGTAACACTACTCATCTTCATCGGCAAGAAGAATCTATACATTGTTGTACACAACAACTCATCAAAAGTAAAATATTATTATCAAGTATAATTACATCTGCCAGAAAAAAAAAAAAAAGACATTAACTTTTTTATATATGCATTTTTTTTAATACGGGGACTGTAGACACCCATTTTATTAATATTTACAAAAAAAAAAAAAAAAAAAAAAATCTTTCAGTTTCGAATATGAGACTTAAGAGTTAAATTTCCACTCACTAATGGGTCTGAATACGAAAAAGACATTAACTAACTACGCATGTATTACAAAAAATACACTCAAGAAAGAATATAGAAGCAGTACCTGAAATATATGGCTGAAATAGCAATGAATGGAAGAGATGAAAATCTGGCATGAAAGACAAGAGCCAGTCAGAATAGCCAAAGAAACTTGCCCAAAAGCCAGTTTAAAGGGTCTCTCTAAGCAGTAAAAATTCTATTTGGACCTCATTCCAGGATTTAGGCAAGTCATCCTTGGCTACCAAACATGGCTCTTCATCTTCATGCAAGACCTTCTCTTCCTGATTTCTCTCAGATCTCTTGTCGTTTTTTGACGCCTATAACTCCATCGCCAAACATCTATTTATAGCCCAAAAATAAAGGACTCTAAGCGTCTAGTTTTTCACTGGCTCGTGTATTAATTTTGCCTCATCCATTGCAGTGCGGACACACAAGCTGTATAGAATATATTCTTTGACATTAGAAAGTTGCAACCATATCCATTTCATCTCCTATCTTCATCCCCTGACTAAACGACGACGTTTTCGCTGTGATGTTGACTTGAACCGCAAAAATGGTGTTTGGAAATTTAAAAAGGAGAAAAAATGGAAATGGAAATGAAAGATTTAAAAAAGGGGTATATGATCTTCACTCTTGTACCTCCAAGATTGGATTTTTTTTTTTTAATGATAATTAGTCAAGCAACTAGCACCGAATCTGTTCGTTGACCTTTCACTTTGTCAAAGGCCTAGAGAACCACAAATAGTTTTTTTATTTTATTTTTTAGGCATCTAGGTGGAGACCATCCATGTACTATTGGATCTGTATAAGATGTTGACAACTTGACATTGGCTAAAAAAATCTCACATTTATCTGTGAAAATGTCTTTATCCATTCCACTGTATTCTTCTAAGTCAAGCTCAAAATCGAATGTGATATAATAATTAACTGAACGGAAAAAAAAAAAAAAAAAAAAAAAAAAAAAAAACTATAGAGTTTAATGCTACTTTCCAATTTGGTATGCTCAAGTATGTCAAATTGCCATTGAAGTGTACATTTCACTCCTTTAAGACAATAATTTTATTTCTCCAAAATAATAATAATAATAATAATAATAATAATAATAAAGGCATTAACTTGTTTGGCATTTGGTCCAAGATACTCGAACCATTTTAGGCACTTAGAGTTGTGTAGTGACATGTAGCCACGTCCAAACCTAAATTTTCAAAATTCTCCATTGCTTTCGTTTGACATTCTCAATACCATATGTACGTATAGCTTTCGAGAGGACCATATTTCAACATATACATTAGAAGCGAGAAACGTACTATATACTTATTCAACGCAACACGATATTAAAAAGTTGTAAGACCAAGAAGTTTAGTAAGTATCTCAAAATAGTGTTACACTTTTTAAACTTAATGTTAATTTTGAAAGAGTATGATACCAAGAAATTTAATTCTGGTAGATTGTTGTTACACGTTATGTTGAACAAATGTCATATTGTGCTTCTCACTCCAATATAGTACGTTAGAATAATCTGTTATGTGTATGATTCGAATTAGTTTTTAAGTAAGTTTCCATTTTGTGAGTTTGGGAAAGTGTCAAATTTGTGTTTCATTGAGAGCCTATGAATAGGTGTGTTGTATTAAGAATTATGTGCCGTTAGAAAAATAGATAGAGAGTGCCCTTCCTTCTGAGAAAAGTGAAAAGAGAGATAGACAAAGAGTGTAAGGGATTTTGGATAAAAAGAGGTTAAAAGAGTTTGATGAACATGTAAATTTGAAGGTGTTATCAATGAATTTATTCTCCTCTTTCTAACGTGGGCAATATTATCAAATTATGTAAATTCTTTTGTCTTCTCTTTGACATCTCTATTAGTTTATTAGTAGATATCAAGTGTTTGAGGTTGATAATGTATCATAGAGAATAATATAAAACCTCTTGATCTCTCCTTTTAAGCAACTTTTAGAGCACATTATATTCCAAGTAATAAGAATTAAAGATCAACCCAGATGTCAATTCCCACCCAAAAATAAATAAATAAATAAATAAATAAAATCAACTTCTAACTGCCCTTGAAGCCTGATCTCCAAAAACTTCTGGTTTTGTTCCATTTGACTTTATTACAATGTGTTTGCACTCACATCAATGTTTCAAAATTACCCTACTCGATTTCAAATATATGTAGTCGTACACCAAATTTTGGTTCATTATTCGAAGCTTCTCAGTTCAAAAAGTAGCCCACAAAATTCAAAGCATTATTTCACATCAATTTTTCAACTTTATTTGATATTTTTGGTTCTCCCATCAGCCAATTGACAAAAGTACTTTTTAAACGATATGGGTATGTTCTAATGTGCTGGAAAAAAAAAAAAAAAAAAAAAAAGGTTCTTTGCTCCTTTTTTAGCAGCCCAAGCTTCATTGCATAAATTCCATTTCTGTAAGGAAAATCCAGAGCCTTTCAATTAGTCCTGTCTGTGTCACGACTGGAATAGAGCTTTTTTCTACTTTTCATGCTGATCATCCAATGAAAAGACTAGTAAAAGAGATAAGCTTTTTTCAATTGCCAAAAAAAAAAAAAAAAAAAAAAAGGTTTTCCACTAAATGAAACTTGTCCACAGAACTTGAATATAAACAAGGGGAATATCTGCGTAAGGTCCTCTTCCTAGCTGAACATGGCAAAAAGAGCCACAAAGAAGAGCATCTTTAGTGCAAAATATCTCCATAGAAAAACTACTCTTTAATTCGGTGCTATCTGAGTGTTAAATTTCACATATATTATATTTGGTGTCAAGTTTAACATGTTAAATTTTATCATTTGGTGTATTGATTTGATGTTTCCACCATTTCCATTAATAATAACAACATTATCATAATCAATTACTTAAAACTTAAAAGTTTACTCTTGCGTCCCATAAAACTTACTAGATCAAAATAATAGAAATGACATTTGATATAACAATATTTATTGAAGTACTAGCATTTTCATTTGCAATAGAGATGGTTAGGAAAGGTATGATAATTGAGCATCATGATGACGGTCACTACTAATAATGTTACCTCCCAAAGTTGCAATTAGAATAAATGGGAGTTTGTTGGGCCTGCACTCTTTTTCCGAAAGTGTTGGTTCGAATAGAGCTGGTGACAAGACCTTTCTTTGATCATAAAATATCTCGATGCCTCTGTTTTCTACGTATGACTCCCTTATTTTTACTCTGGTAAATACGGGATAAGATCTACTTTGGAAGCTGAATTTCTCTCCCATTTGAAGCTAGCTTTTTATTGAGGTTCGAAAATTCTACTTGCCTTTGTTAAGCATGTGAAAAAGGATCCCCCTAAAGGATTCTCCAACTGAAGAAATGGATTGTCTCGTTTGTTGCTCATCAAGCTTGAGATCGGTTCTCACGTCGATCAGGTTCTCATTAAGAGTCTGGAGTGCCGTTATTCGAATCATCCAAATTCACGTTGATTCAATTAAAAAGCAAAAACTAGTCAGCAATATTAAGCTCAATTACGAAGGATTCATAAAAATCCGAGCTTAACCGATCTAGAAATCTCTCTCTAATAAAACGCCAAACCAGACAACCTTATTAAGGGTTTATCTAACTGTTCCGTTAACCTAGATATGCTTCAACTGTGAACTTAACTGGATGGTAAGAGTTTTTCTCAGCATGTGGATCAAATCCAAGTTTGTTATCATTGCACCCCAGGCCATTGGATTAGCTTTGACCCTGAGGTGATTAAACGCTTTGCAAATAGATTGGCACACACTACGCAACTCGACCAATAAACTCCTCAGCAATGAAATTTATCGATAAAGAGAACAAAAAAAGAAAAAAAACACTCATATAGTCTTTTTTAATTAATACAAATCACAAATCAGTTAAAAAGAAAGATATATTTTAGATGTTGCTTTTTATCAAATTGATCGTTACTGTTTGATTTGCTTTATAGAAAAGTGGTGGAGACAGGCTCCTGTTGATGATCACTAATCAAACCCACTCACTGACACAAAAAAAGAAAAAAAAAAAAACAATAATATATACTACTAATTAATAACAAAATGCTTTTCTAACAAAGGAAGCAAACACGAAATTGATCAGTAGAGCCAGAGTTAATTATCTAATAATAACAATACTAGTGCCAATTTACAACATTTTTATAATTCCCAATGGTTGAAGGCCGCTATATAAAAATTATTAATTAATGTTAAGGAGATTTTACTTAATTATTATTGTTCACTTTATGCGTACTCGAATTTGTTTAGCTGTTTGATACAGATTGATGGAAGGAAGTTTGCCTGGAGTTTCCATGGAAAATAATAGAAATAATAATTATCATTATTATTGATTCTTGTCTTTCAGTCAATCAATGAAACAACTATTTAGAAGCCTGCGAAGAATAAAAGTCCATTTCGTTCACTGATTAGATCTAAATTTTTTAACTAATTTTTTTGTTTTTTTTTTTCCTGAAAAGTTAATAAAGATTTTAACTAGTTTTTGAAACATTAATTTCATCTTATTACAAAAAAAAAAAAAAAAAAACTATTTTGTCTTATTCTGAAAATTCAACAAAAATTTTAACTAATTTTTAAAAAATCAATTACCTATAAAGTTTAGTTCCAATTGGTGAACCAAATGTAAGCTAAGTCTAATATTTAATTAGCAAGAGATAAATATGATGACCAGACCACCTTGAACGGATATAGCAGTGCAGACGAATATACACTTCAGAAGATCAAAGCTTTGAAGCACGTAATGAATTCACAATTGACAATATATTGATACTCGTTCGGAAAGAGAATGATAATTGTTACTTTCGATTATTAGAAAATTTGGGTGATTTTGATATTTCTGAAAACAAAATTAAAACGAATAAAGCTCCTAATAAGATAAAGTCTTCTTGCATACATTTGTCTCATAATAAAAGGGTTTTTTTTTTTTTTTTTTTTTTTTTGAAAGGGCTTAATAAAAGGGTTTTAAATGAAGAAAATCTGATATTTCTTTTTTGATTTTTGATTTTCTCGTTTGTTTTGCATTGACTTACACTTCTTTTTAAATTTAACTTATATTTTATGCTCTAGAACATCTTTTACTTTTCTTAGTAACATAGTTTTTACCTATTTTATTTTAGTAACGAAAAAGGGAATTTTATTTTGAAACTCGCACAAATCATAAGAACGTCTTTAGTACAATTGTTGTTGTGTGAACGACCTTTTTTCCATTAAATTAGAAGCAGAGACTTGGAAAATCCTATACACAAATTTATAATAAAAAGATAAAAATAAAATAAACATAAATAAATAAATAAATATCATAATTCAATCTCTCAATGGTTAAAGCAAATAAAAAGTAAAAGACTTTATAAAACAATATTCTTTTACAATGGGCAAATGAAGACAAACTTGTGAATAACTTGCTTATCAAATTTCTGAGACGCATCGTCCAGACTTATTTTCTTTTTCTTTTTGGTTAAATTTATTGTAACTTTTTTCCCCTTGACTTGTACTTTGACTATTATGGTAAATTTATTTAATAACCGACTCGAAACTTCTTATTTATATTAAAAGAATTTTTTTTATTTATATTTGATTTTTTTTTTTTGTGTATGTGATTGTAGCAGTTCCATATTCGCATCATAAATTTTTAATATTAACACTCATAAATTAAACTGTCAAAATTCTAAATTAATAATTTCAAAACATTAGTAAAAAATAATATAAAATAAGAATTCTTACCATAAAATCTTGCTAAGTTAATGGACCCACAAACATGCATCGCATAATATCAGCTTGATAATTAATTACACGCATATTCTTCTATGAATAAAGATGGATAGGACCTAAATACCCCACCAGAAAGAGAGTCGAATCTTCTTCAGAGAATTTTAAGCATCTCCACGTTTCAACTTTACACACACACACATACATAGATATATATATACACACACACACATATAACACAACAAAGGTCTCTTATAAGTGATCTTACCCAGCAAAAAAATAGAAAAACAAAAAGTCTCTTAAGCACGAGAGAGAGATGAGACTGTTTTGGTTTCTTTTACTCTTGATATGCGTCAATTTTCTATTCCATCCATCTCTTGCCAGCAGGTAAGTTTATGTATATATAACATATATACATAAATATGTTATAAATCAAAATTACTAAGAATCTATAAGAATTGTCAGGTTATATATGTACACATATATTTTAAGTGAGCTATAATGTTGTAGTATGTTTTGAATCAAAGATTTCTCGTTTCAATATTTCTTTACAGTGGAGCTGGAGGGGTGGATCTCCAAGGCCTTTACCAGCGTCCGGGAGAGAACCGGGGCCACAAAGACGACAACAACCGAACTCCTCCACCACCCACGTCTCATAAAGGCCCACATCCGTGAAGAATCAACTGTCTTTCATGATAATATATATATATATATATATATATATATATGTCTGTATGTATAAGTTGATGTTATATATAAGTTGTGTGCGTATTATTATTAGCCAAAAAGAATATCAGTTTTGCTTGTTTTTGGTACGTATGGCTGGCCTGTTTATTGCATGCATAATATGTATATATATATATATATATAAATATGTATGTATGTATGCATATATGGTGTGTGTATGTGTATTTTTAACTAGTACTACGCATTGGATCTCATCTACGTGATACTTGTCTCATGTCCCAGGAAGGCTTTTCGGGAGATTAGTGAGTTAGTTTCTATTCAAAATAAGAGTAACTTCAACAGGTCATAAACGTATATATATATATATATATATATATATGGTCGAATATTATATCCCAAGACGGTTTTCGATCGGTAATTATTGTTGTAAAGTATTAATGTAAAACAGTATACGGTGCGTTTTTCTACAACTACCTTCTGATCATATAAATGTTCATTTACAAGGTTCAAATTAATCATCTTAAAAACGTTCATTCAACAACTTAATTAACGAATTAATGCTAACTTGATGCTTACGCCAAAGGTGAAACGCCGACCAAACTCACTATCACAAATCAGCTTGTGTAATCTAACCCTACAAATTGATTTGAGTCCGAAAATTTTGTCAACCAAATCAGCTAAAACCACTGCTACTATTTAGGGCTTTTTTTTTTTTTTTTTTTTTTTTTTTTTTTTTTTTTTTTTTTTTTTTTTTTTTTTTAAACTAAATTTCACTAAAACGAACAACATTTAAATAATATAAAATTATTGTTAACTCACCTTTAATAGTTTAAGCTTTTGAGATGGATTGGTAAACTAATAGCTCCAGTCTCTTATTTCCCAAATGCAAAGTGCCTTTGTCAAAGGCCGTTTGATCTCTAATAATACCTTTGTGGTTCCAGACCATGAAGGAATTTTCTGATGTAAAATGGACATGGAAAAAGCGTATGACCGCCTCGAGTGATCTTTTATTAGGCTGGTTTCTTTGAACTTTGATTTCTCTGCAGTTTGGGCTAATCTTCATCAGGAGAGACTTGTTGGGTGGAAAGCTTGTTATTTATCTAAGTGACGTACGAGCATATTTGAATTTGAGAGACAACCTATGTGGCTAAGACCTCGAAAAAATGTCTAAACCCGTCCATCAATATGCTTACAGATTCGTAAGGGACTCCTAGAATAAAGTCCTAAACAATTAGTTGTTGGAGTAAGTTCTTGAATCTGATAATGGGTGGTATATATTTAAAGAAGTTGATAACACATCTCCCATCAGTCATAACTTTTGAAAGAAATAATTACGTTATTCCTACGTCAGTTGGTATCATGTTAAGAGTTCCCAAACTCCACTCAATAAAGTAAGTTCTGATTAATTTACTCAGTGCTTGTTTATGTAGCACCAAAAGCGTCAAAATTTTTATTATTATTATTATTACTATTTATGAATGAGAGAGATCAATTAATATGACTGAACTTTGGAAAATCTCATTTAGATTGATACATATCAGACAAGACCTATCCTGAATCGAGATCGTAATTCATAGTTAAAAAAAAAAAAAAAACAAACAATAAACAAATCAAGAATCATTACAAACCAGCTCAAAGACAAAAGGGATACTTAAAGATAATCACTGTATGCAACCACTGTATAAACACGTGATCTTTGCGCGTCTCCATCGAAGTGGATTTCGCGTCAAAACACACCAAGTATTGACCTAAATTTTTTTTTCTTCTTGACTTGCTTTAGAAAACTATGCTGTAACAATCCACTTCAATATGTCGAGTCTACTGACTAGGGCTCATTATATTATAACTGGATCCCACACGTATCACACTTTTTTATGGAAAAATTTTCTGTGTGAACAACCGGCATTAGACATTATTAAAACATGCTCTTCTGAGGCTAACAATAATTTTTATTGAAGGTCTTACACAATAACATGAAGCCCGCCCCAAGATATCTCATTGAATGTTCAAATAATATGATAAGTAAAGTCGTGATCTCGGACACTCTAAATTAAATAATACATTGATGATAATAAATATTCACATTTAAGGTCACCTAGCACTCGAATTTTTTATTACAAGTCCCCAAGTGCATCAATAATACAAATAGTAACATCCAAAATGGTAGAACCAAGGACCCCACAAGAAAGTGTATCAATATTCTTCATATTTTAAGCATTTAAATATTATTTCAAACTTTGCGTATGGGATATTGCCTGCGAACACACATACTATAAATAGCAAGCTCGCTTATGTATTAGTCTCGTACTAGAGAGAGAGATGGGAGTATTTAGGTTTCTTATACGTTTGATATGTGTCATTCTTCTATTCCCTTCATCTCTTGCCAGCCGGTAAGTATGTCTATATATATATATATATATATATATATATTATAAACACACCATACGTATGTATACTCGTATAGAAGGTAAATAAAATAGTACTAGCTAGGAACTGGGTAACTAAATATTTGTTTGGCTATATATATATACATTGTTCGGCTATATATATATATATTTGGATACTGTAGTATATATTTCATAATCAAGATTTTGTTTCAAGTTCTTGACAGTACTGTAGTTTGGGATGTCGAGGATTACCCAGGCTTTCCTTCTACTGGCAGAGGAGGCCGGAAAGACGAAGGCAACAATAACTACCAAACTCCACCAACACCCAAGTATAGACGCCCAAAACCCTGAAGAATTTATTTTATTCATAGTGAAATGAATCGGAAGTTTTTACGTTAAGATATCGTATTTTATTATATTTATAGGAATTGTCATTTTAATCGTTGGATTATTTTTTAACGAAATGATTTATGATTTGAATAATTATATACACGCATTATATATTTTAACATGTAGACACTCATAAATCAAACTGGTTAAAAATTAATTCAATGATTGAAACGCAATTATTATACATATGTGTGTGTGTTTATGTTTAATGAACGAGTGTGTTTTATGGTACTTTTCATTCTCATCTAGATCATATTCAACTCATTCCCATGTCCCCAGAGACTTTCGGGAGATCGATTTTGGTTTGTAGCTTCAATTCATAAGAGTAACTTGTGTATGTTTCTTCATCTACCTTCTCATCTTTGTGTGTTTGTTTTAATTTTGTTTAGTAAATTTGAAGCGGCTGAGAGATTTGAACCTAAATTAGACCTTAACTTTACCGTTAGGTACGTAATACACCTAAAAACGTACGTCCACCATCAAATGTAGGCGTACGACGTCGCATTCCAAGAGGACTTTCAAGTGATATTTAATGCAATATATATATATATATATATATATATTTCAGTTTTAGATATATAAGTGATGTTCTTCAATTCTTCAACTAGCTTTGATAAATGTTTATAATGGACACAGCGATGAAACCAACCTATTGTGCTAACCTATTTTGCTAGTGAAACGTATATTAAAAGATAAAATTTTTAAGAGAAAATGATATTTAATTTTTAATAGGGGTAAAATTAAAAATATATAATGCTTTTAAAGAGAATTTGATTTTCTTAAAAAAAAAAATCATTAGGGGCAAAAGCCCTTGACTATGGGTGACTCCGTCCCTGATTATGGTCATGCATGCTTAATAATTAGGATACTCGAGTTTTCTTTAATAATAACACTGACATCAAATTAATGGAGGTGACATGTATATATACAACTTGTAAATATGATCAATTTAAATGAATTGAGATACCAAACTAGGACAAGGGATTCAATCAGTTTTGATTTTAAGTAACAAATTAAACAACAAGAATTTAACATTCATTAATGACCCTGAAATTACCAACACCACTATCTAAAATCGTGCTGAGAAAACAAGACATAGTACTACATATATATATATATATATACACAGTTACACACACACACACATATATTGTTGCCTTCTCTACCTTGGTCAAGCAAAAGGGAGGTTAATTTCCGCTGCATTAAGATTTAGTTCTATTTTAGTCTGCAGGAGATCTTAAATTAAATTGGGTCTCTATATTAGATATGTTTCTCTCGATTAATACAAGTCAAAATCGTTCACTAGCTCAACTGAGATAATCTTTTGACTCTTTGAGCTGTTGCATTTAATCTTTATCATAATTGATTTGCTTAATCTATCAAAGTGGTGGAGACTCATCCAATGAATTACAATAATACAGTTTATCGAGCAGTTAACATTAAAATAGTGATCAGATTTTTAAACTTAAATAAAGTGTAAAAAGATTATTATACTGACAACCAATAAGGGGGGAAGAAAAAAGCAAAGGATAAGAGATATAAACTCATCATAGAAAGCACAATTAAGGAAGCTATAACTCAACCAACATCCATGTAAAATTTTATTTACAATTTTAGGAGAAAGCATCTGAATGATCCATATTTAAATACCATTACACGAACATGATATAAACTAGACTAATATGACAAAAAAATTAAAATAAAATTTATAACATGTTGGTTAAAATAAGAGAAATTGTATCATGTTAATTAATAGATAAAAAAGGTAATCATTGGGGTAATTTTCTCACTATTATTGTGCAGCTGCCCTCTCAATATTATTTTCTCTATCCCCTCTTTTCCTTAGTAAATCAATGTTATCAATACTAATTAATACAGTCTTTTATTATTTAAAAATTTGAGGGTTACTTTTGTATTTTATTTTATTTTTAGGTAAATTACTAGGTTGGTTTCTGAACTTTTAACTTTATGCGACTTTGGTCCCTGAATTTTTTTTCCTAGCTGGAATGCCCTTAAACTATTAAAATTTTGCTACAATACTCATTTACATTAATTTTTAGACGGAATCCATTAGTTAACATCACTTTTTGACCAAATTACTAATGGATTCCGTTTAAAAATTAACAAAAATGACAATTGTAACAACATTTTAATAGTTTAGTGCATTCCATGTTCTTTTATTTCGTAACTGGAATGAAGTAAGCTATTAAAAACATTATTATAATAATCATCTCCGTTAATTTTTAGACATAATTCGTAGTTAGCACTACTTTTTAATAAAATTACTAACCAATTGCGTCCAAAAATTGATGGAAAGGAATATTGTAGCAACAATTTGAAAGTTTAAGGGCATTTCAGCTACTAAAAAAAGTTCAGGAACCAAAGTTGTACAGGATTTAAAGTTTATGGACTAAATGAGCAATTTATCATTTATTTTTTGTTGAAAACTTTTGTATCGTATTTAACAACGTCATAGAAGAGCTTTGTCATTTGCTTTATCAAAGTGATGGAGACAAAATCCTGATTCTTTGTGATAGCCATTCTCACATAAACAACAAATAGGACTTCAACGAAGGAAACAAGGACCGAATTTGCCAACAAAGTTTATCTAGTTTCTACTGATCCCATCACCAAAATAGACCCAAGTTCTTCTTGACTTCTTTTTTTTTTTTTTTTTTTTTTTCCCCTCGTTTGAATGCATAACCTAATGAAAGTAAGATTAAACTCGTTTTAGTTTTGAACGATAAGATTATATTAATATTATAGAACATTAAAAAATGACAATTTAATATAATCTGATTAAAATCTCATAATTTATAAATACTGGATTTGACTGCTGATAAATCATTTTTTTTATCCTATTACAAAATTCTCATCACTAAAGTTTTTTTCTTTTTTTTCTTGGCATACTTTTGACTATTATTCATGCAATAACAACCCACTATGTGGAGTCTACAAAATAAGAGTAATTAAATTACTGGATCCCACACATATCGGAATAATTTACATGCATGTATTCTCATCCCGAATGGTTGAACCAAGGACCCACAAGAAAGAGACTAGAATCTTTTTCCTATTTTAAGCATCTACATATATTCAGCTTTACATATATATATATATATATATATAAATGCGCAAATATATATATATATATATGGAGAGAGAGAGAGAGAGAGAGAGAGAGAGAGAGAGCAAGATATCTTAAGAATTAGTCTCGCACTTGATCTAGTTATACAGCCCCTGTAATTAAATCCAGAAGAAGAGAAAGATGAGACCTTTTTGAATTATTTTACGCTTATCTGCATTCTTATTATTATATTCCAGCCATCTCTTGCCAACTGGTAAGCATACCATACAAATATTCGGATATAGATACTTCTTTTAGTTTCTGATCCGCTCAAGAAACTTTACCAAAACATATATACAAAGAAATAGGGTTTTATATATTTTATTATATATATGCATATATATATATATAGTTAATTTGCAGGGTATAATTACCTAATCAAGCTATGTTTTAATTTGTTCATGATAGTGGTGGGGCGATTGATTCTAGCAAACCAGGCACCCGCTGGTGGCCGCCTGCCGGAGATGGGGGCCGCAAAGATGATCCCTCCAACCCATACAACCGAATTCCTCCGTCACCCAAGTATCATAGAGGACATCCATGAAGAATAACTCAGGTGGCCGTGACATACATATTATCAGCCAAAGAAGAAGTTCTAGCTAATGCACCTCGTTAAATTACAACTTTCAGATAATTATTAACTAGAATCCCTTTTTCTGAAGGCCCATGTGATCAGGCATGGACTTAAGTATAAGTCTCTCATTTTTTCCCTCAACATATAATATAAGTTTATTAATTTCTAGCTTGTGCCCCCTCTGAAAAATGGGCAATGGGCACACATGTAAAAGCGAGACTTATATTATTCTCTTTACGTTTCCTTTTTCTTTTACAAAAAAGTTGATGTTTTTTTTTTTCTTGGAGATAAAACGGTTGATTCTTTTAGTTATATTATTTTTTAGGCGCGTGCTTTCCACGTGTAGATTTAATGTGTTGATTTTTTTACCCAAAAAAAAAAAAGAATTAGTATACTTTAAGTTTATGAAGAAATTAATATCTTTTCTTAATTTATTTATTGTCTCCTAAAGAGTTTAACAAAATTAAGTAATCAGTGATTAAAATTGAACATAGCATTTTTGTAAGGAAAAAAAAATTTGTTGACATATTGAAAAAAGTTGCTTTACATAGTTACAAATTGAAAAAATGAAAAGTATTTTAAATGAGTTAACTATAAATATGTAAAAATTTTGGGAAGAAAAAGTTTAAAGAAAAGAAGGGGGGGAAAAAAAAAGGAATGAGGCAAGCAACTCAACAAAAGAAAGAAAGAAAGAAAAGAAAGAAAGAAAAAAAGCGCACAAAAAGACAAAATATAGAGATGAAGTTTTTGAATAAAATCAAAAAGGCAACTCTTCTTTATAATATATATATATATAACTCGTTGAATTCCTTCATTTAATGTTCAAGTTTTAGTATTTTATTTCTTTTTTCTGATTTTTTTTTTAATTGCCCATAGAAAATGACTCTCTCCCCCTTTTTTTCTTCCCTCCATTTTTTCTGAGAATTGTCCCCTCTACTGTTCTATATATATCTATCCAACTTCCACAGGCGTCAAGACCTGCCGCCACCACCATTTTTTTTTTCTCTTCCATCTTTTTTTTTTTTTTTCAGTCACTTTCTTCCCTCTAGCTTTATTTCTCATTACTTTCTTATTGAAAGTTGAGTTAAAAAAAACTTGTTAGCTTCAATTGGCACAATTAACATATATATTTAGATATCTAGACACTTAAGTTTATCAATAAAATGTTTTCAAAACATAGCTTTTTATTTTGTGTTACGGGAGATTGGTTTCTAAGTTTATATTTATATTTCATTTTTTATATACTTAATATTGTTTAGACTATGCATGATACTTTTTTAAAAAATTGTTTAAAAATTATAGAATTTTTTCTTCATTTTTCTATATTCTTTTAGTTTATAAGTTTAGTCTATATTTACGCCCTCACTAGATTGAAATCCTGGATCCGTCACTACAATTGTGATCGATCTGCCCCATAGAAAAATGTGTGTGCACTTGCTTTGTATGTAGGAAAAAAAATAGTTCTAGCTAGTGGCTATTGTGTGAATGTATGGTTTTTTAGTACTTTTGCATTCTCATCATCTAGGTCATGTATTGTCCCATATGTCCCAAGTGACTTTCGTCAGAGATGATTTGTGTTTTCTATATGAACAATGCCAAAGAACATTAATAGTATTTCACACCACACACTATAATGAAGAGTAGGTCCCATAATATAGGATTCATGGATGAGATCTATACTGTATATTAATTAATTGTGATATTTAACTGACCTTTTTTTACTTTTATCTAGCTAGGTCGTTCTTCTCTTGGTTGTTTTAGTCCCGATCAATAATGATCCGAATATAGCTTTCGGGTGATTATTATAATTAATGTTATGTAGTTTCTATGTATATATATAAGTACCGTGTGCATTTTTGTTCAAGTAATGGTTGCAATTATAATGATCATGTTTCTTTACAAGCTTCCAAATGAATAGATAAAACAATTATTCTATATATAATTATGGATTTTTTTTCAAGCACACTGTTTAGAAGTAAAAAACCAAAAACGTACTGAAATTGTTTTTTTTTTTTTTTTTGGCAGGCATCATGAAATAATCAGGTGCTATCAGATGTGGTACAAGATATATATAATATGCAAATGAGGAGGATGATAATGACGATGATGAATAAAAAAGAAATTTCCTGCTGACAGAGAAAAAAATCACTACAAAAAGAAAGTTGCCTCTCTCTCTCTCTCTCTCTATATATATATATATAAATTTTTAATGGAATGTAAATAATCTCAAGTTTTGAATGTGAAACCTCCTGTACAAATCACTTGTCTTTCATCCGTTGAACTAGTCCTAATGAGGTGAAAATTTCCACTATATTAACTGATGATTTTGTGGCCAAAAATATGACTTATCTTAATTATCACTACCGCGGAGTGCAAAATTCCTGTTACATCATATATGGTCATCGCCACATCACAGAAAATATGCCTTTCTAAGGAAAATGTAAACTACGAAACTTATTAACATATAATGTGATCATACATATATAAGTTATATCTATTAAGAGGGTGTTTGGTGAATGAGTTTAGATTAAGATTTTTAAGTTTCAATAGTAATTTTTGTTGACTTTTCAGAAAAGATAAAAAAAAATTTCATAAAAGATAAAAAATTTTAGACAAACTATGATGAAAAAGTACAGTTTAGTTTAAAATGAGCTTACATGCCAAACAAACCCTAACTTCAAATTTTGTGTATCTTATGACAGTACTGCAGTTTATTGAAGCCACCAACTTAAAGAGTGGGGAAGAGTGTATATATAAATAGTTAGCCATATTTAAGGAACCTATATCACTTCATCCATACTTTGTAAGAGCAGTGTGAGAAAACAAACTTTGTATCTTTTACCACTTCAAATTTAAAATTAAAAAAAAAAAAAAAAAAAAAAAGGGGATAAAAACTATTCTTTGTCACAATTTCTCAGGAGCTAACGCTCTCTATTGCTCTCCTCCAAACGTCCAACTTTCAACTACGGTATTTTGACATGATTTTTATACCTAAACATAAAAAAGGATTTCGTGACAAAGCAGGGCCAAGTTTTAATGTACTACCTAGTGTGTTCTTTTCTAAGTTATCAGACGTCCTAATTTTATATTAGTAAGATCAATAAAATCACATAATAAATAAACACACGAGAACGCTAGATTTACTGTGATTCATCTTTAATGTGGTTCACATAACAAATAATACCATCAACAAATATTTATATCAGTGTCTAGGAAGTTTCTTTCTTAATGTTCAAAGAAATATACTATAGCTCGCCTCCTTTTTAGAATTTTTTGTCGAGTGAAAAAAAAAAAAAAAAAAAAAAGAACCTTCATCCATATAAATCAATTACAACACCAAGTCTTTAATTTGAGCTTAATTTTGATTAGCTGCTGCTTTTTCATTAATTTGCTTTTACCAAAGTGGAGACAAACTTTTGCTTCAAAAAAAAAAAAAATCATAGCCGTTGTCACAGAAAGCACTAGCTTTAACAAGGAAAACAGCACGAACTTACCACCAAATAAAATTAACAATTAATAATAGCATTATGTGATAAAAAAAATCGATAGAATTAAGAAAAATTAATAGAATTTAAGAAAAATCTAACTATTTAAAATTGTGTTCTTTTGACAAAGCATTTAATATATCTACCCCATCTTCCACCAAATTCTCCAAATAAATTTTTCTACTGACTTTTTTTTTTTTTTTCGACGACTTACTTTTGACTGTACTATTGTAACAACCCACCCGATGCTGAGTCTACAGAATAAGGCTAATTAAATTAATGGACCCCACAAACACAATTAGTGGACCCACACGCAAGGCATAATTAGCAACAATTAATATCAGCAAATTACAGGCATTTATTCTCATATCCGAAATGATCATGGAACCTATCTAGAACCCCACAAGAAAGAGACAAGAATCTTCTTCATATATACATCTATTTAAGCATCACCATATTTCAGCTTTACACCTATATACATATACACATACATATAGACATAGAGCAAGCTCTGAAGCATTAGCTAGTCTCAGTACACTATCAATTTAATTAGGGTCCTGCAATTAGATTATATCCAGAAGGGAGAGATGAGAAGATTTTGGTTTCTTTTACTCTTGACATTCTGCATCATTCTTCTATTCCATCCCTCTCTTGCCAGCCGGTAAGTCTATATGCCATACATACATACATACATACATACTATATATATATATATATATATATATAAATTTACATATCTAGAAACAAGTAAAAACAGATCAATTATTAGGAACTAGGAATCTATATAAACCATTTCTCTCGCTAAATATATAATGATCAAGATAGAGAATGATTAGTTATAACTTTTATATATTCACTTTTCAATGTGCTTTCAGTACTACTGACCAGACGAGACAAGGCGGCCGACCGGGACTAGGCAAATTCCGGGGGCCGCCTCCTCATTACGGTGGAAGAGGAGGCCGCATAGACGATACACCCCCCGGACAACCTCCAGCACCCAAGTATCGTAGAGGCCGGGGAAATCCATGAAAGAATTTAGTCATTTACAACGGTGACATATGTCTACTTAAGTTGATGGTACAAGCTCTATCATGTATTATTAGCCAAAGAAGAAGTTCTGCATGCATATTTATGTTTAGCATGCGTTTAGTGCTAAAGTTTGGATTGTAAAATTTAAGTTTGGATTGTTTGTGCATTTATCGATACGTTTGAATTGATTGAATTAAAAAATGTAAACACTTGAAATGTCTTTGGAAAAAAATATCAAAATGCAGTTTGTTTCATTCGTCTCAAAATTTTATACAATTTAAAAAAAAATCATTTCATTTGGAATTATAAATGCAAAGTTATGAATTATTAAAATTTGAGTTATAAAACTGTGTAAATAATGAAGCTGAGGAAAAAAGATAAAAATTTGATTATGATTCTAAGGTTTAGATTGTGCGTCCAAATGCATGCTTAATGTGTGTGTTTCTTTAGTAGTTTACAAAATTCCCATCTAGGGTCAAATTTGTCTTATGTCCCAATCGGCTTTGGGACTGTTTTTTACGTACATGTAAGAAATTCTTATATCTGGACAGATGTATTCGGCAGTTATATATAACTTGTAATAAGTACTGTAAAACATACTTTTATCTAGGTTCCCAAATATCAATACTGCGAAGAGAGTTTTTGGGTGATAATTTTTGTTATGGTTTCCCTATATAATGAGAGTGCCGCGTGTTGTTATTCATATTTATAGCTTCTAATATTTTATAGTCATTATAATTGTGTTCTTTCGTATTTGCAGACGACGGAATCAATATATTCAAATTATTCCGAAACTATGGATTATTCTTTTTAATTAAAACAATGTGATTTAATTAACACAGTACAAAGTAAGATAATAATAATAAATTATCTTCTTTTCTGCCATCATGAAATATCAGATGAACTTTCTCTCAAAAATTTAAAAATAAATTAATAAATATCGCAGGAAATTTTATAATTGGGAACCAAATCAAAATTGGTGTGCGAGTGATTTGAGTTTTGTTTTTCAGTAGCAAATGAACTATAGGGATATATATATATATATATATATATATATATGATGACCTTAATATATAGGGACTTTACAAAAACAACAACAACAACAATAATGTAATGGACAGAATTTACCCATGCAATTTTTTTACTGCTGATATATCCCAAAAAAAAAAAAAAATCACTATAAAAGAAAGGGCATGATCTTGTGCGCACAACTTATGGGTATAAATAATATATATGAACGAAAATAAAAAGGATCAGATGGACTGATAAGGAAATTTTTTTGGAGAAACTAATATCATTGAGGAAATACAGTCACAGAATATATCATCATGACTTGTTTTTTGTGAAGCGTAATTATTATTTTAGTGTAGAGACAACACAGATCGATTTTATAAGTTTGATTGCCCTAATTTTTTTTTCTTACATTACCACTAATTTTAGGGTTATTATGAGATGTTAGAGAAAAAAAAATCCAGAGAGATTAAATGATGTGTGATTTTCTCTAAAAAGCATATTTAACATAGCGGGCCTAATCCACTGCAATCATACTGGCAAAGCAAGTTTTTTTTTTTAGTCATCATATTGTGTTGTTAAAAAATATTTTAATGTAGGACAACCTTTTCTGTATTATTAATAAAAACTGTTGTTTAACCGTTAAATTAAATTTTCAGTGACATAATTTATAATATTTGAAGTATTATGTCAAGCACTGTAAATTTTTAAGATTGATATTCATAAATAAGACCGTAAAAAAATTAATCTAATAATTAAAAAGTAATTTTTATGGTACAAAATAAATGGTTCTACTATAAAAGAATCATATTTTCACTGGTCGGATTTATAATAATCCACATTAAAAAAATTGCATCATAGATATTAAAGTACTCACCACTCAGATATCATGTGTGTGTATATACATGACTGTTTAAATTTAATTTTGTGGCTAAAAAAAAACTGCTACTTTACAGGTAGGAAAAAACATACACGTAATTATCACGAAGAATTAGCCATTTTGGTACATTTTGGTATATACATACAAATAAATTTTTTTTTCGGTGGAATTCTCGGTAAATACGTTGATAAAACAAGTCCGTGTTAAGTTTTTGCACCGTCCAAAACGTAGACAAAGCAAACGGGAGGTTTGCTTCATTATTTAGATTAGATAGGATGTATGCAGACTATAATTATCGTAACTATAAATAAATTGGACTCGCAACATGATATACTATATCTTAATTCTTTGATTAAAAAAAGTCATAATTTGTCAGTGAGATAATCTTTTGAGCTGTTGCTTTATATATATATATATATATTAAATATAATATAAATAAATATATATATATATATATATATCTCAAAGTGGTGGAGACAAATTTACACCTGCTACATGTCATTAGTCATAGACCACCACCACAAAGAATATATTATATGGTTTATTATATATTAATAAGGAGACTTACACGTAACTTCTCAAGTTCATGCAAACATTATATCACATCATGTTTCTACTTTCTACAACTTTTATATATCTTATTCATATTACCATGGACTAAGCCACCAACTTAAAAGTGTGTGTGTAATCAGTCATATTTAGGGACCTACATTATCAAGAGCATTATGAGAAAACAAACATTTTATTTTTTTTCATCCCTTCAAAAAAACAAAAAAATAGTGGACCCTAATGTTGATCAGCCTACTGAACATATACAACAAGATCTACTTTCCACGACATTTTTTTTTTTTTTGTATTGCTTTATTTTTATAATTTTGTATATTGGCTATATATAGCAAATATATATATAGTTTGTCTCGTTAAATATAATAAAAATGAGAGAATAATTAATAATAACAGGTTATATTTAGATAATCAAGGTTTTGTTTTAATTTATTGTCAGTCTCTTGACCAGATAGATCGATCAGAAGATCATCACCGATGGTCTCCGTCTTATGAAGGCTGCATAGACAATATGCACCCCCGAGGTCCTCTAGCACCCCTGTACCGTAGAGGACCACATCGATGAAGAATAGTCATTTATTATGGTGATTAGTCTTTATGCCTTTTATTTAATTAGTGTCATGTTTGTGTGTGTTTCTTTAGTAATTTGCAATAGGGGAAAGTATTTCAATAATACAAAATTTAAATACCATCACACTAACATGACACAAAAAATTAACACTAAACGAACATGATATAAATTTATGTCCTGTTGGTCATGAATAGAAAATTTATATCATATTAGTCAATAGATTAAAAAATTATGGTTATTTTGGTAGTTTCCTCTTTGCCTTCGCAATATTCTCATCTAGGAATTTGTCTCATGTCCCAAAAGGCTTGCACAGACACCTCCTGATGATAGCGGGCCAGGATGGGCTGTGGAAACATTGGGCCCAAGCCCATTTCTGCGTTCCTCCAAGAAAAGCCCAAAAAGGGAAATATGGTCAGCAGTAGGTTATAGTTGGTATCTTCATGTGATACAATTAATCTTATAACTGAACATATGATCTGGGTTCAGCTGGCTAATTGCAATTGGAAACATGAAAAATAAAAAATAAAATAAACTAAAAATTTAAAAATTCTAAAAAATAGGTAATTGCAAAGTGAGAAATAGAGCATTCATAATTTAGTACACAAACGCAAGTGGTTCAATTTCAATAGACAATTATTTCCTAGATATACACAATTATTAGTCACGGGATCTAATATAGCTTGCTTAGTTTGGATAAAGATACTGAATAAATACATGCCGTTTATGAACATTAATATGTGTATTTATGAGAATTAATAGTAAATCTTGACTATTGATCGACTAATCTAATTGGCTACTAATTACAAACCTTAATTGCTAATTTATAATGCTAATTAGCATCAAACAATAGAAACTAAGATAGATTTATAATGCTAAATACAAAGCATTAATATGAAAATATGAACCTAATTCAGTTAATACTTTCCTTACATTATACGCATGTGCATTGATTTCAAAAGCTACAAAAGTCATCAAAAGTTGAGGGCTAGCCGTGCAAAATTTGTTGATTTGGTTAAAGCCAAAGGCTAGCTAGGTGTTGCTACTTGCGTATTATTATACTTTCATACTTTTTTAGGGGACATAATAATTTTTTTAAATAGTTTGTAAACGGTAATAAGACTTTAAACCAATTTCATGTCGTCCTATTTGTAGCTCACGTGATCAGGGACGGAAGCATCTATGATTGAAGAGATTTCCGTTCGTAAATCATGATGAGTATTGGTATGGTTTTGGGGTGTTTTGTTGGGCACTTTTTAGGGAAGTTCTCACCTCATGTTATTGTGCATTAAAGGGACAATGAGTGCAACCACTGTATCTCGTGCGATCAAAATTGTTAATTCTCTATATTAGCAACTAACGGACCGATTATAGAAGATAATAGGACTCTTCTTTTTAACATCGAGGGTGATTCTTGCACTTTAATTTTCATTATTGAAAACTCAGTAGTCCTCAATCTAGCAAACTCTGTTTTTTTTTTTTTTTTTACTTGTCCTGGTGTTCATGAACTTGATGTTATTCCACGGTTTACTTCCTCTCTTGTAATGGCAGATTTTCCCCATTAAAATGATCTAGCTTTGCTTAAAAACTAGTACGGACCCGTTTGATAGAGATTTTGGTTTTAGTCATTAAAAGAAAGAGAAGTAAAATATGTGGATTTTTAAATAAATAATTAAGAACCGCATTTGAAAAAGAGTTTATAAAATCATATATTTTAAAGTTTTATAATAATTAATAAAAATATTAAAATAAAGTTTATAATATTTCACTAAACTTTAATACAACCTTAAAATCTATTTAAAATAACTTTTTTTTTTTTTCAGAAATCATATTTTCTAATGAGGTTTTTTTGCAGATGATCTGGATATTTTCAAAAGTAATATTTAAATTCAAAAAAGTCTAAAAACAACTTTTTAGGAAAACACTGTAAAACAGACCTGTGATTTTTTAAATTATAGTTGCGTTGGAAAGGGCCAAAAATCGCAACTGAAAAGACTTAATTAAAACGACTTGAAGCCAATACCATAAATCCATGCGTACAAAATAATAAAAGTTGGTCTAAGTTTGACAATGATGTAACGTATACAATAATTGAGCCTCATATGAAATTCATTGACCTCGTAGGAGAAGCAGGTAGTTGTTGACACGCGTGCTTAACGATACTCAATTTTCATTTTTATGCTCTCTCTCTGTATACACATATAATATATATATATATATATACACACACGTACTTGTCAATTATCGCACATAATTAATTAACATTTTTCCATAATTATCACACTTGAACATAATTAATCATTTTGGCGTAAGTTAAAGAGGTTCTATCTATAAACAAGTTGGGAAATTTTTAAAACAAAGTAAACTCTGTGTTGAACAATTTCATGGATCCCAAATTGGAAATGAATTGACTTTTCATAAAATTGACTTTCCATATGTATAAATTATATATCTATATATATGTAATGGATGATCAATTATATAGATTAGTGGCTTTAATTTATTATTTTATATATTGTTGAATTACGAGAAACACTCGATCCGTTATTTACGTAAATTCAAGGCTTCTTTGAAAAGCAATATCCTTTGTGTGTGTGTATATATATGTGCGTGTATGAATGTGGGTGTATGTATATACATGTTTGAAGGGAATTTCCTATGTATACTTAAACACTATATTATTGAAATAAAATATTCAAACAATATCACTAATTTTGTTTGGAAGCTCCCCGGTTTGCTTCCAAGTTATTCCCATTTTATATTGTTGGAATAGGTTTCAAACAATTTGTCAATGTTCAATAATTTACAATATAATCAATCAAGAGTACTATTTCAGAAGGTGTACACGAAATTCATTCGATACTTAATTTTGTAATAGTTCCCAGAGAATATAACTATAGACAAACTTTAGAAAGTGATTGTATACGTGATTTAATGATAATTTTCACATCTGATTTTATCATAAGATGCAGAATTAGAGAGAATTATTTCTCCGTATCAAATTAAATGATAATAGTAGTAAAGTCTAAATGATGCAAAATAACAATAGCTTAAAATTTTATAACAAATCTCACTTCTAAATGTAAAGTCCCTACACTTTATTTTATTCAATATATGAATTTCAATAGAAACAAGACAACTCGGATGGTGTTTGAAAACCTAGTTGGACGAATAATTAAGCTTTTCCATCCCAAAATAATATATACATATATATCTTGAATATTTTATATACATATATATCTTGAATATTTTAATATATCTTGGCCAACAGAAAATGAGTGGAGCATTATTATTCTAACAAAAGCCACTATTCATTTTATTAATAGTTTTTCACTGTCAACGTACCTATCCAATGCATGTCACCTTGCGCTGTGGGTGTTATATCATAAAAATATACCACACTAGTATATTTGAAATGCCACTACTCTTTTTTTTTTTTTTTTTTTTTTAAGGCCTTTGTAACCACTATTGGCTTATTACTTGCTGCAGGAAAAAAAAAAAAAAAAAGGACAAAAAAAAAAAAAACAGTATTTGCATGTTTACTTTCTTTTTTATGTTCTGTAGTACCAAAAGCGACAAGTTTTAAAACAAGAAAATAAGGCAAGGTTATTTATTTGACCATTTACCCTTTTTATTGCCCATTCCACTGTTGGCGGTCAATTCTCCAACAATCTTTGTTTTTTTACCCTCATCGAAAACTCCAAATTGATACAGTAAATTTAAAATAAAAAAAATAAAAAAAATAAAAAAAGGTTTATGGAACACCGTATCTGGCATATTGGTTGCAAATTTTACTTTGTCTTTTTTCTTTCTATTTATTTTTAACAAAAAGAAAAAAGAAAAACCTGTCCATAACGACAAAGCTTGTTTCATCACTCCCCAATCATTGGACTCGCAAGACCTGAGTCGATCAGAGTGAAAGTCAGGGAAAATTGTAAAATAGTCCCTCTAGTTAAGATTAAATTCCATATCTAACCTCATATTAAAAAAAAAAAAAAAACTACAAAATCATTCAATTCAATCAGACTGTCAAATCTATTTAAAAATTTCACTCAGTTGCATTAGATTGAGTTGAAACTCGAAATTACTTTTACTTTAAACAAGGTTAGCATTTGAGAAACGGATGAATAAAACTAACCTGAAATTTCGTCTAATTCTATGTATAAATTCAACTAAAAAGTGTCAAAGGATCGTATTTTTAAATATATTGATAATTTAAAGAAAATTATCATTTTAGCTTCTTTATCATCAAAGTTAGGACTTTTACACTTTATTCCTTTATTTTTCATACGCATGTTTTCTCAACTTAAGTTTTCGACAATTTGCTCTATAAACTTGTTCAAACCATAATAATACAATCCAAATTGATATCAACAGTTAAAACAATGGAACTAGCAAGATCTAAAGGTCCGTTTGGTGAATGAGTTTGAGTTGAAAAAGTAAAATTTTAGATGAAAATTTTTGTTGATTTTTTAGAAAAGATAAAAACTTTTTCAGAAAAAAATAAAACTTTTTAAAAAAATATAAAAACTGATATTAAAAAATACAGTTTGAACTCTTTTACCAAACAAGGCCTAAAAACTCAAGTGGTTATTCATTAAAACATGAGAAATATTAAAGTTGAATGAAGTGTATAAAACATAATGTTTTGCAAGACATATTTCTGCCCAAAAAAAAAAAAAACTTAAATGGCATTATCGGTTTGCATCATATTGCAACTATTTGACAAATTAATCACTAGGTTCAAATAGTAATTAGGAAATTACCAAGCATCCAAAAATTAAATCTAACCATTTTCTATTGTAAGGCATTTCTAATAAACTGTCAAATTGTTGGATGTTGATGACTTAGGTGATAAATCATGCGTCAGGTTTTTCTTCCGTTTTATTTATAATATTAGTAGATTTTTATAATAACGTTTGTTTGTTTAGAGATGTGAAAACACTACTTGAGCCCTTTCTTTAGTGATAAAAAAAAAAAAGTAACTAGGGAATCTATGGAAACACACCAAAAAGCATCGGATGAAGGTGAAAAAGTGGATTGTGATGGTAAAAGGTGAAAGGTAAAAGAGGTCGGTGAAACAAAATTTATCTCCACCCTCAAAGACCTCAAGAGAGAGAGATAATATTAAGTACCTTCGCAGTCCTAGCAGTTACGAAGTCCTCAGACAGGGAGTAAAAAGAACGTATTATTAGACAATCGTAGACCCCACGCCCCTTTCTCTTAACTTATTCTAACATCAAATTTCATTTATTTCCAATTTTCACCCCTAAATTGTAATAAAAGTCTCCATCTCCGAGTCAGCTCCTTTCGGCTCAATTCCCAATCGCCGAACCGCCAGATGCCCACGTGCTTCAGTCCGGTCGTGTCATGCACGGACCGGATGGAACCAGACGGAGCTCCACGTCAGCATGGGAACGAATATTCCACCACAAAAGACAAATACATGGAAATGGGAGAAATCATTATCAATTATTCAATTATTTGGATGAATTATTGGGAAAAAATAATCATGTGTATTTTACATATACATTTCTCTTTATTTCTTTCTTTCTTTCTTTTTTTTTTTTATGTCTCTTAATAAAGAGTTTGTAATGTAGGAACTTTTCTTTTTTAACTGTTTGTAAGAAATTCTGTTTTAATTATTCAAAAATTTCATTAATTATTAAAATTAAAAATAATTATTAATCAAGTGTGATAAGATTTAAAATAATTTGGTGTAATCTTTCAATTGGACCATCCGAGTCAATCAAAAGGTCCAAGATTTTATGAATGGGTTTCATTGTAAAATTGCCAAAAAAACAAAAAACAGAAAAAAAAAAAAAAAAAAAAAAAAGTAACGGAGAAGAGTACAGAATCCGTGACGGAAGAAGAAAAGTGGAGAGAATCACGCTCGGCGATTCGCGCGTAAACCAAGGTCAGCCACGTCATCATCTCTGAGAAATAATAATAACAATAATTATTTTTATTTTCTTCTTCAGTTTTTGGGTCTCACTTTCATGCTCCGTCGCCACCCAACGCAAGCTCCTACTCACACACACACCTTTATAGAACTCTCTCTGCTTTCTTCTTCTTCTTCTTCTTTATTTCATTCGTACCCAACAAACCAAAACTCTCCCCTTTTCCATTTCGATTCCCGCTTTTCCATCCCTTTCCCTTTCCCTTTCCCTTTCCTGTTCTTTTTTCTTTCGTTCTCCCCGGAAAAGAGGAAGGAAAAAAAAGGGGAAAAGAAACAACCAACCAAACACGCCGCCGCCATGAAAGCACCGGAAGAAGAAACCGACCCAATCGCCGTCTCCACCGAGCTTCTATCCTCTCTCATGGAAGAAATCCCTCTCGTCCAGAGCTTCAAGGGCAAGTGGTCCCTCATCCGCACCAAGCTCGACGATCTCCGCTCTCAGCTCGCCGACTTCGCGGAATCAGCCGCCGCCTCCGACTCCCTCTCCCTCGACCTCCTCCGGTCTGTCTCCGCCGCGCTCGGCGACGCCGTTTCGGTCGCGAAGCGATGCCAGAACCCCAGCCTCGCCGACGGGAAGCTCCGGACGCAGAGCGACGTCGACGCCGTCCTCGCCAGGCTCGATCGTGTCGTCCGGGACGGCGAGATTCTCCTGAGGAGTGGTGTTCTCAACGACAACAACGGAGCCGGCGGCGCCGTCGTTTCGAACTCCGGCTCGTCGTCGAGGAGGGAGGCCGTGCGGACCGAGGCGAGGAATTTGATAACTCGGTTGCAGATTGGGGCCTACGAGTCGAGAAACTCGGCCATGGATTCCCTCCTGGGGCTCCTCCGAGGGGACGACAAGAACGTGATGATCGCCGTCGCGCAGGGCGTGGTTCCGGTCCTCGTTCGCCTCCTCGACTCTAGCTCCTCCGTCGAGATGAAGGAGAAGACGGTCGCGGCGATTTCTAGGGTTTCGACTGTCGAAAGCAGCAAGCACGTCTTGATTGCTGAGGGCTTGCTGCTTCTGAACCACCTGCTTAGGGTTCTTGATTCCGGAAGTGGATTCTCCAAGGAGAAAGCTTGCGTAGCCCTTCAAGCTCTGAGCTTTTCGAAGGAGAACGCCAGAGCGATCGGGTCCAGAGGCGGAATTTCCTCTCTGCTGGAGATTTGCCAGGCTGGTACACCCGGTTCGCAGGCTTCCGCCGCCGGAGTCTTGAGAAATCTCGCCGCTTTCGCCGAAATTAAGGAGAATTTCGTCGAAGAAAATGGGATTTCAGTCCTTCTTGGCCTAGTGAGCTCAGGCACGGCATTGGCACAGGAAAATGCATTTAGGTGTTTGTGCAATTTGGTATCTGAGGATGAAAATTTGAAGCTTTTAGTTATCAAGGAAGGTGGAATCGAGTGCTTAAGGAATTTCTGGGACTCGGCCCCGTCGGTTCGGAGTCTTGAAGTCGCCGTCGACTTGCTAAGCCATTTGGCTTCGCTTCCCCCGGTTGCGAAGCTCTCTGCTCCGACGGGTTCGTAGCCCGTCTCGTTGGCGTGTTGAATAGTGACGTTTTAGGGGTGAGAATCGCGGCGGCTCGGGCGGTTCACGAGCTCGGTTCCAGCTCAAGAACGAGAAGGGAGCTGGGAGAATGCGGCTGCATTGGTCCTCTGATCAAAATGCTGGACGGCAAGGCCGCCGAAGAAAAGGAAGCCGCGGCTAAGGCTTTATCGACGCTGATGTTGTGCACGGTTAATAGAAAGATTTTTCGGAGAGACGAAAAGGGAATTGTGAGTGCAGTTCAGCTATTGGATCCGTCAATTCAGAATTTGGAAAAGAAATACCCCGTCTCGATTCTGGCCTCGCTTTCGCATTCGAAAAAGTGCCGGAAGCCGATGGTCGCCGCTGGGGCTTGCGCTTACTTGCAGAAGGCTGTTGAGATGGATGTTGAGGGCTCAAAGAAGCTCTTGGAGAGCCTTTGCCGTGGCAAGATATGGGGTGTTTTTGGCTGACCTAAACAACCTTAATAATAACATTAGCAAGAGAAGATTGTCTTCAAATGAGAATGGCAAATCAGGGTATAGATAAACTGAGGATGATTTGTTGTTTGATGTGTATGTAAAATAGTTCCCGTTGTTTGATCTATTTTTTGCTCTTTTCTTGTTGATAATTGTTGTTTATTTGTGGGTATCGGGTAGAGAAAATTTGGTAACTTTTTTTTTTTTTTTTTTTTTTGGTGATCAACACAGTCCATGTAGAGACATGATTTAGGTTTGTTCGCCTAACTTTTTTGGCATTTTTTTGTTCCTTTTTTCTTACTCTGAAAGTTTAATAATAGATTGAAATTGCAGCCAAGTGTTTGAGCTCATATTCTAGTTTTGTACTTCACAAGATATCAGAACCTTATCAGTGAAAAATCAATACTAGTTGGCCTCTTCTTATTCACATCTCTTGTTTGTTTATTAATGTTTTACCAAAACATTCTCTGTTAAGCAGATATAGTTAATTGTCTCTCCTAGTGAAAGTGATTGGTAGAAAATGAAATTTGGTTTCAGTCATTAATTGCAAATAAGCTTGTCATGAAATTCTGATATTCAAGAAAATCAATGCTTACAATAACCTCTTATCAATTTGGTCGCCGTAGTCAATTTGCACATACCGTTTATATGCCAAGAGTGGGCCAAAACCATGTGCAATTATCCCATTTCCTAATTTCTATATGACACTTTGAATATGTAAAATGTCCTCCCCCACTGCCTCATTAATAGCCTGCTTGAATTTGGTGTACACCAGCACCGCCACATCAATCTCAAGCCCACCTCTCTTTTTTTTTTTTTTTTTCTTTCCCCCTATGATATGACTCGTCTAGGATCTCAAGCAGATTTTCTTGTTAGCGAGTTTTCAATGATTTGCCATTTCATTGTATTTACTGAAGGCAACGACTATTAACATTTTGCTATCGGGATCATTGGTGTCTACTCGTCCTCATTTATCTCGTCATTTCAAATCTCGAAGCTCGACAATGATATGGACTTAACCCAATTTTGTTTAAATGACGAGTCCAGTTTTCACTCACGTCATTACACACCCAACTTCATGTAATACAATGACCGTGTATGGGTATCTTGAAAGAAGAAGTAAGAAAGACATCTTTACCGATGTATCAATCTGTCGATGGTAACTTCTGGCTAACATGGTGGTTACATAGACATATATATATGTATATCTGTGTTTAGATAATGTGAGAGAGGGAGTTGGGGCTCTAAACCATGTGAATTTGTTCTTTGACCATGTGCTTTTGTTCCATGCCTCCCCAAATTTGCACATATGTTTGCCTGGCTGCTACCGACATACGTGAGGAGGACCTACCTTACACTCGTTTTATTTCCTTATAAGATAGTATTTGGTAATATTAAGGGAAAAAAAAAATATTGCGTCTTATTTTGGCCAAGTTGGTTTGAATTTCTTAGACAGGTAGACGAACTAGTAAACTACCTTTGCGGCTTCTCTTTATTTAAGTTTTCTTCAATACCAGTTGTTAAAAGTCATATGACAGCTATGAGACTAGAGGACCTTTAAGGATTTGGTAGCCTTATTTTTTTTTAGTTTATTTTAATTGTGTCTAAAATTCTTATTATGTATAATCTCCTGTTCAGTGTTTTCTATAGGAGGTTCCTTTAGCCTAATGATAGCCGTGTTCGATTAAATCATAGATTAAGAATAAAATTAAGCTATAAACCGCTAGAAATTAAGAGGTTATGAGGGAAAAGATTTTGGCTTTTGGCTCAATGAAAACAACTCTTCTTTTGTTGTCTTTAAAAAAACCATGAAGGTGAAGGACGACAGGCGGGTAATATTTTGTTTGCAATTTGCAGCACCAAAGAGAGAGAGGAGCTACAATAAGCAATTTGCATTTGTTTTTCAATCGCTTGATGGAAGATACTCCCTTTAAAAGATATAAATAAATAAATATATATATATATATAATGACAAAGTACAAACTACATAGGACGAATAAGCAAATAAATTCAAAATGAAACCGAAAAGAAAATCGTAGAAAAATGAAGAAACGACAATTATTGTGAAAAACGAAAACGACAACGATGATTAAACAACAAAATAGTGAGAGAGAGAGATAGATGGAGAGACGACAAAAACTGAAATAGAGGACGGAAAGGAACATTAAAAAAATTAAGTAATAAATAAAACAACAACAACAGGACGAACGAACAAACGACAATGGAAACACGACAGGTACACAGCCATGACAACACGGAAAAAGAGCACAAAAATTGGATTTTGACGAAAGAAAAGGAAAAAAAAACTTTAGAAAATAGTTTTTTATCTAAAAAAAACGAAAATTATAAGAAAAAACAAAAAGTTGAAAAGAATAAAAAGAAACGAGATCTAGAAACTTCAGAGTCTATCTACCTAGAAACGACATCATAGTGGAAAAACGACAGCAAAAAGAGAAACGACAACATAAAATATTGACAAAGGTACAATTGGATAACGGCCAAAAATAAAAAAGACAAAAGACAAAAGGACAAAATAAAACGACAATGTTCAAAAAACGACAGGTTCTTCCAAACGACAGTAAAAGGAGAAACAGTATACTTTTAAAAACGACAAGAAGACTGTTTAACGAGGTTACGCAAAAAAGTAAGAAGCCATCGGAACAACTAAACAAAGAAAAACAAGAGGGAAAAAAAAATACTGAAGAAAGAAGAAGAAGAAGAGGAAGCAACATCGTTTAAAAGCGAGATGCGGCAAATGCCTATAGAAACGACAACAAAGTGAAAACGACAGGACAGGTGCACGGAAACGACAACAAATGAATTTACAACAATATAGTGAACAAAGATCAAAAAAAAAAAAAAAAAAACTTAGTGAACAAAAGATACAAAGTGGAACATAGGAAACAACTCTAAATTGACTGGATCATATATAAACGACAACATAAAACGACAAATAATGATAAAATATAATTGAAAAACAACTAATAATGATAAGATATAATTGAAGAACGACTGGAAACAATAAATAATTTCGAAAACCTGATAAAACGACAATAAACTTACAAGTTAAAACACATCAAATTTTTATTTTTTACTTTTAGTGGGGGACAAGGAATATGGCAAAAATTATAATAAGACAGGAAATATGAGTTTATAGTACATCCTTGTAATTCAAGTCAAATTATAAGTAAACTATTAGCTTTTAGCAAATCCTAACAGTGTAAGTCAAATTATAAGACTATATTAACGTGAATGGGGAGGTAAAAAATGCGCCTATTCTAAAGACAACAAAAACAACACAAATATTGTTCAACCCAAAAACAATGAATAATTGTGGTTGCACATATATTCTGATGGTAATTTCGTATCTAACTTATCATAAATTATAAAGTTCGAACCACTCACAAATTTTGTCTTGAAAAAGAAAAAAGACTTCATCAGAAGATTTCAATGGTTAATGTTATGACTTTCCACTTTCTATATGATATTCCTTTGTTATAGTTTGTTGATGCATAAAATTATTCTCAATTTAAATCTCTCATTCCTTTTTTTTTTTTTTTTTTTAAGAAATAGAAAGTATTACTAATAATTCAAATCTTTAATTGAATTCAAAACCGGTGGGATTGTGATTTTTTGTCGGGTGTTTTTGCAAAGATAGTCAACTTATAGGACTCTCCAGAAAATTGCTGACACATTGGAGTAGCTTCTTCAGAAAATTTGTCTTGGCATTTTATGCTGCCCTTCCCAAATTCTTAAAAAAAAAAACAAAAAACAAAAAAAACAGAAAAAAAACAACAACAACATCAACAACAACAACAACCTTGTTATGGTGGGCCAAGCCAATTTTCAGTTGAGTCACTAAAAAAAAAAAATATATATATATATATATAGAGATAAATTGAGACTTAACGAGCTTATATTTTGAATAGGGAGACCGTTTTAATTCTTCTAATAAAACGCGAATACAATTAAAAATTTATTCATAAAATAAATATAAAATCAAACGTTCAAATATAAATGAAGGCACATGTTCTCACTCACATGTACGTGGCGTCGCCAACAAAGATATATGTAGATCTAGATGATATTACCATTATTTCTGATACTTATCATTTGGCTTTGCTATTTCTCTATTTTCCCACATTTATATCAATTATTTTCCATTTTAATTTCGGGAAACCACTTTTATCGAATAGGTAAAGAGTATAACTATTAGGATTTTATGTTGTGTAGCTAAATTTGGTCTTAGTATTTTATTCAACTTGGTTGAAAGAAATCAATCAAAACAAAAATCTTAAATCATATTAGCTTGTATTTCCCAAAAACACTCTTTATGTATTAAAAATCACACTCCTAACAATAAACATGTGAAACATAAGGGATTTATTTAACAAGGTGGGGACGAATATCATTACAACATTTCATGATCACTCTATTTTCTTGTGTAGCACATGAATTTCAAAAAAAAAAAGTAGAGCTAGTCTTGGTTAAACTTGAATTTGTCTAGACTTGCTTGCGGACAAGACGGTGAGCACAAGGAGAAAAAGGACAGCCAAGTAAGAGAAGGCCGCGGAAGTTGTGACCCTCTTGCAGTATTTGTGAAAGTGATCGCAGATCGGTGCCCACTGGGCGTGGTCGTTCCCGTACTGTCCGACATACCCTATAGCCGTTGCCGCCGCACAACCCGATAGCACCAATGACAACAAGAACTGCATGCACTATTGAAAAGAATTATGGCCTAATTTGGTAACGTTTGTGTTATAAATTTTTCGATTTTTTTTTTTTGGTTGTTTTTTGAGAATGCGAAAGTTAAAACCTAGCAAGGAAAAAAGAGTGCATAGAAATCATAAACATGCCGAGTTTGGCCTAAAACCTACTTACCAGATCATGTAAGAACAAGATGAAATAGTTGACGGAGTTGAAGAAAAGGCGACGGAGAAAGAAGATCACGAACAGAGAAGTGGCAGAGAGAGCGCAAGCGATGGCATTTGCCAAAGCAAAGAACCTATAACATAAGAGAGTAAATTGAAATTAAACAACGAATTTTTGAGAAAATCTTTTCTCTTCATTTCACTTTTAAAAAAAAAAAAAAAATTATAGTAACAACAAACAAAGCAAAGCAAGACAATGTGTTGTTTGATATTCACTTGAAGGCCGGGGAATAGCTGTAATGAGCATCGAAGGTCATGCCGATGATCTCAATGGATTGCTTGCTCGTGAGGATGATCAATGTCGCGGTCAATGTAGACGCGACGGCGAGAATTCTCAGGCAAATTTGGGCTCCAAGGAAGAGGTTTTGGGTTTTCTGAAGTTGGTTTGGTTGGAACTTGGCTTCAGTGTTGGCCATTGGGAGATCTTTGGGAGAGAACGGCTTGAAGAAAACAGAGGAAAAACAGAGAGAAAACAGAGAATAAGAAAGGGGAAAAAAGAAAAGTAACGGATGCAGAAAAAGAGTGTGAAGTTATGAGGACCATTTATAGAGATAAAAAAATGGTGTGGGAGTCTTTTTAAGACACAATCGTACGTGATTACCCAACAAGTAAAAATAACAAATTTCTATATAATAATTAAATATTTATGCTTTGCTAAATCTTTGAACTTAAAAAATAAATAAATAAATAAAGTGTTTGTGATGTTAGATATGTGTAATTTCTTGAATGAGTTAGTGTTAGCCCTTGAGATGGCTTGACACATCACCAATGTCTAGGAAATTTAGGCTTTATTTTCGGGTATGTGTGTTTCTTAACTTACTTACCTTAACTCTAACAAAATTTGGAGAAAAAGAGTGAAAGAAATAAAATCCAAAGGGGAAAAGAGTTTTTTCTTTTCCCCGCTTCTAATTGAGCACTTTTAATTTATTTTTTCCCCTGATTTTTCTTTTGCGGATAATGGGTGAACTCTGATTCTGTCATAGTGCTATACCTAATTAGTAACACTCATTCCAAAAAGGTCAACTATCTTTGTTTGTTTGTTTGTTTGTTTTTTTTTTTTTTTTAATAAATAGGGTCTGAAATTCAAATTTAAAACCATCTTTTACGTAATTAATTACACCAAACGTGCGATCACAACTATCTTAAGCTACCACGTATAGGTGATACAGACGAAGTGATTATTAATTAAGTGAAAACATCTTTAATTAAGATAATGGTTCAAACGACCATATCCATGGTTTTCTTTCTTTGTCACGGGCAATTCTTGATTTAGATATCCAAATCAATCCAAATTCCCTTTTTTTTTTTTTTCTTTTTTTCCTTTTTTTTTTTTTCACTATCTTGGCCGAATACATGCAAAATTCTATCATGTTTTTGGTGGACTTCAGGCGAAGGAAGCAATTGAGATGGAGTTTGCATAAAGTTGAAATGAAACCGATGCAAAAGTGAAATTAAAGAGGTTGACACGACACGTTTTCAAGGCCAAAGGCCAAAGCATAGCCATCCACGGCCACATTGAATGCCACGGTTTTGGAAGTTACACATTACAAGCGTGTGCTGGCCCCCTTCTTTCTTTTCGTCTTATAATAATAACTAGCTAAAGAGCATGTGTGAATGGACAAAAAATAAAAATAAAAAAGAAAGAAAGTGACGAGTATTGAAAGTATCACATTATGGTTTAATAAGTATGAATGAAACATTGTAAAAATATCATTTACACTTTTAATATGTAGTATGATGGTTTGATAAAGTATAAACGAAGACATTGTAAAAATGTCGTTTGCACTTTTCATGTGTAGTGAAATAATAATAATAATATATTTTTTACATTGTAGAGTCTATGTCGCACTTTTCATGTGTAGTGAAATAATAATAATAATATATTTTTTACATTGTAGAGTCTACGTCGCATTTATTAAAGAGAAAGGAAAATATTATCCAACTTTGAACTTGGATATTCATGTTCCTTACCTCCCCCTCACTGATCTACCCCACAAGGCAAATAATAATAATAATAATGATAATAATAATAATGATGAGATTTACTCTGGCTTAAATGTTATATGTGCTTCAATATCTGTTAGTTTTACAAATTGGAGCAACACAAACTTGTCAAATTGTCTGACCCACTATGTATAACAGGGCAGTCCTGGTTTGGGTTTTCCTAAACTGACATTTTACAAGACTAAATTGCCCTATTCACCTATCTTAAACCATCTTGTTTAGTCATGTATTACTCTAAATCATCCTGTCTTGTTATATATATAACAGGCAGTCTGAATTAGATTTTTCTCAAACTATATTTTCACATATATAATCGAGCCCTCCCATCCCAAAACCGTCTACTCCTCTATTTATATATATATACATATATATATATACTTTCATTTGATATGGTTTTAATAAGTAAATATAAATTCAAAACCATATATTATATAAAAAATGTCCAACCCTTAAAAAACTCCGAGGGACATATAAATTTTATTTAATAAGCAATTTTCCCACTTTTCCTCTTTCTTCAAAACGTTCGACTAAAGATTGTCTTCGTCTCTATTCCTACATTTATTCATGGTCATCCTTTCGTGTCATTATCATCATCAACTTCTTCATAGAATAAGTTGCAAGATGCCATTCACTACAACGGAAGGCACAAAAGAATGGACAACAAGAAAACAATTAATTTGAGTTGTTTAGGGTAACAAGAAAATCTGACCCAAATCCAACATATATACCAACAGGTTTTATGCTAAATTATGTGAGATATTGTGGCTGAAAATAGGAGATGTGAAATTTTGATACGTATCTTTGTTAATCTATATTAATGAGTAATGACAGCTTCTTTAAGTATCATTGGTATAATTCTAATGGAGCAAGGAAGCAGGCTATTTAGCACTCTTGCTCTTCAAATTTCTCATCATTTGACAACTCGTCACACAAATTTCAAATCTTGATAACTTAACTAGATAGCTTAATTTTTTGTTAAATTGATTATAAAAATCCCATTTATTCCTCTCAGGGAAACGAAAAACCACCCATTTTCAATCAAAATTTTCAAAATATTATACAAATTTTAATGCAAATCTTCCAAATTAAATCTTCAATTTAATGTATCACTAACTAAAATGAGCCATATTGCAATAATTTAAAAAATTCATAGCTAAATTGTCAAAACTAAAAGTTAAAAGGCAAGTTGTTAGATGTAACAAATTTAGGGAACAACAGTGTTATACTCCTACTTAAAAAATAAATAAATAACTAGTAAATAAATAATTAAAAAACTTAACCAACCACCTAACTTTGTCAAGTTTGTATATATGCCTAAATATTCCTCTTATATTTTTGTTGCATAAGGTGGTTTGACATTTATGAGGGATCTTTCTTATCCACTATCTCGGGCATGTTTTCCATCTCCAAAGGCATTTTTGTGGCACTCAACTCTTTTCTCTAAAAGTAGTAGACACCTTTTCTATAAGGACGACCTCCTTCAAATTTTACTTATAATAAGAAAATCAGTTAGTTTTAGTGCATAAATGCATTGCTTTTTAATTGTTCCATTAATTTAGTTGTGGGAGGTGAAATTAAACCATAGAAAACGACGTGGTTAGGAATTGAAGACATCAGGGTAAATCTGTCTGAAACGTAAACCTGGATTGTTTTACTTGAAATAGAAGATTGGATATATGCAGTGACGGATATAAAAATTTCTTTTCATGAAGGCACGTATAAGAAGAAAATTTTTAAAATTAATAACTTTATATGATAAAAAGTTTAATATTTTTTATTCTAAAGAATTCTTTTTTTTTTTTACATATTTCTTACCATATAATATCTATTACATATTGTTTTTATATTTTTGAAATATTGTGAAATTTATTCTTGAACTTTATCTTAAATATTATCATAAATAAAGGTTTCTAGCTCATGATTTGCTGTATGTTGTTTGTAATTTTCTATTTGACACCATCATTTTTGCTTTTAAATGTAATTATTTTATCCACTAAATAAAAACTTACACGCACAAATATTCAAATTGTTGATATTTTAAAATCAATAAATTTTTTAAAAACAAATAAAATTTTAAAAAATTAGAAAAAAAAAAGTAGAGAAAGAAATTACAAGGAGAAAAAAAAAAAGAATCAAATGTTGGTGATGTTATTAAAATATAAGAATAAGTTGAGTGTTATATGGCACATTTGAGGGCAAAAAAAAAAAAAAACTTGAGTGGGGGTACATTTGAGAAAAAAAAAACTTTTGAGCGGGGACAAATTACAAAATTTTAAGGAAGGATGAGGGTATAATTTAGATACATGAAGATCTCGAGAAAATTAGCAGAGGAAAGGCACTTTTTTTTCCTTTTTCCTTTGAACTTTCTTTGCACCCATCTTGAGAAAATTCAACAAGAGTGTTAGCGAGGTTTTCTTATGCATACTTTTAAAATCCCCAATTCAAGTTCTTAGAAGAGAAGCAAGCGACCTTATAATTGCTAGACATATTTTCACTCCAACACTAGTTTTTAAATCTCAAAACTACTAGTCAACAACGGGCTTTATTCACACAAAGAAAATAGTTTGCAACATGCCAAGTTTACCTTAGTTATCAACTCTTTTAAAGTTATCACATTTGAGGCAAGTTTGTGAAAACATCCTTTGGTTCCAAAGCATATTTTAGCAAACATTATACCAATATTTTTTTCTTCTCTACACTAGGCCATGATAACATCTATGTTTTATGATTCCTTTTTTCATGTGAATCCAAGATTGTTAGAGTAACCAACAAACTTTCCCAAATTTCTAGTTTTAAAACTCTTACCTAAAAGACTTAAACCAATGTGTGAATCCATTGTTAGATACCGGAAAGTTCTAAGGCTTCGTTTGATATCGGAGTTTAACTCCAATTAAACTATACTTTTTCATCTCAATTTTTGTCTTTTTCTGAAAAATCAACAATATTTATAATTAACTTTTAAAAAGTCAACTTAACTCAAACTTAAAAATTTCATCTCAATTCAAACTCAACACATTCATCAAACGGATCCTAAGTTTTGTATTTTGAATTTATTGTGCCAACCATCCTAAATTGACTGGGATTTTTTTTTTTTTTCCCTTGTTTCCCACTTAATGCTGGAAGTTTTTTTGACACCCAAAAATTGAATTTAGTGGAAGAAAAGAAAAGGAAAACGGGGCTTAGTTGATCCATCTTTATCAAAGAATTGAACAAAAGGTCGTTAATGGTCCAATTTTTGGGTAAATCCAATTGAATAACAACAGCTGTTTGGATAGTATCACAACAGTAGATATAGACCAAATACAGTGATTTCCGAAGCACCCACGTTTTTCTTTTTGTATAAAAAACAACATAATAAGAAGAACCAAATCTTAAATTTACACGAAAAATAGGAAAATTGATTTTGAATGATGAACCAAGGCTCATTGTAGGAAAAGAGTTTTTTTTTTTTTTTAAAGCAAAAAAATAAAATTAAATAAAAATAAATAAAAAAAGCTCATTGAGACGTTTGAAATAAACAATAGAAACTGAAAAGACTAAAAAGTGTGTTGGACTAAACTCCACCGTTGGTGCCAACCAACCTCCCATCCAATAGGCTATATGAAACGTATCATGAGGCCCACTAAAAGAAAATGACATGATTCAATTTTATTTAAAAGATAGATTCAATTTCACTCGTATCATCATATGTCAAACACACACAACCTATTAAGTATTAACCAAAAGAGACCTACCGAGTATCAAACATGAGGAAAGTTTTTCTAAAAATTTTCTTATTTATAAAACTTTTTTATAGTATGGAAGAGAGTAGGTGACAAAAGCTCAGATAAGGAAAGAAATCAAGGAATCAACTATTTACTGACAAAACAACCAAGTAACCATGTAGGGTCATACCACGTTGACTCTCTCGACTGGAGGTCTTGAATTAAGTTGTAACCGTCACGATGATCAGGATATATATGCGATCCACGTTGAGAGGAATCTATATATCACAAAAGGGCTATCCTCCTTCCTTGAGGTTATCTGAGTAAGCCATCCTCTATTTTATAACCCTCTTTTGTTTGTTTTTGTTTTTTTTGTTTTTTGTTTTTAACTATTTATTGAGAAATGGAAGTTATTTACAATTAAATTGGGCAATAGCCCGAAGGATGAAATGTGACAAAATGTAAAGTACAGATATTAACAGACTAATTACAAGGTTATCTTTGGACAAGAAAATGAATTTGAGGAAACTTTAGTTGCTGATGTCAAAGTATTTTGGATCTGATGGAAAATGATATTCCACCTGCAACTGCAGAATATAAACAATAGATATTGTGAGACCAAGCAAATGAATATGCACCAATACAGATCAATATATACGACTAAAAATGTATGGTACCTTGCCCTCGTCGGAATCGGAATGGCGTTGAGGGAACACCACCCTCAAGTCACTATACAAGTAGAAGCGGCGTTCCCCGTCTATGTCATTAGTTCTTGCTGATTCGGAAGAGGGATCAGATTTACATCTCTGCAAAGACCTTGAACTTTTCTTAGGTAAAGGGCATACAAAGCGCGCGTGAAGAGCATAACGCAGAACACCACCACCATTAGCAGGGGGAGAAGAGGCCAGAGTGACCTTTTGTCGAAGAAATGTCTGTTTTCGACATGAAAAAGTATCGGGAAATGCCATCAGTGTAAGAATCTTACTTCAAACTAAAAGCATACAATCCATAAAGAGTTGAACATACCACAGACATTCAATTGGAAAATGGTCTAACTAGTTACTAATTTCTGACAAGTTCTAAATTCGAAAATGGTCTCAATATAATCCCAAAACTTATTTCTCTGTTCGTATCAAATGTAAAACGTACCTTTGTACCTGCTGGCATGTCACTTAAATCATAATTACAAAGGAATGTGTGTATAGGAGTCCTTTCTGGATTGCTGAGGACCTGCCACAAAAAATTGTTATGTCAGCGGATGATAATAAATAGCCATATTCCTTTCCACAAAACAAGTTCATTCTTGTTCGGAAACTTTTTCCTGCAACAGTCATTTAAGAACCAAGACGTGAATTATAGTTGCGAATCTCCGTAGAGGACAACAATAAAAGAGATAACCTCAAGACAAGCTAAATGACATATACAAACACAAGTTGGAGTTCTGTACTTAAACAGCTATTAAAATGTGTGGAGATTAATTCAAATAGAAAAGTACCAACTGTATGCGTCCTTTCATAGGTACACGAAGTCGGCTCTTTTCGAATCCCGACTTATCTATGCTTAAACTCCTTTTCATTTTGGAGACTCCAGAATTGTTTGATTCTGCAGTCCTTGAGAGATCTATTGAGGAATAATACAGTAAGTAGTTATCTCCATCCACACTGGTTACCGCAAACGGAAGTTTCTGCGGCTTTGGTGAGAAATTCCCTCCAGTAACATTCAGAACAGCAAGGAAACCTTCAATTCTCTGCATATGAGAATGTGTAAAAACCCATAATGAAGTTAAAATGCAAAAGCAACACTTTGAATAAAAGTGGTGAAGATAAAAGTGCCAACCTGACTAAGTTTCCCAGACGATAACCGACCAGACAACAGGGATTCCTCAAATGAACCCACCAAAGACCTTCTAACATGAAGACCACTCAGAGTTCTAAATGATCTGAAACCTTGAAGAGGAGTGAAGTCCAATTTTTGACTGCAATGTCCTTCCATGTTGACTCCAGTGAAAAGGTCAAACTTCCGCAGCATATCATGCTCCTGAAGTGATTTTACTGGCATCTTAAAACCATGGTCATTCCAGGAAGATAAAGAGCCTGCAAGCATTCCATTGAGCGACTGTTCCATGTCCTTTAATGTTATATCGTCATCTTCTGTCTTTGTCATAGCATCATTGTTTGTCAGCCTCATTTTTTCATGAAACTTTGGACCAAGAGGGGACAAGGAGAGCGGAGGTGAGGCCACCTTTTTTTGAGGAATGGCTATTGCCCCTGTATGAGGCTTTACAATTGACTCTATCGAGCACTGAATTCCGGGTGATGATAGAAAATTATTGCGAGATACTGGATCCTTGTTTACGAAGAAAGGACCATCCGTCAAGAAAATGGAATTTATACCAAAATTGTCATCTGGTGAACTCTTACATTCAGTAAAACAAGAGGTAGACGAGTCAGGACTGCTAAAGTATTTCGAGTCCCCGATATGAGCTTTCTTGTTGTCCTGTTGAGCATGAAGATTTGAACTTGCATTACTTCTTGAGAAATCACTCTTGTAAACTCCACTACCAATGTCCAGATCATCGATGGGTTGATCTTGGAGAAGTATTCCATTTAAAGGAGACAACAGACGCTTCCGGACAAGTGATCCACTTGCCTCGGTTGCATCACTTGTGATAGTGATCAGACTTGAAGAATGTTGGTGTCCATCTACCACATTTACGGGAGAGCTTAAAGCGGTTGATTCAAAACCAACAATCCTAGAAGCAGGCGTATGAACATTCTGTCCACTTCTCTGAGGCCGCCAGCAATTTGCGTCCAAAGGGCCAATGTTGAATACATGCACGTTGGATCTACCATCCTTCTGCGTATTCGAAAAGTCATGTTCCTTTGGAATCTCTATGATAGATTTCCGTTGGAATCCTCCAAAAGAAAAGCATGGCAAATCGACCTGCATTCGATTGCCAAGGTTTCCTCCACTCAAATCACAGCTGCTCACGCTCCTTGGCGGGTTCTGCACAAGCGTGCTCAATGATTCCGCCACTTCCTCAGCGATACTGCCTGAGGATACTTGAGGCAAGCCCATCTTCAAATTTGACTAAAACCTTCTATCTAAAATTTCAAGTATCCTCCTTTGCTCAGCGTAAACTTCAACTATATAGCGTTTTGAACTACGGTCAGTGCATTCATGTACCATAACCAAGTTTCTTATTCTAAGTCCTCGGTGACCAAATGAGCAACAAGTTTCCTAGCCATATACAGTCCCGGAGATTTTACAGTAATTAACTTTAGTAATGGCAATCATCTACATATTAAAGGCATCCCGTTTCATTTTCATCAACATAAGATGGCAAAGTCAAGCAGAAACCAGTAATCCAAGTGTAATACGACATAAACAAACCGATTTCGCCAGAAATGGAGAGAATTAGCAATTTGGTGTCACCTGTAAGCTGGGTTATGATCCTGAAAAAACAACCCAAATCAGATATTAATAATAAACGAGAAAACAAAATAAATAAGTCAACTTCACCTCTCAAAACACATACAAATGCAAAGCAATAAAAGTACCAATAACAGAATAAATCCACAAGCAATGCAACTATTAAAAAGCCCATTATCATTTCATTGCAGTATCAGAGGATATTAGTAACAAAATACCAACAGAAAGAAAAAAGCTCTTAACTTTCGTTATTAATTATGCCTATACAAGGTTACGAAATAATTTTATATGTTCAAAAAAAAAAAAAAAAGAAAGAAAAGAAAAGAAAATGAAAGAAACAAGTGTCCACCTTGGCATCCCCAGACATCGGAGAATTGCCGAAAGAAAATTAATTTCCATCAAAGAAAACAATGTTAAATTAGAACCTTAGTCTAAACGAGCATAATAGAAAAATCCCAGTTAAATTATGGATTTCCGAGAACACAAAAATCGTTCCTTGAACCAGATGACAATCTTTCAGAATAAGATAACATTAAGTATTACCAAAAAAAAATTCCAAAGTCGATAAGATAAAGGCCATACAATCAAAGCCAAAGCTCAAATTTTTGATATTGAACAACAAAAACATAGAAAAAAAAAAATGAACTAATCCAAAAAAAAAAAAAAAAAAAACTGAGCCCAAAAGAGATAGATAAAACCAGAACCAACCCATTAGTCTGAATCCCCTTATCTTTCTCTCTCTCTATGTTATTCTGAAGTTTTCTTCTTCTTCTTTCTCTTTCCAGTCTCTTCTTCCGCTCTGTTTGCGGTAACTTGCATTTCCATGTGTTGTGTCTCTCTCTCTCTCTCTCTCCTCTTTTGTCCTTTTGTTAAAAAACTCTCTCTCCTTCTCTCTCTTTATATGGATGATGTGGGGTGGTGGGAGTTTGGCAAGTGAGGAAAGATGATGATGGTGATGATGATTATTCGCTTTATTGTAAGCCTCCCAATTCCAAATATTCAAAACCAAAAACCAAATATATTTTGTGGGTCATCTTTAATCCTTTTTTACTTCACCCAGAAATTCCTTTGGCTGCTCCTGTTGTTTCTCTTTCCAATTGGAAAAACCGCTGCAACTTTGGTTTTTTCTTTGACTATCTTTTTTTTCACTTTTTTATTTCCATTTTCCAAACACAAAAATGAACGTATGACCATAAATAAACCAGTGGTTCTCTTTTTTTGTTTTTAATTCCGCTTATTATATAACATGTGTTGTATACAATATATAACACATATTTTATAGCTATTTGCATATGTATTGCATTAAAAACCACGATGGGTCTACGTCAAACTTTGTTGTTGGGCATCAAAATAATTTCACTTTCATAAAAAAGGACATTGTCCACCATTCATCGTATTTTACTATTTTATACGTACATTTTGGTCTTTCTTTGATGCCATTGACGATGAAGAATTTGTGGTTAAGACTTTAAAGTTACGTGGTTGTCTAGCCAAAATATATATTATATACTTATACATAATTGAAACATTCGTGGAATGCAGTTCATTGATGATAAGATAAGACACAAAGACCTATTCTTTTGGAAGTATGTATGTTAAACGGCGACTTCATTGACTAAGATTTTATTTGGCATTTAAATTATTCTTCAACTAAACTGTATTTTTTTCATATTATTTTTATCTTTTACTGAAAAGTCAACAAAATTTATAACTAATTTTTTAAAAATCAACTAATTCTAACTTAAAAGTTTCATCTTTAACCAACGAACCAAATATAAACTAAATAATTTTGTATTGTGGTGACATAATGTTGCAAATATATATTAGTATATTTTAAAAAATAACTAAAATAAATAGTAGATTTTGTAATATTTAAATAAATAACATATAGTAAATTATTATGTAAATATTCTAAAAAATTATTATGTAAATAATGTATTCATTTATTAAAAATTAAATAGTAAAATATTGGAGTATTGATTATGAGTTTGCTATTTATATAGAAAATTTACATTCATTTACTTCAATTTTATTCATAAAAATGTTATTGAATGCAATTAAGCCTCTTTCCCCTTTCGAAAAACCTTTTTTTTTTTTTTTTTTTTGGCTTTTTTCTCTTGTCAAGCTGAAAATGTGTACATAAGGTATTGGGATTTTTTTCTTTTTTCTTTGTTCATTTTAATTTGGTAGTCATTTTTTGTAATAAAAATATGAATTCAATACATTGGCCTTTCTTTTTTTAATTTTTCCTCTAAAGATACATTGCCGTGTTTAAATTTGCAATTAATTTAACTGTAGATCTATCATGGTACATTGACCCACTAAACTAAACTATACGAATCTTGAGGAGACACTGCCGTCTATGTTGAATTTACATGCCAAGTTGCTTTTTCTCTTTGTTTGTGCAAAAGGGAAACCGTAAAAGAAAGCTCCATGAATATATGATTTACTTAAGCCTAAAAAAAATATACAATTTATCAGTAAAACGGTAATAAATTTAAAGTTAGATCGGTCGTATGAAAAAGCAGGTCAGGCCAATTCAATAGAAACATCTAACTCTAAAAATAACATTAAATAAAAATAAAAAAAAAAAAAAAAAAAAAAAAAAAAAAAAAAAAAAAAAAAAAAAAAAAAAAAAAGCACTAATCTAGCTTATTCGTCGTGTTTATGATGGTCCAGCTTGGGCCAAAGAGCCAAGCCACGAACCGAGTTACTTTGGATTGGACCTCCAATATTATCACCATTTTTTTTTTTTAATCTAGCTTTATTTTAAGTAATTTTTTATCTAGATAAAAATTATTATATATGTCAAATATATTATTAAAAACTAACCGTGTAAATATGTTATTTACTAGAAAAGTTAAGGATTTATCCTTAAAACTATACTATATTTTGTCATCATTTAAAAAACATGTTATAAATTTTAAAAATACCAATTAATATTTTTCTGGTAAAAAATTACCTATAAAATTGCTATATAGTTCATTGTAAAATTTCCTTTAAATAAAACAGAAATTACAACATATGGGCCATTTTTTAAAAATGCTTACAGTAAATAGCTATTTGTGATAAGTTGTTTATTTAGGAGAAATTTTAAGGTAATCTTATCGGAAATATACTTTATAATAAATTGTTTATCAAAAATACGATATTTACTGTAAATATTTTATTCATAATAACATTTTTAAGATAATTTTGTTGTGAATAATGAATTGTAAATGCATTATTTAATGTGAATATGCTATTTATTATAACTCAAAAAAATTTCTGCTATACTAGAGGTTTTTAGCCTCTTTCCTTCCTTCTCCCTAAATAAAAGGGAAAAGCACATGAATGATACAAATTTAGAGACAAGTACATCAATATGACACAAAAAATTAACACTAGACTAATGTGACATAAAATCAGACTAAAGTTAACGAAAATTTGTGTCATATTGATCAAGACTGAAGAATTTATATATTGTTGATTAATAGATGAAAAAATGTGGTTATTTAGTAATTTTTTCTAAGCTTGTATTTGGTTCGTCGGTTGGAATTAAAAATTTTAAGTCAGACTTGATTGAATTTTTAAAAATTAATTATAAATTTTATTGATTTTTAAAAAATAAAAATAAAAATTAAGAAAAAAAAATATAATTTATTAGAATTGAATTCGAATGTTAAACAAAGCCTGGATATAAAAGGCAAATGGGCCCAACAAAACTTGGGTTTGAAATAGCGGTGATCTTTTATGGCACAAGTATACACAAAAGCCCCATTGCGCCTTGGGAAATAGGAAAAAATATTAAAGATAGTTGGGAATAATATTACAAAAATATGTTGACAATAATATTGGACAAAGACAGTATCAATAATGCATTTGAGAAAACTAATAAGAATAATCATACAAAGAATACCACAATTTGATAATGGAAATAGATATAAGTAATGTGGCGAAGTTGACCACTAACACCGAATGTATATATTAATGTCAATGTTATATATTAAAAATATATATATATGTGATTGAAGGTATAATTTAATGATAATTTTATATTTATCTCCACCTCAGGGTATAATATTTGAATCGCCGTCCCTAAATTCAAATATATATAAATAGAATATTTAAAACTTTATACTTTAATTATTAATATAATTTATAATATTGTAATTATCTTTTCTCTCGAAATTCGTAAGAATTAAATTTTATTATTTAAATAATTATGAAATGATAAAATTTAAAATGATTAGATGAAAAAAAATTAAGATATAATCAGTAACCCACCTATAAAAAATAGAGTAAATGAGAGATATAGAAAATAATGCCATTGACCAAGGTTCGACACACCGTAGGGCCCCTAGTCTTCAAAGTTTCATTTACGAGTTCGCCCTCGAATGCTGAATTCAGGAGTCAGTTTCTTGCCATCCATGGAGGAAGATGTTTATTTTATCAAAATGATGAAATGAGGCTGGGATGTTGTCAATTGTGAGGCGTTTTCATGCATGTCAGTCATTGTCTCAGCCTATTTTTTTTTTTTTTTTTTTTTTTTTTTTTTTTTTTTTTATTTCTTTCTCAGCCTATTTTGGTCAGCGAGAGGAGGCGAGTCATATGATGGTGTACGTTTCGGTCTTTGCCGTTATTAGAGATATATGTTTGTCAATTGCATTTTCACGTAGATAAATGACATTTTTCTCAATAAGTTTTTTAGCGACTAAAGTCTAAAAATCAAGAAAATGATCATTTAAAAAAATATCATAATTAATCAGTAATTGACTAATATTTTATATCTATTTTTCATTAATATGATTACGATAAAACATCATCAATTACTAATTAACCGTTATTTTCTGATGTTAAAGAACTTGATCATTTTGCTTAAATAAGTATTTGGAAATTACCCATACACCTAATATTTCCCTTTCCTGATTGGTCTATCACATTTTAGAAAAGAATTAATTATCATTGAAACTCTCTCTTTCCCAAAGCGAAGCATCAATTTTAGAGAGAGATCGAGACAAAGAGAGATACCAACTACTAGAGAAGTAAAGGAAGAGCCTTTTCTTTTTTTCTATATATACATATATATCTATAGTTATATACACACACCACACAGAGAGATATTTGGTACCCAATTCAATCGCATTTCCCTAAATCGTGGGGTTTTCTCTTCATCGGAGAAGATGATAGACTTCGCTCGAGTCCAGAAGGAGCTCCAAGAATGCAGTAAAGACGTGGAGGGCTCCGGCATCAGAGTCGCTCCCAAGTCCGACGCCACTCTCGCCCGCCTCGTCGGAACCATCCCTGGCCCCATCGGAACCCCTTACGAGGGCGGCACCTTCCAGATCGACATCACCTTGCCAGGTTCTTCCACTTCCCCCCATTTTCCTCTTCGCCTCTTCCATTAATTCGATCGGTTTTCTTGCATTCTTGGAAAAAAAGAAAAAAAAAAAAAAAGATTGGGTTTTGATTTGTTTATGGGATTCATTTCATTGAAAACGAAAAAAAAGTAATTTAATTTGGTCCTTTTAGGGCTTAATTAGTAATTTATTTCTAGCTGGATTATTATGATCTAACCTTAATTATTAGCTCTGAGGTTGATTATGGGTTTGATTTTGTAGATGGGTATCCATTTGAACCTCCTAAAATGCAGTTTTCAACTAAAGTTTGGTAAGAGGAATCAAATTGTGTTTTTTTTTTTTTTTGGTTGATTTACTTAGTAATTTATTTGTTTTTGTTTTTGAATGGTTTTGTTGATTTATTCTCTATATATAGCTTAGGGAATTTTGGAAATAATGATTTCATACATGGTACTGTTTGCATTAGACTCATAAGGACAAGAATTGAAAATATTATAAATAATGAAAGTTATTTAATAGTACATTTTGCTATTAGTTCATTGATTAGGGAACAAGCGAAAGCGATGTAGAACTCCATATGCATTAAAGTAGTCCATTTTCTCTAATTTAGAATCCCAAATCTAGGATGTTCTTTTGATGAGTTATACAATGGTCTGTAATAGCTGAACTTTTCATGTCGGGTTATAACGCCTTTGAGTGAAAACAGCCCGATGAATTCAGCAGATTATTCTAGGATGCTAAACAGTTTTATGTTGGTTGGAGGATTGTTTTCAGCTCATGTAGTAAATTTGTCTTGAAGATGTTAATGCTTGTTTTGCATCTATCGTTGAAGGCACCCGAATATCAGCAGTCAGAGTGGAGCGATTTGCCTGGACATCTTGAAGGATCAGTGGAGCCCGGCACTCACTTTGAAAACAGCTCTTCTTTCTGTACAAGCATTACTTTCTGCTCCACAACCTGATGATCCTCAAGATGCTGTGGTGGCACAGCAGGTCTTATTTGCTGCTATTGTTTGTCCTACTGTTACGTCGTATTTTAGATGCTCGCTTTTCCAATCAATCATACTTTCTGTTCTTTAGATATTCACTATGCAGTTCATATTTTTTTTTTAGTAAGAAAACATCTTGTATTGATAAACGAATCAAATACAAGGGGAAGAGAACAAGGTATCGTCTAGAAATAAAGAAGAACAGCAAGGATATCCTTAATAAGCTGCCTTTAGTCTTGCTTTAATGCTTATCATCTTATTGTCTTTCTTGTAAAATGTCTTCTATTGATCTTAAGTTATAATCTTCTGTTGTGCCATTACAGTATATTAAACAACATCAGACATTTGTCAGCACCGCACAATACTGGACCGAAACTTTCGCCAAGGCGTCATCGCGTGGGATTGAGGAGAAGGTAAAGTAATTTCCACTTCCCACTTCAACCTCTCTCTCCCTCACCTAACTTCTCACATATTTTTCTTGTTGCTTGAGGGAGGAGAAGAAAGCATGTATGTATATATATATATATATATATAATGCCTAGTCAGCTTTATTTTATCCATTCTGGGTATAATGGTCGTTTCGTTGCTCCTTTATATTTAAGATCTATTGTAGGGACAAAATTGAAACTAAATCATTAAAATCAAATGACAAGTTTGTAGTTTCTAAAACTCGGAGATATGATTATGTAGATATTAATCACAACTTGCGATATGTAAGAGAACTGTTTTGATGAACAGGTACAAAAACTCGTAGAGATGGGATTCCCCGAAGCTCAGGCGAGGAGTAGTTTGGAATCCGTTGGCGGAGACGAGAACTTGGCCCTGGAGAAGCTTTGCTCCGGTTAAGTGTTTTTACCACTGATAGCAGTTGTCTTGTTTTTTTAAGGATACGAGCCATCAATCCGACTTTAGGAGGTTGGGGATTGTACTAACTAGGTGGATTATATTTCGAAAACTTATATATATACATATTTATGATATAAGTTATACCTTATTTACCTTGTCTTGTTTATACGTATCTGATGTAGCTATACATCAAAAATGAAACTTTTACTAAGCTTTTGTACTACTGGCAGATGGATGGAGTGTCAAAAATATTAATTGCTCAACAATGTTGGGAATTGCAAGTTTCATTTGTCAATTTGCTTTATGTATATATATATATATGTATATGAATATCTTGTCTGATGGAACGGCTGTCTGGTAGTATAATTTGTGTAGGAGATCGACACAATTCGAAAAAAAATATGTACGACTTGTTAGAGATAGAGAGAGATAGAGAAAACTTTCTCGTCCCGTATGGATGTGCGTGTATGTATATCTTTTCTTAAGCCAAATTGGGCCCTTTGGTCGAATATCAGTTGACATTGGACGATGCCATTTAATTTGGGCTAGGAAAATGTGTTTCTGTTAGGTATTTGAATCAACCGGGCATTCAATATTCTGCATTTGTGTAAATATAACAAACGAGTTATGTGCGAGAAATATTAATGTTTCTCTTCCGTGGGATATTTAATTCATTGGATAGCATGATTTCAAAAACGTCACTTTTGTTCGGTAGAGAAAGGAAGTTGTAAATTCATGAGGCTAGCAATTTTTAAATCTTTTCAACTTTGGAAAAAAAGAAAGAAAGAAAGAAAGAAAAAAAAGAGGGGTGATATTTTGACAATAAATATATAAAATAACTATTTTGACATTTAATTCTTCTTCTTCTTCTTCTTATTTACATAAGGGTATGATTGTAAAATGCATTATTTTATGCATTTTCTTTCTCTTCTATCAAATAACATGAAAGAAAATCTGCTATCAAAAACATAAAAGAAAATCTCCCTTGCTTCTTTTCCTTTTCCTTACCTTTTATTCTACTTCTCATTTCTTTTTAATTTTTCATCCCTCTTACCGAACAAAAGAGAGTGAGACAACCTTATACATTTGCCAGATCCAAAGGGGTGAAATGCACAGATAAGCAAAGACAGAAATCCGAAAACAAAAATAATAATAATAATAATGAAGACGATGAACAATGAAGAGAGAATTTTTACTTATTTAATTAAACTCCATTTTATTCTTACTTAAGAGAAATACATCACAATAGAAGTAGAAGTTGTTTACCCAAAAAGGGTAAAAAAAAAAAAAAAAAAGAATACATTTATTCATAGAAATCTCTACAAGGTAGTGCATACATAAATGAAAAAGCTTTAATAGCAATTGTAGAGAGCAACAACTCTTCTTGGAGGAGGCTGACACAAGATAAAGAAAGCCATTGCAAGGACCAAAGCCAGAACCAGCCCCAACAGACAACAGTCTTCCGAGTCACAACAGCACAGAAGTCCCATTTCTTCACTCCAAATATATCTCAAAAAAACAACTTCAAACAAGAAAAAAGAAGAAGAAGAAGAAGAAGAGGAAAAATGGGTTTTTTACTTGAGCAATGAATATTGTCTCAGTGGGCGTGTTTCAACAAGAAAAAGAGGGAAAACGACATCCGAATCTGTCCACACAACTGCAGTGAAAGCCAATGACCCTACTGAGAAGGGAACTTGACGTATCAGCCCCATGTGTGGCCTCCCTTTTTACTGTCTAGGGAAGGCTTTATTTGTTTCTTGTTGCTTGTGGCTGGACCCAAATACCACAAAAATAATGCTGATGCAATTTCAATTGTTTATTTAAGGTTTTTCTTTTATCTTCCGAACTTTTGAACCACATTTTCAAGAGAGTACATGTAGCATTTAACACCGACGGAATTAAGGATGTCCTTCTTTTTTCTCCTTTTAAGATGCGTTCGTTCATAAAAGATATCCATTAGTTTTAATTGGAGGTTTGTCTGACAAATGGGCTGTGTGATATTGGAGCCATGATTGTGCGAGTGAAATTGAGTTTATCTTTTATATACAGTTCGCGTTAAATCTTTTTGTTTTATTACTGTGTCTTTTGACAATGGGGATAGAGAGAGGGATGATTCAAATGTATATGTGTGTGTATATATATATTTTACAAATAAAAAGGTAGATGCAGCATTTTGGTACATAAAAGCCATAGTTGGGCTGCTTATTGGGATTTTCCCAGTCCTTTCCAACATGATTGACGCCCATTAAACAGGAATTTGCCCATTTGAGAAAGTGAAAGTCCTTTTAGAGAGAGAAAAGGAATATATATTATATATATATATATTTATATTTCTATCCTTTTTCCTGTGTTTGACACGAGAGAGAAGTGACAAAAATAAGATTGGTGGCAGTAAAATGAATTTGACATTTATATTTGGATATTGAGTTGAATTTAAGTTTGATAGTAAATTTTTTGAATTAGAAAGACAAAAAATGGAAAAAAAAAAAAGGAAAAAAAAAAAAATTTGAGTTGAGTGGTTGAGTTGTGAAAGAGTTTATATTGATAGAGAGAAAAAAAGAAGAAAGAGATTAGGGAAGAGTTCCGAATCCTTCGGACATTTTGATCTCTGCTAAATTATAGAGAAATAATTTAAGGAATTGTATATCAAATATCATAAGAAAAAACACTCCTTGGTCATTGGAGCCCTCGCTCATTTTTCATTTTTTTGACCTAAGTAATCTACCATTCAATCCTTCTTATTTTCTCTCGTTCTTACAAAAAGTACTCTTCATCCTTATTTGGATTTTTGACCATTCAAATCTATCTCACTGAAGACCAAAAAATCTAAAAAGAAACAACCAAAAAAAATACTTTTCGAAGAATAATTTTACAAATCACCCCGCACTTTCAAGTACTACTTTTCCATATTACTTTCTTCATCAAATGGTAATAGGAGACCACTTTTTATGCGTTGTTGAAAGGTAAACACCAAACAAGACGTTGCAAGAAAGGCGTTTGAATTCCAGCTTTTGGGAGAGAAGCTTTTTAGACCATACTTTCCCTCTTCAAAGCAAAAATAATAACATAGCTTTTCATCAGTTTCTTTCTAGTGGATTGGTGCCACGTACAAAACACAAGTGCCTTGTTCAAGGGTTAGTTTGGTGTTTGAGTTTAACTTAAGATAAACCGTATTTTTTTTGTCTTTTTTTGAAAAAGTTTTTTTATCTTTTCTTAAAAAAAATTTTTGTCTTTTTTAAAAAGTCAACAAAAATTACTATTTAAATTTAAAATTTTCAACTCAAACTCATTCACCAAATTAACCCGAATTGTTCCCAAAACCAAAAGCCAAAACACCAAAAAGCATTTACCAAACATAGAATTGGGATTTTCTATTAAATGCCTTTTTTTCCTTCTTCAAATTTTGGCTTCTGAAAAGTTGTTTTCAGTCGTCAGACAAAATTAAGAGAAAGGGACAGTACCAACAGTTACGGGTTTAGAAAAGTTCAACACGTTCACACATCACACTTAACCTCATTTTCTTCTAATTTTTTTTTCTTTTTTTTATTCATTGACTTGCCCTAAATGGGTGCTTAATTAGTATGTCATAAAGAAAATGGCAAGAGTAATAATAGTAATCAAACTCTCTCAAATATAAAATAGTTTTTGATAAATGATACAACTCTCCAATTATGGTTGATTTTGCATTTGTTGAACTTGAATGATTCATATTGTTAATTTAATGCAAGTCCTTTTAGGCTTTTTTTTTTTTTTTTTTTTTTTTTTAAGAGCTTCTATATTATTGGCTTCATTTGTCAACAAAATACGGCCAAAGACATATGTCTTGTTTGCTTTTCATTAGAGAAAGACAAAGAGAATGTCCGTTGGGTACCTTACGTGCATAATTCTTCGTTTTGCTCTACAAGAACGTAAAATGCTCGACTTATGTGCCTTATCAGCATATTGTTTTGCCTTGCCAATAAAGCAAGTTTTTTAGATATCATATTAAATTTCGGTTCGATTTTTAAACATCCACATTTAAAAAATATATATATATAAATCACTTAATTGATAAATCCAACTGTTGAATTTATCTAATGATTAAAGAAACCTACTCTATAGATTGAATTAAAAAAAAATAAAAAATAAAAACCTTACCATGAAAATGTCCTTATACAAAAAAGAGAATTTCGCGATAATTTTGACCATAAGTAATATCATGATCGTATTGAATTAAAAATACGTCTTTGTTGTAACCGAATTTGATAAACAAAATTATAACGATTCAAAATTGTATCCTATCAAAGTGATATTCTTTTAATCCTAATCATAAAATTCTTCAAAATATATATATCAGGTAAGAAGAAGCTTTCTAGAGGGTCCATTATTGAATCAATGAGCTTAAAGTTTCAAAATGTCACAGTCAACTTAAATTTAGTTGAAACCTCCACTTTTTCAATGTCTTGAAGTAATGTGTTAGAAACTCGGATTTGAATATTATGGTACGTGAAGTAGAAACAAAGAAAGAGACCCCGTATTTTACTTCAAGAATTTTTCAAACAACAACTTAGAAAAAAAAAAAAAAAAAAAAAAAAAAACAAGCGAGCATAATAACGCGTGGAAAAAAGAGAAATGTGTTTTGCATAAGATGCCAGTCTGACAATTTTATCCTTATGCACGTATCTACGTGCATGCATATAGATTTTACATATGTAAATATATATACCTATATACATGTATTTCTTGGTAAAAGAGTATCCTAATATTTTAACATTTTGTTGTAACTAGAACACTACTTCCTATAGTTCGTAATCTAATTCCTACATCTAATTAATCTTGACATTATGATTATGAAAACTCTTTACTCGGCAGTTGGATAAAAATGATAATTATAATATTTTATTTTGTATTTTATAATTACTAATTGATTTACATTTATCTTATAATTAAATCTTGTAATATGAACTATTTAAAACTCTTACGGTGCATTTGAAAATTACATTCAATTTTTATTGTATTCGAATTATAATGTACGATGAATTATTTTTTCAAAAGCAAATTAGTTTAAATGACAATATTGTTGAATAATATTATATTTAAATCAATTAGTTATTACATTAATGCACATTAATTTTTCTATTATTAAATTTTAATTTAATATAATTTTTGAATCAAAAAAAAAAAAAAAAAAAAAAAAAAAAAAAAAAATTAGTTAACAATAATGAACATTAAAAAACTATATCGTTGTACAAAATTACATTAATCCGAATAATTCTAATAGACAACAGGACAAATCATTCAACAGACTACCAATTAAGTAAAAAAAAAAAAAAAAAAACTATTTTTGACATGTTAATAGGTTGACCATTGACTTTTTTATTTACAACTCCATTAAAATATATAGTTATCCACCCCCGGGACTATTGACAAAACTAGCTATCGTGACGATGGCTCTAGACTTGAATTTTTTTTTAAAAAGAAAATTTCATTTAAAAAGAAACAAAATATATAATACATAAATGATTCAAAATATAAAGAAATTCAATTTCGAATAAATAACCATTTCAATCATAGATCAAACTGTTAAAAAGTTAATCAAATGACTAAAATAACAGTTATATCTATAGTGAAAAAATCAGAAACCCTCCCGTAGAAACTACCTTATTTTAAAAAATTAGAAGCTTATTTTAAAAATGAAAAGTCTTAGAGACATATCGTATTGAGCAAATTAATAGCACTAGATATTATTAATATATATATATATATATATATCTCTCTCTTTTATGTAGAGGTATAGGAAATTAAATTTATGACCTCACTCTTGAGTGGGTGTGAGAACTGCTGGATTAACAAGTATCCACTTATCAAATATATTGATTACTTATTTGAAATGCGTTTCCAAACAAAATTTCACTATTTTGGCTCTGTAAAAAAAAAAAAAAAAATCATGGTAGAGATTGTATTTTTTTGTCATACTAGTAAATACTATTTGTTAAGCCATTGGGCTAAACCAATGGTGAGGGAAGGAGGAGTTTGGGGTTTAGGAGCTATAGTCCAAACGTTTGATTATTGGTCGGTGTAAAAAATTAGTAATATGTTAATTAATATAATAGAGGTGCACATGGAGTGTTTACGTAAAAAAAAAAAAAAAGGTTATTTGTTTTAGTTATTAGTTTGCTTTTCATATTTAAGTTTAATTTCAATTATACTGTATTTTTTTATCTCTTTTTTTTCTTAAAAGTCAATAAAATTTATAATTAATTTTTGAAAAATTAATTAACTTCAACTTAAAAATTTTATCTCTAATTAATTTATCTAACGGAGGCTTAGTTTTTCAGGAGTGTGATTTATTTTCCGAAGCATTTCATATTTCACGTGAAACAATATTAATTTTTAACATGGACACTTAAAATATGGTGGGCAACAAAGGGGACTCGTAAATTTTGAAGGACCCCTCATTTCTTGTAGTTTGGTTTTGCCATTAATATAAGAGAGTGAAAGGGGCTACCAAAATATCTGACTGGCAAGTAATAATTTAAACGACAATATCTGCACAATTTGTTTTTATTTTATTATTTTTTTGCTTTATGCTGCAAAACGACAATAGTTGGATAGTAGGGGGGTTTGGTGAGAGGAATTAAAGAATCTTGCTGAGAAAATTTCTACCCCTTTCAACAAAAGAACAAATTTCGTTCCCATTTCTAGTTTGACTATAACTGCAAAGCCTCTAGATATTATAAATATGTTTCACATATATTTATATATATATGACTTTTATCTCTGTTTTCAGTATTAAATGCTGACCACATCATGCCCCTTGTTTAATACGGCTTGGCGTGGTAGTTAGAATAACTTCATCATTTTCATTTTTAGAAATTTGAAAATTTTCAATAAAATAATGTGAAAAGTCGGAAAAGAAATTTTTTTTTTAATAAAAATTATGTGAGGTTATGTGACAAGAAATATTTAAATGTGATTATATCTGAACTTGTAATGAATTTGCATTTCAGAAAAAAAAAAAAAAAAAAAGATTATTGAGGGGATGTTTGGTTCATAATTCTAAACTTAAAATTTTCATATCAGTTTTTATATTTTTCTGAAGTTTTGTCTTTTCTGAAAAGTCAACACAAATTTATCATTGAAACTTAAAATTTTCAACTCAAACTTATTCACCAAATGGGTCCTAAGTATATATGTATTTTCTAAAGGAAAAGTCCGTATGCATTTTGTATTGTACGGGTAGCTGATTGGCTTAGAAATTTAGACTTAAGTTATACGCCTCCTTAGTCCTATCTTATTTTACGTCCCTATAATGATATTATAATTAAACCAACATATTTTTTTCAATTAAAAGAAATCTATAATTGAGGTATTAGGATATTATTTTTATTATAAAAATGACCTAGAAAAACAATATTGTTTTGGTTTGAGACCATCAAATCTTTATTAAAATCAGATACGGGACAAAAGATTTATTTGGATATCTAAGATTTAAAATTTTCACTTTATAATAAAATCAGATATAAAATCATTATTAGATTGCGTATTTGACAAAAAGAGAAAAAGGTTTCAAAAGACCAAAAATGAATGTAGTAGCACATAATTTTGGTTGATAACGTTGGATTTTGTGGTACATTGAGCAGTCAAATGTTACATGGTTGGGTTACAAAATACCCAAAAAAAAAAAAGAAAAAGAAAAAGAAAAGAAAAAACACTAATTCTAAACTTGGACCTTTTAAAACGGTTTCCGTCAAAAAGTATCCCTTTTGAGCTTTGACATTTTTCACACCTTCCTTTTCATTACTACGTCATCATCTTCATCAATAATATTTTTTTTAATTTTTAATTTCTTTTTTTATATTTATTATCTACCACGGTCAGTGGCCTTTCCGTAATTATGTCCCCAAACGTGTCTCAACTTTGAAAACAACAGACAAGTATAAGTAAGTAATAAATACTCTTCTCTGTCATCTTTTTCTCTTTCTCTCTCTAAAACAACACTGATATTAAGCTAGCTCAGTGAAGACGCCAACTTGGGGCTCCGATTTCTGCAACACTCGCCGGTGAAAATCGCGGCCTTTTCTCGCCGTTTTTGCGCCGTTTCCGATACGGCGGCGTTTCGCGCTGCGTTCATCGACCCGAATATCACGCGAGTTCCGCTCGGATGCATTGGCGCCGGCGCTCTGCGACGCCGGAGAGGTGACCGATGGGCTGTGTTCTCGGCACCGAATCGGGCGGCGATCGCCGGAGATCTGAGGCCCGTCGTCGAAAGTCCGAAGAGCCGGCTCAGTCCGCCGTCAACGCCGTTGAGGTCAGAGTCAGGAAGCATGCGACGGAGAGGCAGAGGACCAGACGCACCGGTGATGTTTCGGCGAATGTTACGTCGTCTGAGCAGCGGAAACCTAGGCTGTCGGACTCTTTCCTGGCCAACCAGCAGCAAGGTGGTTGGCCTCCGTGGCTTTTAGCCGCCGCCGGCGACGCGATCCGAGACTGGACCCCTCGTCGCGCCAACAGCTTCGAGAGGCTCGCGAAGGTCGGCCGCACGGAAACCCTAACTCTTGTGTTCTTCTTCAATTCTCTGTGTTAAAACTCTTCTCCTTTCATGTCTTCTCTTCTTCTTCTTCTTCTTCTTCTTCTCCAGATTGGGCAAGGGACTTACAGCAACGTGTATAAGGCTAGGGATCTGATTAGCGGAAAAATAGTGGCGTTAAAGAAGGTTAGGTTCGATAATCTGGAGCCAGAAAGTGTGAAATTCATGGCCAGAGAGATTCTGGTTCTGAGGAAGCTTGATCATCCCAATGTGCTTAAGCTCGAAGGCTTAGCCACCTCTAGAATGTCATGTAGTCTTTACTTGGTTTTCGAGTACATGGAACACGATCTCGCCGGCCTCGCCGCCCGCTCTGGAGTCAAATTCACTGAAGCTCAGGTACATTTCTAATTTTCAACAAGGATCCTTTAGGTAGGTTTTGCAATTTTTGATGTTTTTGTGTACTTGTTAATGTAGATTCTCTTCAATTCCCGGATGGATTTGGTGATATGAGTTGGAGTTTAGTTTGCGATTTTGTTGGGTTTTGTTTTTATACCTAATCACTTTTGCTATCCTAATTGGGTTCTGGAGCAAATAATGCCTTTGTGTTTGTCCTTTTGCTTTTTGTTGGCTTTGATGTTACTAAAAGACCTTCCTAAGCTACATTGGGCCCCATAAACTAGTAGTTTTGAGATTCTTTAACTTCAAATCTTTGTTAGGTTCTTTTTGGCATGCAAATTCATAGAAATTTCGTGTTCCCATTAATCTATAAAGCTGGGGAAAAGGAAAATAATTTAAGTTGTGGGGAGGAAAAGACGTTTTTGAGTGACTATGGTCCCCTGTCTTTTTTAATTATCTGGGTGTTTTCTTCCTCTTAGTTTCACATAGATGATAAGATATTTAGGAGGGAATTTGTTTGTGTTGCTATTTGTCAGATCAAGTGTTATATGAAGCAGTTGTTGTCGGGGCTCGAGCATTGCCACAACAATGGCATTCTGCACCGTGATATCAAGGGTTCCAATCTGCTTCTTAACAATGAAGGGATCTTAAAAATAGCTGATTTTGGGTTGGCTACTTTCTGTGATCCTGATCACAAGCAACCCATGACTAGTCGTGTCGTCACCCTTTGGTACCGGCCTCCCGAACTTCTTCTTGGGGCCACAATCTATGGCGTTGGTATTGACCTTTGGAGTGCCGGCTGCATCTTGGCAGAGTTACTTGCAGGGAAGCCTATTATGCCGGGACGGACCGAGGTATTGTTTTTTGTCTTGTTTTATATATTTGTCTATCCTAGTGATTTAAAGGAACACATCCTTTGGTTGGTTACTTATGTTGCGATTCTGGCATAATGATGTATCATTCTAAAGTCTAAATGCAACAGTTTTTCCTGTGCAGATTCATGGTCCTCTTTCTGTTTAATTTGAATTAAAATGCATATGGTCCATCTCATCTTTGGCCTTTTGCTTTATGAACTACTTTTCAGTTGATAGATGTGCTTTGGTGACTTGCATTTAGTGGTTTAGTCAATAAGGTATGTTTTGACATTTAAAGAACAAAAGAGAATTCTGATAAATATGGAGGTTTTGGAAAACCAGACGGTTGGGGAACAGAATCTTGTAGGGGGTTTGGCTTGCTTTTTTCCTCAAGTAATGGTAAGGCTTAATGCTTAATGGGATCACCTTAAAAGTGTGTACTCTGTGGTGTTTAGCTAAATTATTATAAGTATTAATGAATCTTACCTGTCCATATTTTATTTTGTGGTTGAGATTTTTTACTTCTTAGTTATGTGTATTGGTAAAGTACAATAAATATATCCTACATCATTCTTTGTCAGATGAGATCATGGTGCTAATTAGGATTTTGATTTGCTTCTAATTGTATTTTCCTTGCATTTTTGGTTCACTGTACATTTGGTTTTTGTTGTTGAAATGGATAGTTTTGAGCATGACAAAACCCTTCAAAATTCTTTTCTGCAAGGTTGAACAACTGCACAAGATATTTAAACTATGTGGCTCCCCGTCTGAGGATTATTGGAAGAAATATAGATTGCCAAATGCGACACTTTTTAAGCCACAGCAACCATACAAGCGCTGTGTGGCGGAAACATTCCAGGATTTTCCTCCTCCTTCCCTACCTCTAATTGAATCTCTTCTTTCAATAGACCCCGATGGACGAGGCACTGCAACTACTGCTCTACAAAGTGAAGTGAGTATCCTTTCCTCAAGGAACTTTTTTACAAATATGAAACTAACATTATTGTTAATCTTTATTGAGCATGGATCCATAACTTGGGAATGGAAACGTCTTGGTTAACTCTAAAAATACTGCTTTGTTTTTTACTCATATCTGGAATTTCTATGGAACAAAGCTGACACGGTATAGACGATGTTATGTGTAAATCTGTTGTGCTGTGCAGTTCTTTACCACCGAGCCTTATCCTTGTGAGCCATCAAGTTTACCAAAATATCCTCCCAGCAAAGAACTGGATGTAAAATTACGTGAAGAAGAAGCTAGAAGGTTACAGTTTTGCTTTTTTTTCAATGCTTTACCGTCTTCTAGACTTATCATGACTATTTGTTGACGGCTAATATCTATTTTCTCAGGCAAAGAGGTATAAATGGGAAATCTACCGTTGTTGAAGGTGCCAAAAAAGTCAAGGTTCGTGACCGAGTTGGTCGGGCAATTCCTGTCCCAGAAGCCAATGCAGAGATTCAAGCAAACTTAGATGTATGTGGAATACGCTTCTCTCTCTCTCTCTCTCTCTTGAATGTATTATATCATCTTGTTTTTCCTTTTTTTCAAAGTTAGAACACCTCAAACCAACTATGATCCATCCTTCGGTGCTCACTGGCATGTCAATAAGAAAAAAAAATCCTTTCTCTCGTATGCAAGGATTGATAGTTTTGCTGTGAGCTTTGACTCGCTCTCTGTCGGTTGGATTAAGTTTGATTATGATGGGTGACAAGTTTGTTAATTCAACATTTCACCTGATTTAATTGAAGAATTTTTACTAACCCTCATCTAATTTCCAGAGATGGAGAGCTGTGACACAAACAAACACAAAGAGCAAGAGTGAGAAATTCCCACCTCCCCATCAGGATGGAGCAGTCGGACACCCACAAGAAACAACAAACAAGGTCCCTTTGTCGTTTGGCACGGCCGATGCTTCTTTTGGCTCATCAATGTTCGATTCCAGATCATCAGGATCTATCAGGAGCATGGGGGCTCATGGGGGGCCTTCTTCAAGGAAGAAAACCAGCAGAGAGGACCCCCGGCTGGCCCCATCGCGCAAGTTCATCCGTGGATTCAAGCCTTCCTCGGTAGGAATATCAACAAATCTATTTTTCAAGAGTAAATAATAATCTTCGGAGTTCTTTTTTAGCGGGGCGAATAATAGGGGAGGTAAAAAAAAAAAAAAAAAAAAGGAAAAAAGGAAGAAGTAAATATTTTGTCAAAGCGTGTTTGGTTTTGAGAATGCCATCTTTTTTGCTCGTCATTGTGCTCATTATTTTTGTACTTGTGACGTTATCATTGTATTTGTTGTATAATCCACGTGACGAGATCCCACAAGGACTGGGTGTATATGCAGTGTATAATGGAGTCCACTTTCTGTTGTGCAATTTTTGGAAGCAAGCAAGTGCAGTCTTCTATAGAGTCTCTGTTAAAGTAGTGTCTTTCTACACAAGGTGATAAAAGGTAAGCCTAGATTGGTCAATGATGTATTCACTGCATTTTCAATGACGATCAAGTACCATCGTAACTAATAAGAGTGAGTCCCATTTGCGTATCTGGTATATTGTGCGAAATAGCTCTAGTTATATCCATGTCGACACATTTTACCGATGAATAGCTATGAATTAAGCCATGTTTGATATGATAGGCAGAGGAAGAAAGGAAGTGGATGAATGGATGATTGAATGGAAAATGATGAAATAGTTTTTGGACTTTGGATGGTAGAAATAAAGGAGGAAAAAGAAAATAGAGTGGATAAAAATTAGAGACTCTAATTTTGATCTCTTCAATATTGGTTACAAAACTACACTTAAAAGATAGTTTTTTGGTCCTTATTTTTAAATTAAAATAATATAAGTAAGTAAACTGAAAAGTAATTGAGAATTTTTTAACCTTTGATTCGTAAGAAGGAAAGAATAATTTCTCTAGGGGAAAATAACCTAACGCATATTTAAAAACGATCTCACAACTCTTTCTAAAATTGTCATTTTCATTTTTATAAATAAATAACTTTTGAAACTTATAATAGAATTATATGTATTATTTGAAAGACTACTATACGTTAAACACAATACATTAAAACAAAAATATAATAATTAATTATCCTGATAGGGCTGCTTGGGCAGATGAAATGAAAATAATTTAGGTAGAAGCTCTCAAACTCAAAAAGTTAACAATGCTTTTCTTTCCTTTTATCAAGTGAGATTCCTAGCATCATATTACCAAATAATAATAATAATAACAATAATAATTAACAAAAAAAAAAAAAATTATCAACCTGTTTATTTCGCACGTTTCATTTTAGAAAGGGAGCAAATAATAACAAGATAGTGTTTTTCCTGACCTTTTCTATCATTATTCTCATTGTTAAAAAAGAAACTTATCTAATTTTCAAACTTATTTTATAAAATACTCTTTTGGAATCTTTTAGAACCTTTTTAAAATCTTCACTCATTTCTCAACACCATTTATTCTCATTTCAAACAACTTTCTGTTTTCAAGAAGGAAATTTTTTGCAGATTCAAATGCCAACTCATTCTCAAAACGAAATGAACATGCGATTCAAACAACTCATTCATGCGCCACACATTCAAACACCATCTCATTTTCAAAACAATAAAATTTTCCTATATGAATATGAACATGCGATCCAAATAGTTCATTTTTTGTGTGTGTCAAGTGTAGAATCTCTAAGGCCAAAGGCTGAGGAAGAAAATGAGGTTTCAAGCTATACAAAGGAAGACCATTTCTCATGCGTTTTCTTGCACTCATGGGTCCAATAACTTGGGAGTGAAGTCTTGTGTAGTGGTGGAGATTTATCACTTGATGCTACTTTAGTTGGTTCTCATAAAATTAAAAGCTATGGCTTTTTCTTTATTCTGCTTTACGACCAAAAATAAAATATTAAAAAAAAAGGAAAAAAAAAAAGAAAGCAAAAGGACGACCAGCTGAGGTACTATGTTATCCTCTGACGATGACATTGGACGGTAAAAGGTAAAGCCGAGTAATGAAATGATAAAATTAACTTTAATATTTCAAAAGGTCACAATTAAAAAATTTTCAAGACACCATCAATTTTAATAAAAGGTGGATTTATGGGTAAGTTTTATATATGATTTCACCTTCCATCACCAAGGAGGTGTCCTTTAATATTTCATGTGACAATTATTATTGATATACGAAACTTAATAGTGTTGATATTATTTATGTTTAGCTAGTGGAATTATGACAAAACGATATTAAAAGAAAGTATAAATTTAATAAAACTGGATTAAAGTACGATGATTCAAGGAGATACTAACGTTGATACTTTTTATTTTTTTTTCATCCGGCACAAAATTCTTCAAAGTTACAAATCATAAAATTTGAATTTATCATGATCATACAATTAGTAGGTCCATGTGTAAATAATATAATGATAATAGTAATAAGGGTCCGTTTGGTTGGTTAGTTTGAGTTGAAATATTTTAGTTGTAATAGTAAATTTTTTTTTGAATTGTCAGAAAAGATAAAAAAATTTTTCAGAAAAAGACAAAAACTTTTCGAGAAAAAGACAAAAAAAAAGTACAGTTTGAGTTGAAATGAAATAATAAGGTAAACAAATCTAAAATTAAAATTAGAAACTGTCACTCCATATATAAGTTCAGGGACTACAATGTCGAAAACCCCATGTTTTACAAACTTAAAAAGATTAGAGAGTGATTTTTTTTTTCCTTCTTAAAAAACGGAAAGGTTCTTACTTTTTGAGGATACAACTTTCTAATAAGAGAAAACAAAATGTGAAAACTAGTTTGAGTTACCATGGAATCCTAATTTTCGTTTTATTTTTGTTTGACAAATAATGTGAATGAACATCCAACCTAATTTACCAAATTCATTTTAAGTAAGAAAATTTAAGTGCATGTAGTTAAAGAGTAGAGATAAAATTCTTCCAAATTGACTCTATAGAGAAGTGAGGGAGAGAAACTTATCGTTATTGTTTGTGGTTGTATTTGTTCATTTTTTCCCCCTTCTTAGTTTGCTTTGGATTTGTAATGACAGTGATTTTATATCCCCATTTATTTGTGTGTGTGTTATTTTTGAAGTAGTGTTTAGTTGTGTTTTTTTGTTTGTTAGATTTGTTTCTTGATCTTTTATTTATTTATTTTTAATGATCTTGATGCAATATATTAAAGAGTCATATATGTGTTTGATCTTTTTTATATCTATTTGAATGTACTTTTGTAAATTCCGATACTATTTGGGTGTATTTTATTTTTTTAATTATTGTTTCTTGCTAGTACTGTGTTTCTTATAATTTAAAAAAATATCTTTTTTTATTTCTCATTTCAATAATGAAAAAAAAAAGTCAGTTATAAAGTAAAGAAAGATTTGAAAAGAAGTTATTCATGGTATACATAAAAAAATAATGTTAGAGATACCAATTCTAATTTCAATTTTTTGAATATCAACTCATGTGTCATATTGTTATCGATAAATGCAATTAATTGATGTAGTAACACTTTAAATACTTAACAATTAAAAAACTGATAACTTTTATGCCATAAATATATTGGTATTCAAAAGTTGAGATTAGAGTTAGTATAAAAATAAAAAAATAAATAACAAGCAATCTTAGGGCTGTTTGGTGGTCATCTCCAACCTTCATCTTCAATTTTTTTTATTTTTGTTTTTTCTTTCAATTTAAAATTAATTTTCACTATTCACATTTCCAAATATTTATAGTAAACTCAAATTTTAAAAATTTATAATTTTCTCATTTTAAATCAAAATGAAATGGCTTTTATGTCAAAATGCTCAAAATAATTAGATGAACAAAACAATATCCATTTTGCATTTTTTTTAAAACACATTTCAAAATTTTACACTATTTTCAATATCGCACTACACATTTTCAACCAAATCTCTAAAATTCCGTCTCTAATCCAACCTTAAAAACTTCATCTCCAAATGTCCCTCAAACGGGCCCTTAAATCTCAAAAAAGAAAAAGTTAACACCCTATAAAATTATGCCACTTGGAACAAAAAATATCAATCAACCAAAGACATTAGGAAGACTCAGGCTCCGTTTGGATCACATGTTTATTTTTTGAAAGAAAAATTTTTTTGTTTGAAATGAAAAATCATTTTATTTTAAGAATAAGATAGTACTTGGATATATAGAAAAATTTTCTTTTTAAAACAAAAGGTGGTTTGAACTGAAAAAAAATTGTGTTGAAAATAATGCATTGTGAGAAGATATCAAACGAATTCTTTTTCTTTTTTTCAAAATAATATTATATAAAATAAATTTAAAAATAAGATAATTTTTTAAAAAAATCAGAGAGAATGATCGAAAAAATTAAAATTTTTTTTTTTCAATTTTCAAAGCTGAACATGTCATCAAAACAAATGGTCACTGCTCTACCAACAATCAACCAATAGTCACAAAAGTTTCCTTTTTCTTTTTCACACACATACTTTTCTCTCTCTTGGAAAAATCAGTGAGGGCATTTGGAAAAGTATCGAGGAAAAAGAGCCGAAGTATCGGAGTAAAGGACCATCCGCTGATTTCAGTGGTCGAATCAGCGTCCAAATGCATGGAAAAGCGAACACAATGCTCTCTTTTTGAACGAGACGTTCCACTCTCTCCTCTCTCTCTCCCCGTCCTTTATTATACTTTTTCCATTAATTTTCCCTTCCTTCCTCGAGAAGGTTTTCCATTAATTTTTCCATTAATTTTCCCTTCCTTCCTCGAGAAGGTTTTCCATTAATTTTTCCATTAATTTTCCACTGTAAATTTTATAAAAACTAGTTGCTTGTCACGCGCACAAACCCACGAAACAAAAGAAAAAGTGGAAAAAAAATTCTCAGTGATAATCATGTGATTACCATGTAATCATAACATTACCATTATATGATTGTCAAGTGACAAGCGAAGAAGATATTAAAAAAACCATTAACCTTTTTAAATGTAAGTAATTATATTAAAAATATATATATTAAAAACACTAGTTCAAACTCTAATTACAATTTTTTAACACCAATTTATATAGTATATGAATTCTTATTTTTTTATTGATAAGTATTTAAAGTGTTATCACATTAATTGATTATATTTATCAATAAAAAATAAAATAATACTGAGGAACATCAATATTGTTAAATATCATTAACTAAAGAGGTGTTTGGTGAATGAGTTTAGTTTAAGATTTTTAAATTTCAATAATAATTTTTTAGAAAAGACAAAAAAATTTTTCAGAAAAAGACAAAAATCATGATGAAAAAAGTACAATTTAATTTAAAATGAACCATTAACCAAACAAGCCATAATAGAGTTGTGAGACCCACCTCTCTATTAGTGTGATGTTTAACATCATCGATGTTCTAAAGTATTTTTCATAAAAAATATAATGTATGAATTGGTATTAGAAAAAAAGGAATATCCTCCGTTTAGTAAGTTAGTTAGAGATAAAATTTTTAAATTGAAATAAGTTAATTTTTTAAAAATTAATTATAAATATTATTAATTAAAAATTGAGATAAAAAATATATTTTAATTAGATTTAAACTTAAATATAAAAAAAAAACAAACAATACATTTATTTTCTAGCACTATTCATTTTTTAAATATTGCTATAATAATAAAGGACCCAAGCTCTTTGAGTCCCTCACTCGTACTCTGCTTTCTTTTCTCTGTCTTCTTTCTCTCGTTTCCCATGGTCTTCTTTCTCTGAAACGACCTTGACTTTGGGAGCTAACTCGTACGGCAATGGCGACGCCGAGAGAGCACGTGGAGGAGATACGGCGGACCAAATTCTCCATCGGCGGCGATCCCAATCCTCTCACCGAGGATCTCCACCAGGCCGTCAAGAACCTCTCCGCCGAACTCTACGCCAAAGACGTCCACTTTCTCATGGAACTCATCCAGGTAAAAACAACGAAATCAAAACCTAAAAAACTTACTGTTATGATACTTTTATGAGGATTAGATTATCTCTTCCCTATAAGCTAGTTTTCGGGACGAGTTCTTCCCGAGCTCATTTAACATTATGTGTAGGATTTGGACTCCGCTCACTTACATAAAACGCTAGGTGTGACAAAGGGTGTTAGATTGTGAATTTATCGATATTTTTAAGTTAGTGAGTTGTTGTGGTGTGAAAGCCTATTTAACAAGATTTTGATGGAAAAAGAGTCAACTTTGATGGAAATTATAAGCAAAACAGAGAGTGAAAAATCAGTGTTTTTTTATTTTTAAATGTGAATGTGTGATGAAATGGCGTAATTAATTGCAGAACGCGGAGGACAATGAGTACCTTCCGGGAGTGGATCCGTCGCTGGAGTTCGTGATAACGTCGAAGGACATAACGGCGACCGGAGCTCCGGCGACTTTGTTGATATTCAACAACGAGAGAGGCTTTTCTCCCAAGAATATCGAGTCCATTTGCAGCGTCGGACGCTCTACCAAGAAAGGCAACCGAAAACGTGGTTACATCGGCGAAAAAGGTACTTTTTTTTTTAATAGAAATTCTCTGTGAGTTGATAGCATAGATTTGTCTGTTTTTTTTTTTTTTGTTTCATGTTTTTTTTTTTTTTTTTGTTTTCTTGTATTTTCGTTTGTTTTTTATTTTTATTATTTTTATTTTTTCAATGAGAAGAAGTGTATCGTTATGCATTACTGATTAGTGATAACCTTCTACAGTTTCCATTTGATTGTTTTTTATTTTTTATTTTTTTCCAGTTCTGTTGAAGAGTCTGTTTAGGACAAATGCATTTGTTTTATTTGTCTGTGGAGTCGTATGATCTATTTTTTTTTTTGATAATTTCTGGATGTGAATCTTGTGCTGTAGGCCTTTAGATTGTCGTTTTCTGGTTACCTAGCCTGTTTCTTCGATTGTCGTTCTTACTTTGTTATTTGTTGTTGTTTGTTCCATGAGCTGTCTTTTTCAAGGTGACTGTCGTTTCTTTAACTCGTTGTTTTCCGGTTTGCTATTTGTTGACGCAGTTTATTTATATGGATTGTCGTTTTCTAGTTGTCCACGATACTCATGTCGTGTGTTCTCTCTTATCGTCGCTTTTGCTCGTCCTTACTGTTAACTCCCTTTATTACTTAGTAGAGCTCTCTTCGTAGCATGTTTCTTTGATTCTCGTTCTTGTTTCTTATATTATGTCGTTTATTTGGTTATTTGTCGTTTTTAAGGTGACTGTCGTTTCTTCAACTTTTTGTTGTCTGGCTTGCTGTTTGTTGACACAGTTTGTTTATACGGATTGTCGTTTTGTAATTATCCACGATACTCATGTTGTGTGTTCTCTTTTATCCTCGCTTTTGCTCATCCTTACCGTTTTCTCCCTTTATTGTCGTATATTTCATCTTTGTTGTTTCTGAAAATTGTGCTGTTTTATTTTTATTTCTTTTGTTTACACACACTGATATATCTACAGTGTACTTTGCATGCACGGCAGTGCACTTTTTTTTTTCCTTCTTTTTTATTACTTATTATAGCTCTCTTAGAGCTGTTAATTTCTCATCGCAAATGGTTTATCCATACATAAATATAGGCTTAGAAAGTTCATGCTCTATAATGTAGTTTACAAGTAAAATATGTTTGACGTAGGCTAACAATGCATTAAAAAATTTCCAATGATTTTTCCATTGTTGTTTTTCCACGTTAATGCTTGTCTGATTACTTTTAACGCCAATGATAAGCCGACACATGTCATGTTATGTTGCTGAATATATATTCTATATATATATGTCGTGTAGTTCACTAACTGAAGTTCTGGGCTATTTTGCAGGAATTGGGTTCAAGAGTGTATTCTTGATCACTTCTCGGCCGCACATATTCAGCAACGGATATCAGATTCGGTTCAATGAACAGCCTTGCCAGTACTGCAATGTTGGCTACATTGTGCCAGAATGGGTTGATGCGAACCCGACTCTCTCAGAAATCAACCAGATTTATGGTTCTGGTGCTGCCCTTCCGACAACGATACTTATCCTGCCTCTGAAGCCCGACAAGGTCGTGCCGGTGAAGCAACAACTTTCCAGCATTCACCCCGAAGTTCTTTTGTTTCTGTCCAAGATCAAGCAACTTTCGGTCAGGGAGGATAACAATGACCCGAGGCTCAATACTGTCAATGCAATAGCTATAACAAAAGAGACTGATTTAGTACAGAGGAAAGATATCGATGCTGAATCATTCATTCTCCATCTATCCGCGAATGAAAATGGATCCAATGACGAGTGCTGCTACTACATGTGGAAGCAGAAGTTCGTGGTTCGGAATGAGTACAGGGTAGAGAGGAGAATGGAAGTCGAGGAGTGGGTGATCACACTGGCGTTTCCGAACGGAGAGTTGGTTCAGAGAGGTACAAACTCACCTGGGGTTTACGCATTTCTTCCTACCGAGATGGTCACCAACTTCCCTTTCATAATTCAGGCAGATTTTCTACTGGCATCCTCCAGGGAGACCATTCTCCTGGACAACAAATGGAACCAGGGAATCCTTAACTGTGTGCCTACTGCTTTCGTAAACGCGTTTAAATCGCTGGTGAAAGATGCACCGGATTGGAATTTGCCTAACATATTCAGGTTCTTACCTGTCAGCCCCTCAAACTATGAAGCACTGAATTTTGTCAGACGATCCATTAAAGCAAAGCTGCTTGAAGAAGAAATTGTTCCAAGTGAGAAGCTCGTGGAGCAGAAGTTCTTCCACAAACCCCGCGAAGTCGGTAGGCTAATGCCTGCTTTCTGGAGTATTTTAGAAAAGGCACGGAAAGAAGGGGTGAGCTTGCTTAGTCTCTCCAACCATGGAAGATACATATTGAGTTCGGCTTTCGACAGAGTAGTGTTTGATCATATACTCAATTTCCTCGAAGTCCAGCCGGTGGATAACGAATGGTATGCCAAGTGCATCCAGGGGTCTATGCTTGTGGAGGGTGTCTCCGAAGAAGTTTATTTGGAACTTCTGTTGTTTGTTGCTGAGAATTGGTCCAAATTTCAGTCCACAAACATAAAAAATATTCCACTCATCAAGTATGAAGATTTTAATGGGAACAGCTCCTTGTTCAGCATAAGTTCTGCTGAGAGTTACGCCTACATAGCTAGCGATTCTCGTCAAATCTCGTGGCTGATTGGGTGGAACAAGGAATTCGGGTCCGTGACCTCCAGCTTTTTCGTGCCAAGAACGACACAGGAAGCCATACAGTCATGTCCTAATGAGAGGACATTGATGAAATGGCTCCAAGAGCAAGTGAAGGTTGGCGTAGTTGACGTATACCAGTTTGCAGTTCTCGTTCTCAGTTCACTTGGGAAACGGCGGAAGCTCGTTGTTTCCTATGCCCACTTTTTATATCGCTCCCTGTCCAACAAGAAATTTCTGTCCGAGGGGCAAGTCGATTCCTTGTGTAGCCTAATGCCACTCGTCGACAGCTATGGAAATGTCGTCACTCATAGAAGAGGGATTCTTGTCCCCGCCAATGGAAGCAAATGGGCAGAATTGGTTGCTGCTAATTTGTGGAAAGAAGAAAGTTTTGTTGAGTTAGCCGAAGACTACATGAGACCGTTCCACGTTGCTGGCAAGTTGGTTACGCCGCAGAAGGAGCTCTTAAGCTTCCTTTCATGTCATGCTAAAGCGGATGATGTTCCTGATATTTCTCCTCCCAATTCTCGGGTCACTTCTGTGTCCTCACTTCTTACCAAGAAAAACGCATTCCTGCTTTTGGAGTGGATTCGGAACATTCGATCAAAAGGGAACCATTTCCCGTCCAAGTTCTTGGCAAGCATAAGGGAAGGAAGCTGGTTGAAGGTCACCTTGAATGGCTTTCCGGTTTCTAGACCTCCTCCTCAATCGTTCCTACTTAGTGCGTCCCATTCGTGGGGCAACCTTCTACAAAAGGGGTCAGTTCTTGTTGATATTCCATTGGTTGATCAGAGCTATTATGGAAATGAGATAAGGAAGTACATGGAGGAGCTAAAATTTGTTGGAGTCATGTCCGAGTATGAAGAAGCATGCAAATTCATTGGCGATCGTCTCATGTCCCTCGCGGCTTCTGGTTCATTAACCAGAAGCAATGTATTTTCCATATTGGAATTCATCCGATTTTTGAGGACGAAGTGTCTGTCGCTGGAGGAATTTTTTAGCAGTATTAAGCAAGGGAAATGGTTAAGGACATATTGTGGTGACAGATCTCCATCTGAATCTGTCTTGTTTGATGAGAGTTGGAGAGCGGCTTCAAAAATTAGTAACATTCCATTCATTGATGAAGGATACTACGGCGAAGAAATCCGCGATTTTGAAGCAGAACTGAAGTTGCTAGGCGTAGTAGCGGGTTTCAGTGGAATCAGCGAAAGTTACGAGATCGTTGTTGACTACCTAAAGCCATCTTCAGGTTTGTCATCCCTTTCGGCCGATGCTCTTCTTTTGATACTGCAATGTGTGCGTCGAAAACAGTCAGCAAAAGTTGTTACAGCGCTGAAGAGTACTAAATGTTTGAAGACTAGTGTTGGTTTCAAGACACCAAGTGAATGTGTCTGGTTTGATCCTGAATGGGGCTGCCTTCTTCTGGTTTTCAATGGCGTGCCTTTGGTCGACACCGGTTTCTATGACAAGGGCATCGCCACATACAAAAACGAGTTGAAACAACTGGGAGTGGTGGTGGATTTCGAGGAAGCGGCTAAGTTATTTGTCCGTTGTTTTAAAGAGCATGCATCAAACAGATCCATTTCCAAGGAGAATGTCATTGCATTTCTCTCATCCTACAGAAAGCTAAGGGCAACTGATCATAAATTCCCTACCGAACTCAAAAGCTGTATCCGAGACGTGAAGTGGCTGCGAACTCGATATTGTGATTTCTATAGATGTCCAAAGGAATGCATTCTCGATGACGGTTCTCAGTGGGAATCCATCTCTCCAATCGCTCGGCTCCCTTTCATCAACGACAGTCCCGGCTACTATGGTAAGGCCATCCGTGATTACGCGAAAGAGTTGAAGAGTATGGGAGTCGTATCAATTTCAAGGATGGAGTCAAGTTTGTAGCTAGTTGCCTTCGTTTTCACGATGTTAGCTGCATAACTCGCGAAAACGCGCTTTCATTGCTGGAATGCATCCAATTTTGTTGCAAGAAAAAGATTACAGTTTTCCTGAAGATTTCTCAAAAGAGCTTTCTAAAGCATGGTTGAAGACGTATTCTGGATACAGATCTCCTAAAGAGTGCTTGTTGTTCGACTCGAAATGGGGTTTGTATTTAGAGAAGACTGATGGACCTTTCATTGATGAAGGATTTTATGGCTCTAAACTTGCATCCTACAGAGAAGTGCTCAAGGCAATCGGGGTGATCGTCGATGCGGAGAAGGGATGTGCTTTAATTGCCAGCCAACTTTGCTGCCACTCCGAGTCTCTGACTATAGTCAGGATATACAATTACTTGTGTAGATTCAGTTGGGAGCCTAAAAGTGAAGACGAGAGATGGATCTGGATACCGAATGGAAGTCGTAAAGGGAATTGGGTCCGTCCGGAAATTTGTGTTGTATCTGATAAGAGCGGACTATTCCATTCGCAGCTGACCATTCTCGACGTGTACTATAAGCAAACTCTTCACTTCTTCTCTACTGCTTTCCAAGTGAAACACAGTCCTTCCATTGAGGATTATTGCAAGCTTTGGAAGTCTTGGGAGAGTACGGGGCAAGTATTGTCACATGATGAGTGCTGCAAGTTCTGGGAATACATAACCAAACACTTTAACTCAAAAACCGAAAAGACTCTCCTTGATGAGCTGGTGAAAGTACCGGTGAACTCACGCTCCGAGGGGATCGTGTTGTTGAACAAGCAGGATGTTTTCATTGCTGATGATCTCCAACTGAAGGAGCTTTTCGAACAGTCTTCCTCTCGCGCCATTTTTGTCTGGTATCCTCAGCCAAGCCTGCCTACTCTCTCGCGGATGAAGCTGCTCGAGGTTTTTCAGAAAATAGGCGTTCGCAACATCTCCGAATCAGCGAAACAGGTAGAGATGTCTATCTCAAATGGTGCGGATCAACGGGTGATTCCGTCGGAGGCCTTGATCGGGAGAGGTTTGGTCAAGCTTATCCTTGGCTTTCTAGCTAATCCCGCAATCAAAATGGAATCCGAAGAGAGGCACAAAGCGGTCGAGGGTCTTCTCAAGCTAACTGTCGTTGAGACGGCTGAACCAATTGATGTGAGCTATAGTCTGCCATTGTCTTCAGATGAAACTCTGAGCGTTAGAGCGAGTCGAATGGTGAGGTGGGAAAGAGAGAGTTCGAAGCTGTTTGCGCAAAAGATGGACAAGTCTAAAGGACCCGCGAATCGCATCGAGCGTGCCACGTATTTCTCCCAAGTTATTGCCGAGGGCGTGTTGTGGGAGAATGGTGACCATATACATGAACTCACTGAGCTGCTGAAGTTGGCTTTTCTGCTGAAATTCGATGACGAAGCGGTTTCTTTCCTAATGAAGTCGAAGAATCTGCAGATTTTCGTGGAGGACGAGGATTTCTTGTCTTCTTTTTTCCCTTCTGGCTAGGTAACATATCTTTGTTCTGGTACTAGTATGTTTGTTTTCCGTTTTCTTCATTTGCTATTAAGAATGTGACTATATATGTTTTAAGGATGTTTATTGGTATGTAATATAATGTGTTTCCCGTACTAGTCAGGGAAATACTTGATATGGTTCTGAAACTAATATTATATGTCCTTTTTTTTTTTTTTTTTGGTATTTGTCAAGTCTATAATGATATCTCGTATTGTCACCCATATACAGTTGCGCCAATGTTAACAATTATTTCTAATCACTACTAAAAAAAATTCGCTGGGGCAAAGTTAAGATTGAGTTATTCTGTGTTTAAAGTGGTCTTAGGCTCATATTTTTGTGGACAGAAAAGAAAAAAGACACATTTCTGGGAATCCAGAAGCATGTGTAATCGACCAATTAGTTGGGATGTTATTTGAGAGATTTTTGTTTGTCATGTTGTGTGTTTTTAGCCGCAAGTTGACAAGACCTTTTTTTTTTTTTTAAATATAAATTTGAAGCTAAATAAATAGAAAAAGAAAAAACATTTCCTTTTATTTCTTTTAATAAACTTAAAACGACAACTGTTGTTTTAACAAGAATTGGTAATGCAACTATATATGGATTCGTTTACAAACTTAAGCATGGCGGAGTGGATTAAGATATTGAATGGTTTATCCACATAACTTGAAGAGATAATAACTGAGACAAAAATTAACATAGAGGAAAAAGTCCATACAGAGCCTCATAATTAAAATGAAAAATAATTATTAAAAAAAACAAACAAACAAAAAAGTCCATTAAGAGTCTAATAAAGAAAAAAAAAATAGTAAGTGTTCAATCAAAATGAATTAAAGAGAATTCTGCTCCGGAATATATTAAAAAAAACTTTATAAATAGAGTTTGTTTTCAACCGCTACATCTATATGAAGTTTTGTTGATTTTATAAAATTCTATTTTGAAGTGATTTTGACCTGTTCAGAAACACACACGTCTGGTAGGGACATGAGAAACGACAAGTCTAGAAATCCAATAAGACAAGGTGGAAACGACAATCACCGTACAATACGACAGCGACAATGATATGATAATTAAGCAAGTACTGAAAAAAAGTACACGACGAAAATAACAAAGCAAAAATACACCACAAAGCGAAAACGACAATCACCACTATTTATTTATTTTTTTAATCATCAGTGAGAACAACTAATAAATCAACATAGTGAGAAACGACAATCACTAGTAAACGACCAAGAATTTGAACTGCTATTAAGAAACAAAAAAAATAAAAAAAAGGTTCAACTGGAGAAATAAACGTCGCTAACGCGAAAATAACAAATAAAGAAACTGGATAATGAATATATTAAACAACAGTGTGTTATTAAATGACATCGAATCGAAACGATAATGAAAAAAGCAACAAAGCGATTAACGACAAGACAATAAATAACGAACCAATTTTTATCTGGGGCTCTGTTTATATTGCTAAACTTCCTGATTATACAAAAATATTACTGTAATTTCTTGGAGGTAAAATGGAGTCTTCACTTTATATTTTCCTCTTCCCAACAATTTATTTGATAATCCGTTTGAACAAAAAAACGAGATTAATTAATAATGTTGGGACTAAATTATTTATCAAAATTTGCTTGATAATTAACTTGTCATAATATAATAGGTAAATATTAATTGAGTTAGTTATGTATACATTTTAATTAACCATTTAGATATTAACAAGTGCACTGTTACAATTTTTTCAATTTTGATAAATAATTTGATATTGGCAGCACTCTTTTTATATACAAAAAAAAAAAAAAAAAGGAGTTATGAAATGCCAAAAGAAAATGTAGATTCTTACTTTAGCAAAAGAACATGTAGATTCTCCTGACCAAGAATTAAAAGGATTAGGAAGATGACAAAAAAGGGAACAAATGCCTAGGAAGTTAATACAATAGTACACAAGCTATATTTATATATATATATATATATATACGTATGTGTGTGTGTGTGTATAATTATATATAACTCAGGTTGATTTTCTGGCAAGAAGAGAGGCTCTTTCATTGGTAGGGTGGTAACAAGATGTAACGTTGAGAAGATGCTTTACTGGTCCTCCACTGCAAATTGCCCTCCTTATTCTCATTCTGCTCTTCCCTGATCTCTTCTTTACTATCTTGGTCTCTTGGTCCTGAAAAAAAAATATTTTTTTAATAACAAATGCTCAAAAAATAAATAAATAAATAAATGAATAAAGCCCTTGGGAAAAAGGGAATATTTTGAAAAGAACAAACCCAAAACCAAGGACATAACAAGCACTTCATGAATAAAAAGATTTTCTAAAGTGTCTATCCAAGTTATAAGGTTATTTTTGTCATTTAATATAATATTGTTAGTCTCTAAATTATGAATATTGTATCACTTTAGTCCTTGATTTTTTTTCCTTACAAATTATTCCCTTTTTTTTTTTTTTTTTGTGGGGTCCTTGACACTAGAATTGATGAAGAGTTTTCAAAATTTAGCAAAGCAGATTATCACGTGTCTTTCATGGAATAACTAAACTTTCATAGAAATAGTTATATTAATTACTAAACTTTCTCTTCATGTTTGTTAAGAACACTTGAAAACTATAATATTTTACACTTACTTGAGCTACTTTTTTTCCCATAAAAAATTCAGTTTGATGCAATACGGAGGTGCTTCTTTCTATTAGATTTCAGAAATCCTTTATCAATTATAGTGTTAAGAACTAAATCTATTTAAAAAAATCAGAATTTAAAGAATTTGTCAAAATATATAATTTAATTAGGATCAAATTGAAATAATGTTGCCAATAGTATCTTTATTATTGGAAGCGACAATTAACCACAAATATATGACTCGGGGTGTATGTGTATATAATATTTGATAATTGACAATTGAGGTTGAAAGTCAAGTAAGAAAATGGCATTGCTTGATCTAGGACACACGCACACACACACACATATACGTATATATAGAGATTTACCTTATTAGAATCTATCAATACAACATTGTCCAAGCTGTTTTCTCTACTCCGTTCATTTTGCGTGTCATTCTCATCCTTAATACTGTCGTCCTTACCTGCATGCAAATTACATATCAAACTGTTTGTTAGGATTCCAAAAGGATATAAGCATTGAACCTTAAAAAAAAAAAAAAAAAGTATATACACACACTCACACACGCATAAATGGCCAAAATATTACAATTGATAACTTCTAGAAAAATCAATTTTGTAAACTTTTCTTTCAATTTATGTCCATTTCTTACCAAATCAAATAAATCATTGATAATTACCAATCTGTTTCTTAGTTTTTTTTTTCTTCCTTTTTTTTTTTGCGGTAAAAATACTTATTGAAAATCACTTGTTTTAAAGGATTTCAAAGGGTATATGCATGGATCCTCAAATCACCAAAAAAAAAAAAAAAAAAAAAAAAAAGTGCATTTATAATGCATGAATGACCAAAATAATAGAATTGATAATTTCTAGAATAATAAATTTTGTAAACTTTTCTTTCAATCTATGTCCATTTCTTACCAAATCAAATAGATCATTGATAATAACAATGAATTTTTTAATGTTATTTTTTAAAATAAAAATTAGGGATTAAAAAAAAAAAAAAAAAAAAAAAACTTACCCTTATCGTTCTCCTCCTCCTCCTCTTCTTCCACCACCACGTTCTCCTCCAACGACTCAAGGAAATAAACTCTAAAACTAGGTGAACTTGGACCTATATTTGCTTCGTGTCCTTCATTATCTTCCTTTTGATCTTCATCTACCCCCTCATCTCTATCTCTATTTTCTTCTTCTTCTTTTGCTTTATCATCTTGTCCACTTAGCTCTTGATTTTCATTCTCCTTCACATTATCATTATTATTGTTATGATCCTCTAATACTTTCTGATCTTCTTCTAGGACCTCCTCCTTTGACATCTTCTTCTCTTGATCTTCCAATTTTATTGTTGTGATTGGTTGTGACACGAGATTATGATGAGAAGAATCGCCGTCTTGATCCGGCGAAGGCGTCGACGACATGCTGATGCTTTTGTTTTCGAGCAGAGATTCACCATGCGAGAAGGCGTCGCTTTCTTGGCGCCCTCCGTCCCTCAGTAGCTCTTTCTTCAAGAGGGCACTGCCGTTGGTTGCATCGCCGTTTCGTCGCCTTCGCAGCTCCTCAACCTTGCGCCATAGGAGGGGACGGAGCTTTGGAGGTATGGCTAGTGCGTCCACGTTGGGCTTTGAGTTTTGGCACCCCATTAATGGAGAAATAATGGAATTTTTGGAGAAAAATTTGCCAAGAAATTTAGTATGTGATTTGAAGGAGAATTGGGCTCAAACGACAGTTAAGAGAGGGGAAAAAGTGTGCAAAGTTTTATTTATTTTTTTTCCACAACATCTGAAATTTCATGGGGTTTTTTCTTGATCAAATTATTAGATTTGATAAAGGTTCCCCCATGAAAGTTCATGTGTTTTTTGGTTTCTTTCTTCTGATAATTTTCTTCCTCCAATCTGTATGCTTTTGCAACAAATTAACTAAATTGATCCATCAAAAACAAAACAAATTAACTAATTATTGTTAACTATTTTTTGTTCTTTTTTTGGCCATGTTTTTCGGTGGTTGAAATTGCCGTCATAATGCACGGTCTTGGAAGGAGAAGATAATCTTTTTTTCTTTTTTTTTTTTCTTTTTTTTTTTTTTTTTGGAAATTGAAGGAGAAGATAATCTTGTGTATGTGTCTTGCGTATTTATGGTTACTGAAATAAAGAATATTCCATGTTTTGAGACTTAATATGAAAATGATGAGAAGATATAGATCATGCCGTTTTGGGGACTAAACAGATTAGACATGCCTCAAATTAGAAATAATTGGAAAGGACAATAAAGGACAAAGAGAGAGAGATAAAAATATCTATAAACATGTATTAGCTAGATGGCTTGAACTTGGAAATAGTAAAATGGATACACACATATATATAAATATATGTCTATATAATACACACACTTGCAGATAAGAATTGGACGGTTTCTAGAAGAAAGAAGACATTCCCAAATATTTTATTTTATTTTATTTTAGCTTAAAGGTGTAAATTTAAAGGTGGAAGGTATGAATTCTACACCTTACAATAAAGCTGTTAGTCTTTATCTCCGACCAAATTGGCAAGTGTTTTGTTTTTGGACTTATCAAAAAAAATAAAAAGTAATAACTAATAATAATAATAATAATAATAATAATAATAATAATATTAATATTAATAAAGGAATAGTTCCTTCTCTTCATAACATTCAAGGAACTAATGAGTAATGATATTTACACCAACGGATGGAAGGGATGGCAAAGGGGTGGGAAGTATTTGTTAGACATATTTCCTTCGTCTATTTGGGTTTGATTCCCATTATCTTTCTTTGGGTCCCGTTCTAGTTTTGACTATTGAAGCATTATTTCGTGATGGTAGGTAGGTCCAGGTGGATGACTTAAAAAAACTAGTATAAAAAAACATGTCTTTGCCATATCTAAAAAAGTGTTCTTGCCCATAGAACTGTAAATCTGAAAATGATGGGACCACCTTCAGATTATTTTATGTAAAAAAAAAAAAAAGAATAATGATATTCTTTCTACCAAAAAAAAAAGTAAAAAAAAAAAAAAGGAACTAATGAAATAATTCCTGTTCGTGTAAATTCTAAAGGAAGAATTGACTTAAAGCAGTATTGATATAAATTTTCAAGCTGTGTCTCTTTCTCTTTTTGGTTTTAAATTAAGAAAGGAGCTGGAAGTGAACCCCACATGGCATCTTGTACTTTTGTTCATTTTGGACCTGGTGCTCTCAATTATAAAGCAAATTCTCGACGCAAAAAGTTGTTCTTTTTTCACCCTCTCTCTTATCACCGCTGCGATCTTTTTTGACAAAAATCATTACCTTTTTTTTTTTTTTTTTTTTTCCAAAAGCTAAATATTCCTGTAGTAGTGCTATAGCTAGCTCTCTTGCACACATATATATGTACATTTTTATATTTTAGCATAGCCATTATATATATTTATATGAGAATATATTCACATTTTGTTTAACGAGACATTTTTTCATGTGACTATCCCTTAATATGTTTAATTAAAATGATTCATTTATAATTAACAGCCGTTCGCTTGCAGATTAACTGATCTTAATATAGATTGCATACAATAGTAGCACTTCAGTTTGTGGTGGAATATATATTTTCCATTAATTAGAAGTACTTGTTTATTAAATTTTACCCTATAATTAGACATAACCGGCCGGGCACTTGGGACATTCACAACATCTCTGAAGAAGCTGAAAGGTTGCTTTATTGATACAATATATATATATATATATATATATCTCAAAAATTGTTGCAGCCACTTCCTCCTTCATGGCATGCCTGATCCCTGGAAGATACCTCATGAGTAACATAGGTACTAGAACTCGAAGAAGACGATGAAGACGACGATGGCGAAGTGGGACCCATATCGATCTCGCGTCCCGTTACAAGATCAAACAGTTTAGGCTGATAACAATTAGTCCCAACTCTTCTCACTTTGTTATCCTTACAATTCGGCTCATGAATCTCTTCATTAGAAATATTGTTACTATTGTTTGTACTATTTCTTTCCTTCAAAAATATGCGGCAGAGAATCCAATTTTCAGTTTGGCTTTGAGAAATCTGCAAACCACACAAAAAAACAAAAATAAATAAATAAAATATTTGAACGATCAATTTACTACTTATGGAAACTTTTTTTTTTTTTTTCCCAGAAATACATTATTATATGTTTTTTTACCTGAGGGAAAATATCATTGCAAGTTTTGGTCTCTACATGGACAAGACTATATTCATGCATGAACCAATCGGTTCTAGAGCCATGAGGAGGTTTTCCTCTATAGAAAACTAGGGTCTTTCTAGTCCCTACGATATGTTTCATTGTCGAAGACACAATCTTTTTATCCGACCCAGTTGACTTCCAAAACCCAGAACTTGTCTTCCTGTTGGCTCTATTCCCATTCCTATATTTGGCTTCCTTGTTGCTAAAAAAGTACATTTCTGATTCCACATCACCTAAAAAAAATTTGATTAAAACACTAAAAAAAAAAGAGCAGATCGAAACAAACAAGAACTATAACATATCCCAATAAAGTTGACACAGATCATATAAAAACTCTCGTCATACATCGAGCTTCTACTGAATGTAATAAATAAAAAGACATTTATAAAATAAAGAGAATAAAATAGCCCGCGGTGGCAACACAAGATAAACAGACCGATGAGGCAACGAACGTTACAGGTTGTTCATCCATCACAAGTATAGTAATAGAACTACATTTGACGAATTACGTAGGTACCTGAAGGCAAATCCCAAGGATCATACTTGCACACATTAATCTCTGGAATGATGTCCGAAGAAGATGGCAAAGGGCATGAGAAAATCTTGCGTCTTAGAAACTGAAACACGAGCTCTTCGTCGGTTGGCTGGAAACGGAAACCTGGTGGTAGTTTGATCACTCCATTGTTGTTCCTTACAAAGTTGTACTTGTCCATATTGAAGAAATAGCAAAAAGTAATCGAGGAGGGGGAGGGAAAAAAAAAAAGAGAGAGAGAAAAAGAGACCGTTTTGTTGTAATAATTTGAATATTTATCCGTGAAGTTCAGCAATATTTCTGTCAAACTTCGAAGGAAATGGTCAAGCAATGGATGTTCATAGGATTTATGGACTTGTGATTTATATAGGAGGTTGGCTTTGGCCATGTTCTGACTTGAAAAGAGATTTTTGGGTTTATTTTTAAGTTTTGATATATAATAATAAAATAACAAATGTTGAATTATATTTTGTAATATTTAGGATCATGCGTATATATATATATATGCGACAAGACTTTTCACTATCTAGCTAGAATATTGATTATTTACGTTTTCATTCTTTGACGTTAAAACACTGAAAGTTTAGTTAAAGATATCTATTATTGCTCCTTAAAAAAAAAAAAAAAAAAAAAAAAACCCTTTTTACGTGGGCTTTTCTAACCTTAGTAATAAAGATGTGTTAGGCCATTTCAAAATAAATAAATAAATAAATAAAAGAAAAGAAAAGTCGTGTTAGGTGTAAATGGAGGTTCGTAGTAATATGCTTTTTTATAATTTTTTAAAACAAATTAGTTAATTAACTCAGGTGAATGATAGATAACAAGCAATTGACGTATATAATTGGCAAAAGCATATTGCATCAGGGTGATATAGTGAGGATTAATTGGGGACAAATCTCTTCAGTACTGGTAAACTTTTTTTTCGGTGAATTCTTCATTGTTAGTAAATGGCTTTTAGTCAAATCCAAAATTCATTTTGTATACATAGTTTTTTTTTTTTTAATTAATATTTGTAGTTCGGGTAATTTTTTCAAGATTTAGAGATCATTCTCCATCAGAAGATTAAGTCATTGGTATGTCATGGTCACGCAATTCTCCATATATAGAGAAGTAAATTTTTTTTTTTTTTTGGTTTGCGGAAGAAGTGAAAAACATTTTGTTATATTCAAATTAAACCATGCAATAATTAGGTTTTTAGGATAGTAAAATAAGAAAACTCTTGGGGTTTGAGAAAAGGATTCTAGGAATTTAGAGAACAACATACAGTAATATTCAAGTAAACCCAAGTAATGCGGATTTTAGGATAGTAAAAAGTAAACTCTTGGGATTTCATCATATGCATTTTCTTTTTAAATTAGTGAGATATTTCAATGTAGCTTTCCCTTCTCCCTTCTTCCAAAATTTAAATATATACATATATATAATATAATCCTATTATGAAGAAATATTTGATTTTAGGCGCCTTTTTTAAGTACAACATTGACAAGAGACATTTACCACCTCAAGTACTAGTTAGAATTGCACTATATATATATATATATATATATATATTAACATTGGTGATGATACGATGATCATAGGAATGTCTTAAAATTTTCACTTCTATATATATCCACTCAAATATTCAAGTTATATGTACTACTACGTAATAGTCTATATATCCCTTGGCACAAAATATAAGTTGGCGGACTGTTTGAACCTTTAAATGATAGTTGTTAAAGATTTAAAATTGGGACTCTTTTTATTTCATCTGTAACATCTGTAGTCTTAGTAGACTCTTCTGATAGTGCTAATAGAAAGGGACTTGATACAAAGTTACAAATATATACATGTGTTTATATTTATATATGTTGTTGAATACACGTCCATAGAATTGCGACGAGGCGTAAAGTTAGGGTTAACTCATGCAGGCTATAATAGATCAATAATAATAATAATAATTATTTAATTATGATAAAACATGAAAGAAAAGCACTCTGATTTCGAAGTTACTTTTGACAATAACGTGCATGCAAATGACTCAGCTAAGTTTCTTAAGAAACTTAAATACTGGTCTAAAATAATACCCCTTCCAACCCTACACGTTTGTCTCCTCCGACGGACAAAGTAAAAGACAGATTATGAATAATTAAATTAAAGAGCTAACCTGAATCTTTGAAATGTGCTTTTACGCACAGATTTTTCTTTTTATGGGGAAATTGCTGGTCACCTTTTCTTCAGTGGTTTTGGCTAATTTAGTTTTTTAAGTACAACTACTTTTCTATGAATTACTATGGAGAGATGACTCAGAAAGGTCCCTATAGCCGCACTCCGCACTCTTATCATGTGGGGTATTGTGCTTTTGAAGAATTGCAATATTACTTTTTTTTTTTTTTTGGTAAAGAAAAAATCCAGAAAGAGACGATCAGCGTTAATATATATACTTTTTTAGATGTTATCAATAGGGTTTTTCAGAGTCTAAACGTTGATAGAAATATGCATTGAAAGTTCTATAAGCAGCCCTTTCCCCTCAATGAGGAGTGCGTTACCCACCAAATGTGCCAGTAGTACGCAAGAGTGTAAGCACTCTAAATTGAATACTAAACTAATATAAAACAAGTTTTTATATTTTAGATCTCTAAAAGAACCATTCAGTACTCGAATCTTTCATATTAGCATTACTAGCTAGTTAGTTTTTCTTACATATTATTAGTTTCTCCTAATTAAAGAGTTTTTCCAAAATTGGATTGAACAATATGTTCTTTTTCGTTTCATTTTTTTCTTCCAAGTAAAATAAAGCTGGAACCTTTAGAAAGGTAATAGTCAATTATCGGATCGGTACTTTTCTTCATTGCTAAGATGTAGCTTTTCTCTTGTTATCTCTCTCTCTCTCTCTCTCTTTTTTTTTCTTTCCTTTTTTTCCCAATCACTGACGTGGTTCAAAGATCATCCCACTCGTAGAAAGCAGCTCCCATTTTTGTCCATTGCTTCAAAGTACAGTAACACATTGATATGCTTATTTATTAGGAAAAATGTTATAAATTCCCCCGAACTTTATCATTAGTGTCATTATACTCCCTGAATTATGAAATGTAGCTATCTGAATTTTAACATGTGTGTCAAGTTATATCTCAATTAGTTACCATTAGTTTTTCCGTTATCTTTAGTATCAAAATGCCATATATGAACTTTATATTTGTGTCAACATACCCCCGATCTTTAATATTAATGTCAAACTAGCCCATGATCTTTAATATTTGTATCAAATTATCACATTTATATTATTTTAATTATCTAATATTATATTACTATCTAATAATTATTAACTTTTTAGAACAAGTAAATGTATAATAGATTTTAATCTAATAAAATGATATGCATCTTTTTTTAATATTTTTTTTATTTTACTTATTTTAATTCAAGCTTATCTGGGTTATGAGTTTACTTATTCATAATCATAATTGGTAGGACTCAGATGCAAGATTTAGATTTCAAATAAGCTATTTACTTGGCCTACATTTTTTAAAATCATAGTCGTAATGAATTTCATTTATGTGTTTTCTTAAACCCATAATGAGAATAAGCATTGTAAATTTACTCTGATACTTATTCCTAATTATATTTTTTAAATTAAAAAATGATTAATTAGCATATTTTACTAATCATTTTTTGGTACAATATTATCAATTGTAATTAAATTAAAAAAATATTAGGATAATAAAGTAATGAACATAAGTTGTATAGTTATTTTTGTTTAAGAAAAATGAATGTAAATTTGAGTCAAAATAAGGAAAACGAAAAAGTGGGTCAAAAAAGGATACATTTTCTTTTAGTAGAAAAAATAATTTTTTTTACCTATTCTAAAAAATTTAGGTAATTATACAATGTTAGATAAATAAAATAAGGTAAATGGGGTAGTTGACACAAATATTAAATATTAGGGGGCACTTTGATACAAATATTCATAAGGTAGTTTGACACAAATATTAAAGATCATTGAGCATTTTGACGCAAATATAAAGTTCAGGAGGCATTTTGACACTAAAGATGACGGAAAAACTAACATCAACTAACTGAGGAGGTAACTTAACACACATGTTAAAATTCAGATGGCATAATAGGCATATTTCATAGTATAGGGGGCATATTGATATTAGTGACAAAGTTCATAAGTTTTAGTTTTTTCAATACCAATTTGCGTGATAGCGAATTATGCTGATACAATCATTACGTGATAATTTATTTTTATGATAAAACAAGAGATACATCTCTAATTATAATCTCAATTTTTGAATACCCACTGACGTGACAATGTGAGTTATTATTGTATAATTTATAAGCGTTTTAAAGATACTCACATTAATAAAATTAAAAGATTGTATTTATTAATAAAAAGATGACAATTCATTGTCATATAAGTTATTACTCAAAAGTTGATATTAAAGTTGGTGGTCTTATCACCACTCTTCTTTTAAACACATATCAATAACAAAATAATAATTCATATATTATATAAGTTGGTATTTTAGAATTAGAATTTGTGTTTTAATATTATTCTATATATATTATAAATATTGTTCGCTTTCTTCGTCGTATGGGGTTTGCACGTATGGGTATCTCATTCATACACACCTCTTCTTCTTTACAACCTTGAATCATATACATAGAAGTCCTTTTCCTTTTGGTAATGACTTAGGAAGGAAACATATTTTATTATACATAAAGAATAAAGTCTTTATAAAAAATAAGAAGAACTTATTCGTTCGTGTTTTGGAGATACAAAGCTTTTCTTGTTTGACACACTTTCTCCGTTCTGGAATGGACAACCGACGCATAATTGGACCAGTACATGAAATTAAGTAATTGATAGGAGAAGCCGAGCAATGTCTACCAAATACTAATATCATTCTATGATGCTTTATGTGTGTGTGTGTGTCTTTACATCTGGGTATCATGTGAGATTGCATGAAAAAGTTTGACATGACAAACATTTGCACTTTAAAGCAACTTTTTTTTTTCTTTGGAGAAAAGTTGATATATGCTTAATGCATAAGAAAGCTTGTCAATTTTAATGAGATGCCCTTGTTTAAGACTCTCCCATATGATTGCCAATGTAACAATAACCATAGTGTATGGTTCTTCCTAGATTGTTAAGTATGCAACTTAAATTAGTTTTGAGTAAATTTCTGCTTTATGAATTTAGAAAAGTTGTATAATTGTGTCATATTGAGAGCCTATATATAGGTGTATTGTGTTAAAAGTGTGTATGTGTAGTCAGAAAAATAAAGAAAGAGTATGCATTCTTTTGAGAGAAAGTGAGAAGAAAGATAGGCAAAAGGTGTAAGAGGTTTTTGGTATAGAGAGGCTGAGAATGTTTGACAAGTGTGTTATTGTGAAAATGTTAGTGAATTAATTCTTCCTATCCTGTAGACGTAGGCAATTTTGCCGAACTACATAAATTCATTGTCTTCTCTTTATTTCTGTTTAAGTTTATTTTTCCGTTATGCTTCGGGTATAGAGGTATTTTTCCTAACAAGTGGAATCAGAGATAGGTTGAAGATCTGAAAGAAAAAAAAAATCAAGATGCTGTTTAGAGTAAGGTTTAATCAAATCGAGCGTTTTGATGAAAAGAGTAATTTCAACATTTGGTAGGTTACGGTGAAAGATGTTCTGGTGCAGCATGTACTTCTAAAAGCATTGCAAAGGAAGAAACCAGAAAAGATGAGTGATGAAGATTGGGAAGAATTAGAAGCTAGAGCGGTAAACACTATTCATTTAAGTTTGGCTCCTAAATTGAAGTATAGTGTTATGAATGAAAAATCTTCTTCTAAGTTGTGAGAAAAATTGGAAAAAGTTTATATGTCGAAATACTTAACAAATAGATTATATATGAAGAAGCAATTATATGAGTTGAAAATGAGTGAAGAAACTGATGTTGGGGATCATATAAACAATTTCAATACATAACTCAGTTGTTAAGTGTAGATGTCAAAATTGATGACAAAGATAAAGCGATAATTTTATTGGCCTCCATACCTAAATCATATGAGACTTTGGTGATGACACTGTTGGTTGGAAAAACTACGTTGGCCATGGATGAGGTGGCGACTGCTTTGTTTGAGACTACAAACATGAAACAACATAGTAGTTTGTCTCATGCTAAACAAGTTCTGGTGGTGAAGTCAAAATTCGAGTAGGGGTATGAGTGAGACATGTGGGAGATTTTATGAAGGGAGGGATGACCATTCCCAATCGCATTCATCGAAGGATGTTTAGTGCTTTTATTGCCATGAGAAGGGGCATATTAGGGGAAACTATGAAGCATTGATAAGGCATCTTGGAGGAAAAAGGAAGCAGAAGGCTCAAGAAACAGAATATGCAAACATTGTTGGCGACATGTATGAGAGTGAAGATGATGTTTATTTTGTTCCTATTGAGAAAGGTAATTCTGACTTTTGGATTTTGGATTCAGAATGTTCGTTCTATATGTGTCCACATAAGGAGTAATTTGATTTTTATGAGCCTTGTGATACTTGTACACTTTTGATAGCCAAGATTTGAGTGCTAAAGCCATTGTAATAGGTATTGTGAAGGTGAAAATGTTTGATGGAGTTGTGAGGACATTGACGAATGTTAGGTATGTTCTTCGACTAAGAAGAAGTTTAATTTTTTTGGGGGTATTAGACACTTTGGGATGTGAGTATTTTGCTAAAGAAGGTTTTATGGAAGTTAGCAAAGGTGCTTTGGTTGTCACAAAGGGTGAAAAAGTGAAGAACCTATACAAGCTAATAGGGAAGACAATTGTAGGTGGAGCCATGTCAAGAGAGGTATTCTTCTGTTGTGAAAGAAGTTGCAAAAGAAAGAGTGCAACAAGTTTGCGGTGACAACTGACGACAAAGCATGGAGGAAGACGAAATTAGTTTTCCATGTCAAGTTCGATGAGAATTTGAGCTCGACACATGTTTATTCTTATTAAGTGTGCGTCTAAGGTGACAGAATTTGAATCAAGGTGGAGATTGTTAGATATGTGACTCAAATTAGTTTTGAGTAAGTTTATGTTTTATGAGTTTGGGAAGGTTGTATTATTGTATCCCATTAAGATCCTATAAATAGGTTTATTGTGTTAAAGAGTGTGTGTGTATGATCAGAAAAATAGAAAGAGTGTGTTCCTCTTTTTTGAGAGATAGTGATAAGAGAGATAGGCAAAGGGTGTAAGGGGGTAGAGAAAGGTTGAGAGTGTTTGATGAGCGTATAATTGTGAAAGTGTTAGTGAATTTATTCTCCTTCTCTCGTAGACGTAAACAATTTTGTCGAACTACGTAAATTCCTTGCTTTTCTTTATTTATGTTTGAGTTTATTTTTTTGTTGTGTTTTGGATAAGGGTATTTTCCCCAACAGTTTCGTATATGATTCATATCATAAAAGAAAAGTTTAAAATCCATTAGTTATTGTTTAAGTCAATTTTTCTTCCATTGCTTTCACGATCACAATAAATTTTCTTCTTGGTATCCCATTTATCCATTTGAAATTCACAATCAAAATTTACAAAATGTTGAGAAGACTGAACTCCATGTTTTTAAGTACCTAAACTAACTCTGGAGTTAAAACAAAGATTTCTTATACATATTGAAAGATTTCTTTGTACATCTTGTCATCTATGACATGTTTAGTTAAGTTTATTTCTTTTTTGTCCTCTAAAAAGAAAAAAAAAAAAAAAAAAAAGGTTGTAACGTTTATTTCATGTTGAAATTAAAATCAAAGAAAAATAAAAGTTTTAGTGACTTCTAAAAGTACAAGGGTATATCTCAAAAAATCATAAGATCAATATGATAATTTTAACTGTATGCATATTGATAGCTTGGAAATTCTTAAGAAATTTGAACATGTTTGTAAGTGTGGAATTGAGATATGGCAAATTTTTTGAAATACTTTGAAAATAGTACAATGACATAGTAATTATCATAGTAATTTTCATATCTTATGACATATAATTGCATGGTAACAATAGTTATGATGTGAATTTTGCTAGTTATGTAAATTATTTTTGATTTTGTGATGGTATGGTGGGATGTGATCGACACCGTCAACCGAGGACCATATTGTTGCTCTCCTTTAAAAATAAAAAATAAAAAATGGGCCTGGCCTGTAAAGGCCCAAATAAATGAAATAGGCCCACCCAACAGCCTCAACATTTGATCTTCTGGTCGTTCGTGGCTCTGAGGCGTTTTCTTGTAGTTAGGGTTTTTAGAGCGTCTCCGTAGCTTTAAAGAAGACATTTTTAGGTTTTGACTGAGCAATAACAGCCATGGATCCTTCAGCTCTCAACAGCCCCGAATTGCTTAATTTTATCAATGTAAGTTCTCGTCTTTTCCCTTTTCCTGTCGCCATTTCTGTTCCTTCAAAACCTCAGGAAAAAAAGTCAAAATTTTTTTTTTTTTAAGTTTGATATAATTCGGTAGGCAGATTCGGAAGAGTTCTCTTTTACGCATTGTCATTTTGTACTCTTTTTTTTTTTTTTTTTGGGTATTAGGGTTTTTACATAGTGATATCCTAGAAGTCTCATTTAGCTGATTATAACATAGATTGTCGTTTCACGGGTTTAAGATTTTTGTACCCCCCCCCCCCCCCCCTTTTTTTGTTTTCATTTTTTAATTTCCGAAAATTTCTATACGTATATAGTGTATATCGAATAGAGCTTCAAGAGTATATATATACACGTTCGTGCAAATCTCAATTTTTGGCAAAATTAACCCATGTAGAAAAATCCCAAAAGGTAATTGGAATTTTACTTCTATTCTTCGAATTGGGTTCTGTATCCGCTGAAAATCTGGTTTTTATTATTGTATGTTCTTCAACTTCATTTTTTTAAATCAGTTTTTGCACAGGATGGCAACTTAGTGGAACTTACGATAATTTTGGTTGTTTAAAGATTCTGACTTTAGGATAAGTACACGAGTTCAAGATTTTCATAGCGAACAATTTGGCTCTAAAGTTTAGGAATTGACATGTCAAGGATTTCCTCTGTGCTTGAGATAGTGAAATTTTGGGTCTCTTCTTCCGAAATAAGTACTTTTTACAAGTTTGGTACTTGGCTTAACAGTCGTTACTCCTTAGTTTGTCAATTTAGGGCCAGCATTTCTTTTTGTGCTATGGTTGAAAAGCCTCTAATGGTGCCTACGACAATTTAGTCTAGCGGTACAGGGATTTGGCCAGAGGTTGTGGGCTCGATACCGTGTTTTATCGATTTGCCTCCTTAGCACCGTATTTTTTAGACAAGGTGAAATGGAAAAGTGAAAGAAATAACTTTCATTATTGGAGGTATAACCTGTGTTAAAATTTTCTTCTGCATTTCAATCGTATATTGGAAACACGCTTAGGAAGTTTTCTCAGATAAAAAATAAATAATGTGTTTCATGTCTAGTAAAGCTTGATGCTTAACCCTTGTTCCTTGGATTTGATGTGGACGATATGTGTTCTCTTATCTTAAGCTCTTTGTTTTATTCGATTTTGAGAAATTCTTTTAAATGCAGCAAGAAAAAGAAAGAGCCATGGTCAATGAGATGGTGGCAAAGCTCACAACCGTGTGCTGGGACAAGTGCATAACTGGTACCCCGGGGAGCAAATTCAGCTCCAGTGAACAAACCTGCCTTCAAAACTGCGCTCGGCGCTATTTGGATATGAGTGCATTGATCATGAAACGTTTCCAGAACATGCAATGAAGATCCTGGAGTTTTTGACATTGCCCAATTTCACGTAGAATATCTGTTCTTTTGGGGCCTCTGTGATGAGTCAACCAAGATTTTGACATATTGTAATTTTGAAGCTTATTTTTACTTGAAAACATTTATATTGGGATATCTTTTTTACTTTACCATCACAGAATCTATCAATCCCGAAGTTTTCGTGTTCAATTTTGTTAGTGGTAGCTTCTTGTAATCCACCAGATGAGTAACCGTAATTAATAATAGAATGCTGTTGCAGGCGTGATCTTGTGGTAATTCCTCAAGTTTCCGAAGGAATGTACAGTTTAAATCCCTAAAGTTCATAATAATAGGAATAGTTTCTTAACAACTTGTACATGAGTTTAACCAACAATGGCAAAACAATACTTGCGAAAGAATTAACTGCCCAAGAGCACGTCTTACAAACAACAAAAAACCTCGTCCTTAAAACCCAGTTTTTCCAAAGTCTAACCGCTGAGCACATCAGTCAAATCGATTCAACACCACAAACCTTAGATTTACATTATTTTCACTATAAATAACTCTTTTCCCTTACAATTCATGCCTTCTCACTGGTTTTCTGTACACACCTAAGAACTGGTCTGAGATTGTTCAGTTTCTGTGTGGAAGTTTGCATTACTTCCATCAGTGACACGCCTCGAGTCGCCAACTCCAGCAGCCAAAGCAAGAATCTCAGGTGATATGTTCAAGCTTCCACTTCTCCTTCCCCAACTAGAACGCCTCGAATACAAGACATCACGTCTTTCTGCGCTTTCTGTTGGAAGGTTTCTACTTAAATCAGGTGACACGTCGGTGTCATTTGGTCCTTGATCCTTGTCTGGACCATCATCATTGCTGACATGTTCTTCCTCAAAATCGCCATCCTCTGCTGCAGAATCTTCCCAAGCTGGTTTTCTTCCCATTTCTATGTCACTAATGGCTTTGCCCATTAGGGGGCTGACAAATCCACTGCCAACTATGCGAGGTAGAATAGAAGGATCCTTGGGAACCTTCTTCCTGAAATCATTCTTGGATGCAGGAATACTACTGCAGAATGTCTCAAAGAAGTTTCCAAACACGCCTTTGTTGAACGGATTGACTCGCCGTTCATAACGGTATCTAAAGTTCTCATAAGTTGACTGCAAAACCAAATCAAACATTAAATCGGAACTGCAATGTGTTAAGCTGAAGAAAACCCCGACTTTGATGAACTGGAAGGAATTCCAAGAAGTAATATGAAAAAGGTGCTTGTTACCTGGTTAGTACCGATGAGATACAAATGGAAGAATGTAAGGCCACCGACAAACCAGAATGCAATGAAAGTGTAAGCTATTAGCGCAATGGAGGCGGGAGTCTTGATCATCGCTTTCCAGATCGATGTATGCTCACTATTCATGATCCTCTTGATGTAGACCCAGCAAAATCCGTGTACATATAAGCAGAGAAGTGTAGCACAGAAGATGAACATGAAGAAGAAACGGTAATTCCGCTGCACAAAGATCAAAAGACAAATTTTGACTGAGACACAGAATAATAATCTCTGATCGTGCAAGTTCTAGAAAATTAGTTTTATATCGCATTGTAAACATTGTCATGGAAACGGTAAAAGATCAACTATAGACTACCAATCTCCTTACAGTATGTACCATGTCCAAATGGAAGGCAAAAAACTATTTCGAGTTGTGCTCATTACCAGTCCAATGCACTGACCCACCCAAGGGCAGTGGTGGTCGAATTTCTCGACGCAGTTGTTACATATTGAACAATGAGAACTGCGTGGAGGCCTATAAAGCATGCAGGTGTCACAGTATTTGATCCTGATGGTTACACCATTGACATTTACATCCTTATGCCGTGCCAATCTTAACTGTGGAGTTTGACTAGCCCCACTCTCAGTACTCCCTTCAAAGTCCTCCGGCTCTGGAGGGTGAGCACTGCGAGGTATTATGCCAGGATCTCGTCCTGAGGTTAATACAAGAAGAATCAAATCCTGTAAAAAAATAAAAATAATAATATGAGGAAATGTCATCAATTTATTTTGTCAAGTACTGTTGGAAAAACTAAAGGAGAATTCCAGGAGCTTTTGGAGCTTTTTCTCCTAAGATTAAACCACAAATTCTGGTGCCACATATTCAACTATGTTTTTGCTGTCTCGAGAACTCTAAAGTACCATTCAGATTACACACATAATTATATTTAAAAATATATATATATTGAAGTGTTAAAAAGCAGGTGGGAACTTTGGATATAACGAGAAAAAAAGAAAAAGAAACTTACAAATACTGCCAACGCAATAACAACAACCATTATGGATATTCCCCAATCATGTGGAAAATCATCAATAAGTTTTCTAGCCACAAAGACACAGAAAACTGCGATGGGGGCGGCTACGAGAAATACGGTTAACAAAATAGATCTCGCATCAGGTCCAAAAATGAGCCTACCACCACAAAGAAATATCTGAAAAATGAAACAGACAACGATGTTTTTGAGCGAGAACTTGAAAATTATAAAACCATAATAATACAAAGTACTTCCAGAAGGAATAAGAGAAAAATAAGGCTTTTAATGGTAATCATAACAACTTATTCTGCAAAATGTTAATATTAGAGGAGAAAAACCATTTCCATGGCTCAAAAATTATCAGCACAAGTAAGCCTTCGGCTCTATGAACCATAATAGAAAAAAGGGCAAGCTTTTACATTTTTCCCCCATTCAATTAATCACAGCAATTCCCAAAGTCGCATTAACATCGGTGTTCAAACTTCTTGGCTAAAAAAAGAATCTGCAAGCCAGATGTCCACACTTCTTGGCAGAAACAAGCTGATTATTCTTCTAGAAAATGCATAGACTCAAAGGACTAAAATGGGTTCAGCTTACGTGCAAAGAGAACAAAACTTTTCCACAAGGTGAAAAAGACTTCTTTCAAAATATTTCCAAAAGTAGCAAAAAAGTATGAATTGTTTCGTAGTTAAAATTGCTCTTGGAGAAAATCAAATCATGATGTGTGCACTGACTAAGGAATTTGCTCAAGTTGAAAGCTGAGCAAAAAAAAATGCTCAGGCAAGTTTTCAAACCAATAATTCGACCTGAATTCAAACCCCATTTGGCAAAATAAAACTATACATAGCAACAAAAGAGAAGCTGAATTACCCAAAACTAAAAGCAAAACCACTCATTTGTACACCCAAGAGCTTATCAAATAAGACATCTACCACAAAACAAACAGCTCCAATCTTTCCCGGCCTGAGCAGAAACCAAATTGCCAGAAACCAAAATCAGAAAATACCCATTTGAATTTAAGCAACAGTGTTATAAAGATCCAGATAATTCCACACAATCAACAAAACCAAGCACCAGATTCAGCAACCCAGATGAGAAATACCTAAACTTTGACCACTCAACAAGAAAAAACCACAAAAAAAACCTTAATTTAAGGGGGGAGAAAAAAAAAAAAAAAGCCAACCCAGAAAAAGAAAAGAACAAGAAGCACAAGTTTTTTGGAAAGAAAAAAAAAAAGTTTTCTTACATTACTGCCTTTCCAGGCCTTGTATGTTCTGAGCATCACCGTCCCGTCGGCGGCGGCGGCGGCGGAGGTGGCGGCGGACTCCGGACCCCGAGGAGGCTGCTGACGTGGCGCCGCATTCATCCTCCCCCCCTTCCTCTCTCTCTCTCTCTACTTTTTCTCACTCTCTCTCTCTAAGAAAATGGAAAATGTCCGAAAATGTATGTAAGTGAAAAAAAGAAAGTCAAAAGCGAGGCCGAGGGCAAAGATTTTAAAGAGGGTGGGAAAGGGATTGAAGTTTGACTTTTCCAAAATTTCACTTTAAAAAATTACTTTACTCCCTATTATTTTTTATAATCCACTTTTAATGAATGGAAAACATTTGATTTGGTCAATTTAATTATGGATTTTATTTTATTTTTTTCCTTTGAAGTTTGAACTTGTTAATTATGGATTATTATAATTATTGATTTGAGTATTTTGGTGTAGAGTGGCGGCTCCTCATACGGTGTCAAATTCGGACAACTACCGGCTGACGTGGCCAAATTTCACTGGCTTTGAACTTTGTCCGCTTCCACCAGATCAAGGTACTTTATAATTAAAGTTTTTTGCTGAGGTACAATAATGCACTACATCATTTTAAATGTGATGTTAAGAGATTAGTGTATATAAAAAAAAATAAAAACAAATATCAATAAAAATAAAGATTTATTAATATCAAAAAATTTTTTCTTTTTTGTTTCGAGAGAGAAAATAAATTTACTTAAAATTTCAAATTTACATATCTCTTCGTTCAAAACTTCTTACACTGTTTCATCCTTTACTTCTCATTACAATTTTAATCTTAATTTTTTTTATATATATAACAAAATAATATATGATCAATTGACATTATCTTATTAATAAGTAATAAAAAATTATTACATCAACTAAAAAAAATAGATCATGTCTATATGTGATGTACATAAAATAAATTGAAATTATAAGTGATGATTTTAGTATTACGTTTTAATTAATGACCATGATGGTTACGTCCCTGCGGGCTAATATCATTCGGTTTCATTAAATTCCACCATCCCTGTGTTGGTGGCTTGCGGCAAAGGAGGTCTTATATCGAGCCTTTGTTTGTATCAATTTAGATGTTCGAATCATGCATCATATAGGTTTGTCGATTTGATAATCATTATTAATGAATTTTGTGGACTCCTAACTTGTTAGTGTTAGTTTACCAATTCTCCCAAAAGCTTAAGCTATTAGGAGGTGGACCAACAATAATTTTATATTTCAACACTCCCCTCATGTGCAGGCCAGACAATGGACAAACATGCGGACAAATATTAATTTGAAAATCAGACAATGATAATAAATGGGGTTAAATAGTATAATTGCAGCGAACTCAGGACCTCCTGTTCTGATACTATGTTAGTTTATCAATTCTTCTAAAAACTTGAGCTATTAGGAGGTAGGCCAACAATAGTTTTATATTTCAACAGTTAGCTTATTGCTTACACTTAATGCGTTGGGTTAAGGGGCGAGAAAATATCTATAATCCCCTTTGTTCATTTACCAACAAAAAAGTGTTCAAATTCCACTAGTTTGTTGGGTCCTTACCACATTACCAATAGTGTAAAATTCTCGATTAGCAAATTTTTTTTTTTTTTTTTGTTTTACTCTACAACGAGACCCTCTCTTTTACCTCATCAATGAGGTGAAATTTTTCGACCCTTTAATTGCTCTGAGTACACAAAATTTGTTGTGCATCCAACCACATGCGATTACAAACAATTGAAAAAACAGTATTCCTCCTCTGTGTTTGTCTGACGCCGACGACAACCATCACCGCGACAGGAAACCCAGAACTGCTCCGTCGCAACCTCCGTCGATGAGATCTGCGTCTCTGTTGCCATGTCATCGCTCCCCAGATGCCCGTCGAGCTCCCTCAGTCGCATGAACCTTGCCTCCGTCGCCATTCCCTCGTTGCCTTGGGCGTCGGTGTTTGGGGGGCGGAGAGGATTTCGCCGCCGTGAGATGTCGTTGCCATGGGGAGGGGCGATTGTCGTGCCGGTGGGTTGTTAGTGGTTGCGAGCTTGCCCATTGTGGGTTGCACAGATCCGGCACAAAGGGAGGAGGGAAAGCCGACTTTCTAGATCCGTCGCTCATTTGGTTTGCTCCTCGGCCTCCCCAAGCCATCGCCGCGCTAATCACCCATTTCTTGTTGACAGTTGAAAGATCCGGCGCAAGGAAGGAGTTGCAACCCACGGAGGTGGAGTGGTCGCGACGCTCGGAGACTACCGACGCGGCTCTCCGTCGTGCGTCGTGACGGAGGAGGCCTCCCAGGTCCTCTCTCCGATCGTCGGGCTGGTGGGTTGGGTTCGCCGGTTGCTTTAGCCTTTGGACGGACGAAGGAATGAATGAATTTTTTTTTTTTTTTTTTTTAAAGATAAAGTCTTGTGTTGTTATCTCATATTAAGTTTTGTGCATCTTTTTCAACTGGACCCTCCAAAAGTGATCAGTGGGTTCATAATTTTTAGCTCATACTTGTCGTGAAGTAAGCTTACCCATGAAGAACTCTTTTTTTTTTTTAATATAATTTTTTTGGTTTATCCGACACAGGCAGTCAGCCATGACTAATTCCTCAAAGTAACATGACCTGAAGTCGAACGCTGCTGTGAAGAATGTTTGCTGACGTGTTTTCGTCTCACTGAATATATGTCTGCTTTGCGAAGGAGAGAACGAGACATATCCGTTGGGCTTGCTAAGGATAAGCCCCTTCCGTTTTTTCAGATGGGCTTTTAACGACATTTGTAATTGTGAGGCCCATCAAGATTTATGAGCTTTCTTGAACACCACAAAATTTCTAGGATTGTTGAATCTTGTAAAAATCATATTAAAATATGCAGGGAAAAAAAAAAAAAATGGAATTTGATACAATTCTGACTGTTCATACTAGATCCTTACCCACGTGGTGTTTTTCATTTCCAACTCTAAGGGTCCGTTTGGTAAATGAGTTTGAGTTGAAATTTTTAAGTTCGAATAGTAACTTTTGTTGACTTTTTAAAAAAGAAAAATTTTTTTCAGAAAAAGATAAAAATTTGAGTTTAAACTTGAGCTCCAAACGGAGCCTAAAATTCTCATAATTTAAGAGGGCACAGAGACCTGACCTGCATTCATTACTCACTAGTGCACAAAACTAATAAGTAAAGTAGGTCATGTTCCTTAATTTTCTCTAAAAGGAAGCGATTTTTAGTCCCCACGAAGTTTCTATTTCTTATATTTGTACGATACTTATTTAATGGAAAATTAAGCTGGATGATTTTTTTTAATCACTTAATCTAATAAATGATAAAACTTTTTTTTTAATGTAAAAAAATGACTGTTTGTCATTTTTCAGATTTGATCAATCAGTGATTAACTAACGGTTAATCAGTGATTGACTATGAAATTTAGTGATTTATATTATGGTTAAGAAGTGATTGACCATATTGACTATTATATGGTCAATTACTGATTAATTATTTAAGAAAATTGATTAACTGTTTTAGAAAAAAAAAAAAAAAAGATCTTTTAACTAATTTTTAAAAATTTCGGTCATTTATTAAAAAACTTCTTAAAAATAGGCTATTTAGCTATAAATTCCTTGTTTAATTAGAATCAACTAACTTATTTTGTGAACTAGCTAAAAAATATATATATTTTGTGGTAAATTTTGTTGTCTGAACTATTTGAAAATAAAGAGTATTCAAATCAATGGTCTAAATTTAACATTTTTAATGAAGTCAAAAAAAAAAAAAAAAAAAAAAAAAAAAAAAAAAAAAAAAAAAAAATAACATTTTAATGAAGTCCAATCAATCTTGTTATGTCACATTATTTATAAAAAAAAAAAATCAAATGTCATTAAAATTAAGTTTTCATTTTTTTTTTCCTTAACGAGTGAGTCCATTAAATGATATACATAATATGATTGGTAAATACTATTTAAGATATCGAAAATAAACAGGATCTCAATGCCAAATGAGAAAGTGTTTTTAAGTAAGTATTATGATGAAACTACACACACGGAATACGGTGTATATGCCAATCTCTTATTAATGAGTCAAAGAAAGTCTACCAAATTGTTTATCGTCTATATTCTAAACAAGTTAATTGCTAAGTTAATTCATAGTCAAAATTTGATAAACAATTTAATATTGAAATAATTGTTCAAAGGCAAACGTCTTTAGCGATCCTCTACATATTTTAAGTCTCCAAATTCAAGTGAGACATGTTATCGAATTTAAACAAATGAGTTAGCTAAGTTGATTTTGGCGGGCTAGTCAACATTTTCTCTGTCTTTGATTCGGTCTCTTTGTGGGAAGGGGAGGGGCATGGATGAAAAAGGAGAGGCGTGTGGGAAGAAATGACACAATTGAGGAGAAAGTGTGGGCCATTACATTTAAAAAATAATAATAATAATAAATAAATAAATAAATAAATAAACTCATCACTAAAGAAAGACTAGCTAAAATGCTAATTCATGAACCCTAAAGCCACACTAAGAAAAACACTAAAGCTTGTGTTTAGTTCGCAGGTTGGAGGTAAAATTTTTAAATTGGAATTAGTTATAATTTTTGTTAACTTAAAAAAAAAAAAAATTTAAAAACTGAGATGAAAAAGTATAATTTAGTTAAAGTTGAGTTGAAATGCCAAATGAAATATTAATGTTATAGTTCATTAACCATAAATCATGACGAAGAAAAATGAAAGTGATAACAAACTGTTAATAATTTTTTTATTTCAAAAGAAAAAAAAATGTTGGAATCTACCTTCGAATACGGAAGGAAGATCAGCAGGAACTAGGAAAAAATAAGACAATGAAAATGAGCAATTTCAGAATTAATAAAACTTACGCAGGAAAAAGTTGAAATGAATCGTGAGAGGAAACAAATCTCCAAAAAAAAAAAAAAAAAAAAAAAAAAAAAACCACAATTGCGATCTTCTTCATCCATGAAGAAATGGGCCTTGTTATTTCTGGGGTCATTTCTGGCCAATCTATCGGATCAATTTTTACCTGTTCTTCATTCCTTTGTCTTCTCATTAAAAAAAAAAAAAAAAAAAAAAAAAAAAAAAAAACCCCAATTGATCCGGGAAAAAAAAAAATCCGTTTACCATTTTGGTCAATCAGTTGCTCTTTTTTTTTTTTTTTTTTTAATAAATAATTTTAATGTCAGTATAAGTATAACAGTGAGCTGACGCTTATAATGTGTGTTCCATTTCAGACAGTATATGACCGATCCTCTATTGTCAATCCATTTCAATCTGACTTGATCTGATTGTTTCAATACTGGATATTATATGAAGTTCTCCCATAAATTGAATTCGTTATCATTATATTGATTAAGCCCGTTCGGATTTAATATAAAATCTAACAATAATGATAATTGATAAACAAATTCCGTAATTAAACTACAGTCATTATAATATTCTTTTTTATGTAATATTTTACCTTAATAATAATATTTTCCAATTAAAAAAAGATTAATACAGGAATATTAGAAGCTGTTCATTTTGTGCAATTACTACTATTTTGGGGGCTTAAGGAGAACGAACTGCAGAAGCCCAAGAATAAAATATTATTATGTGGGGGTCAAAAAAGTTATAAAATAAAATAAAATAAAATTGAGAGGAAAGGTCCTACCGGGAGTCGAACCCAGGTCGCTGGATTCAAAGTCCAGAGTGCTAACCACTACACCATAGAACCCCGCTGATATTTAATTGTCCCCAGTTAAATATATTGATCAGAACTTAGTTTGTTACGTTCCCTACAACTTTATTTTTCAGGTTTCAATTCCAATATTGTGTGATTTTCAGAAAAATGAAGATGGGGCAAATGTTACTTTAAAATGGAAAATGTTCAGATTTTCTTCTTTGATGTTTAGAGACTTGATTAATTAATTAATTAATTTTATAGATGTTGAAAGAAGAAAACTCATATAAAATGTTTTAGTACATCTTCATTAACTTGGCGCCCACTAAAAACAACTTCCCACATCCAATCTCCAACTCAATTTTTATTAAAAAATAAAAGAAATTAAAATAACACTCGAGACGTAAGGGAAATGCAACATAAATGACGAGCCCAGAGGCAAACAAAAAATGGAAATTCAATAAATAATTGAAATGAAGAATATGTTTTTAAAATATTTACTTATAACTAATTAGTCTCTGTTTGGTGTTACGGTTGGAGTTGAAATTTTTAAGTTGGAATTGGTTGACTTTTTAAAAACTATGTTTTTTAAATAGTTACTTATAACTACTTAGTATTATTTATTTTAAGTATTTTAATAACCCTCTATTTTATTGTAATTATTTACTAAAAATTATTATTTACTTCTTAAAAAAAAAAAACAAAGAAATTGTGAAATAACCAAAACATCCCGAAAGCAAACGAAACTACTCCCGCAGTTGAGAGACGCCTCGATAAAATACTCTATCAAGAAAAAATAGTGCATATGTAATCCAAATCGGGTCTTCAAGTCCAAAGTCAAAAGCCTTACTTTCCCCAAAAAAAAAAAAAAAAGGTCAAACGTGTTACTATTAAAAAAAAAAAAGAAGAAGTCAAAAGCCTTTAATTTGGGGCGTTAATTTGGAAGCAAGAAAGCATCTATTGCAACAAGTGGCAAGATTATTTGGAAAATATATGTTATTTAGATCCAAGTAAATTAAATAGATCCGTGGCACAAAAATCATGCATTTTACATATGCATGTCAACTGCTGTTAGAGTTTGATGATCCGAATTCTTTTTGGCCTAGTCCGAAAAGTTTATGGTGCGACATTTGTAGTGAAATTTTATATATATGATGTAATTTAGGGTTTCATTATTATACTCTTTTGCTATAATCGCTCATCTTGTACTGATATTTAATTTAGTGGATTTTCTTTTCATCTACTCGTGATTTTTTCCCATCTAGGGTTTTCCACATAAATCTTGGTGTTCTTATTTTTCGATTTTCTTGTTGCTTATTTTCGTTCCGAATTTCGTAACAAATACAATAGTGATTATTACTTTAGGTTGTTAGCAACTTAGCATACAACTAAGTATACTGTGGTTTTAATTAATTTAGCTAACCAACAATAATCCAAAAAGTATATATTCTCTATATTTTTCAAACCATCCAAAAACCACCTAACCTTTTGACTTTCTTAATTAGCACACACGCATTATGCAATTTCTGTCGGCCGGGTTATACAAGCTTCCAAACACACCTGTCCAAGTCACCATCAGAGGAAAATTTTGATCATATATCTATTTTATTTATTTATTCTTTTCATACCAACAAATTTGTTTTGTTTCAATTATTTTATTATTATTTTTTGATATGGTTAAGAATCATCTTTTGACACACTAAAGAATGATTGAATTGTTTCAATCTTCTTTTAATGGGAAAAAAAAAAAAAAATCATGAGTGCTCTAAATTTTTCTTAGATGGTGACCACAACAAGTGCATTTAAAAACTGGTATAACCGGACACGAATTATATGTGCAATGTGTGTTAAGGGCAGTTTGAAATGCGTTGTTGAAGTTATTACATTTTAAACATTTGGGATGTATAGAAGTGGAAGAACCGCCAAGCCATCAAGCCTAAACACCATCAACGAGAGAGAAGTCTCCTAAAACCTTTTGTATTTTCTTGATTTCTTACCCATTGAGGGCAAGAAACTTTAACTTTGCAACAAACTCCAATATACGTAAAGGGAAGTTGAACTCACCGCCTATAAACGGCCCCAAAGTTTATTACATATGGAAGAATATAAGCGTGCCCTAACTCGGAAACCCGGTTGGAACTTGTTTAAGGACAATGACCCCCTACATGCAAGATACGCATAGTATCACCAAGTATTCAGATTTTTTGTTTAACCAATAAAAACCAAACAGCAATACCTTTTAAACAAAATCAATCAAAACATCGTTCACTCAACGTACACAATTAGTCATCAGAGACGGTACTACATTATATGGCGCCAAAATGACCTAGTGTTAGACCATTGTATTCCTTTGACAATTGCTTTGGATACTATTTAACCCGCGATCGTCTTGACTGAGTCAAGCTAGCTAACTGTCATTAACATGTAGACCACGTGTGTTGTAGCCTATCAAGTAAAAGTTGATATATTATTTACTTAAAGAAGAATGTCAACAAGTGACTAGTACCAAACCCTAATAATAAAGATTCTATAGATTTCATTTATCGATCGAGCCATATACCAAGTTGCAAGTATTTAGCTATATAATTAACATCAATATAATAAATTCCTTTTTAAGAAATTGAATTAAGTCGACCCTGTTGAAACGTTTTTCATGATTATCTTGCTGTAATATACAATCCCAAAGATTTATCCTCGTAGCATATGACCTTTATTATCTGATTGGTGTGTATCATTATGAACCCCATGTTTCCCATGTTTTATGAAATGAAAATCGCGTACGTACACGTAGTCGGATATTGCTGCAAATAGGAAAAAGGCACTAAATCCAATCATGAAATTACTTGTCGTCATGACATATTAAACCGAGCCTATTGGGAAAAAAAGAAAAAAAAAAAAAAAAAAAAGAGAGGAAAACAAAAAGAGAGAGAAAAAGTTTAAGATAAGAGTTGGCTGTTGTAGGGACCTACACCCGTTCACACACAAAAACATATATATATATATATATATATATAAAGCTTTTGGTGACGTTAATCATCGTCATATATAGTGTAAGTATATGGATGCGGGACACATGTTGATAGAGTGCATTGCCACGTAAGCATTTGTGATAACTTTTTCAACCAATGAGAAAAGGATATGCATATAAATATAAATATATATTATATTTAGTGCCTAATTTGATTGCATTATTATCCTTATGCCATAACAACTGGACCTCATTCGGTCATTTAAATGCAGGGCTTTCTATCCAAAGTTCATTGCAATCATAGATTGAATGATGACATAATCAGCCACAAAATAGGGAAAAAATTAGGGGGGCAAAAAAAAAAAAATGAAAAGAAGAATTATCGTCCATTTCTTTTGGCTTCTTGTGGACCTAGGCTAAAAGTAACAATCGACAACAATATGGTCAAAAGAATTATTTGATATCTATAACGCGTAAAGGAAGATATGATTTAGGGGAGATCGGCATATATCAAGAATTTTTTTTCAAATAAGTGAAAGCAAATCACTCTTATATGGTAAAAAACGATCGAGTTATAATACATATACATATACATATACATGTACATATATATGTGAACCTATAGCTAGGTATATATCTCATTGTGTCAAAAATATTTCCTAGTATGGTGAGCAACGCTAATCCATTCAAGAAAGCGGGCGACTCGCATTATATAAGGGTGGATCACACATATACTAGTGAGGCTCACCCGTATTTCATGTTAATCCGGAGATCTAGCGGAGTCCTAAAGTACTAATTTCTTACCATACATGCACACATATATGTACATATATATATATATTACCAAGAGCAATTATCCTAGACTCGCATCATAGAAAGGTGGGTCTCACATATACAAGTATGATCCATCTATATCTTATGCGAATCATGAACTTACTAATTAAAGCAAACATTAAAGAACAACAAATAACATAAACATATCTAATTGAGTGGTTGTTTTTGTGATTTCCTCTAATATTTTCAGTTCCAGAGAGCCCGGGACTTGGATCGTGCAAAGGTGGGCCACACACATCCAGATGAGGTCTACCTGTATCTCATGCAAGCCTTGGGGCTCTCATAACCCCCAAAACTTTGATTTTCCCTTTGAGATAAATATAAAGTAAATCAATCATCTTAGCTCATTAATAAGAATTTAGCACTAATAACGATCAAAAGCGAAAACACAAGATTAACGAGAAACGTAAGACTAACTATATTTTTTTCCCCACCAAGATAATATCAATCTTTTATATATATATATATATATATATATGTATATATATGGCTCATCACTTTTATGCATGCTTTCATATACGTCACGTTGTGCATTCTAAATTAGTGACACGTCATAAGGTGTGGTACCTTTTAACCTTTTTATCATTTTTTCCCCACACAATTCATCAGCTTATGCCATCTACAGTAACTTAAATAAAACTTGACAAATCAAATTTAAAGACAAAAATAACCCACTAGAATCTCACGTCTATCATTTGATTTTAAACTTGTCAATTAAAGTTTTTTCTCCCCCTTCTGTCAATGTTAATGCATATATCCTAACGATAAATAAAGTTCAGGAAATGAACATTATAAATATATTAGTGCATGCAAATTGCAAAACATCTTTTCTCGGACACTTGCATATAAGATTAATTCTCGGGAACATAAATATAGATCCTGTCTAGGATAGTATACACTTGTCCAAATTAATAATATTGAAATTATTAAAAGATATATAAAATGAAAATGCGACGAAGAACAACTAGATACACAAAAACTAAATCAAAATGCGTGCCACACATTAATATTCCAGAAAAATGGCTTATATATAAGTATATATATGGTGCTCTATGATTATTTCAACTTTTCTCCTATTGTATATCTTTAGGATATAAGCTTAGTGTTAAATAATTTGAGTGTGCTTACGAAATATAAGTTGTCCCTGCGTTATCCTCTAAGGGCACTATAACTTGATCTTAGCTACAAGTCTTGTCATTATCTTGTATCTTGTATGTACATCTTTAAAAGAGCAAAATGTCTAAATTGGGCTCAAACTACATTAAGCTATTGAGTTACTAATTTTTTTTGAAAGTTGGATTATAATTTAATGCTTTATTTCTTGTCTTATAGTCATATGTATCTCCAAAGTTTAGGATCAATAGTCTTGCCTTATCCTCAAATTCTAAAAAGTTTCACTCAATCCATGAATCTTGAATTGGTCTCATTCAATCCCCTATGTTAGGACTTTTGTCAGAAATAGATGACCAAAAAAAAAAAAAAAAAAGGGATTAAGAATCATGGTAAAAAAAAAAAAAAAGGGATTAAGAATCATGGTCTTTTTGTTTGTTTTCAATGAATATTTTAACAAAATGGGTGAGGTAAAATTAATTCCCCTCCTTTTCCGTCCGTTTCTGAAAGAATTCTAATGGAAAGGTTTAGGTGAAACTAAAAGTCTATTTGACATTGCTTTTGTATGTTGCTTGTGAATTCTTAAAAATTTACTGCAAGTCAGGGTGTTTGATAAACCTCTATTTATACCCAGTAAAAACTATACCTTGTAGCAAAATTGGAGAAGCATATCAAAGGTTACTTCTACGCAACTGTTTCTACTGTCATTGCACAAATTTACTAAAATATTCTTAACCATAAAATATATTTTTCAATCTATTCATTTTTTTCTCTCTAAAACAAATAAACAAATTATTTTTAATTTTGTTTAAAATTTATAATTTCTTTACATGGAAAAGTATACAAAGTCTTTTGTGAATACAATAAATTATAAATCCGTGATCCATCTTTTTAGGATTTTGTTATTGTAACAATATTGTGCAAATGTATTAAAAACATATTGCCATTGAGTTCTCTCTGCTTTCTAGGAAAAAAAAATTAAAAAATTTTAGAACATTTGAAGAATATGTGTACTGAAATATTTACTAAATAAAGATTTAATGCCGTTTTTAGTCATTTTGCGTTTTCACAACAATTTTATATAGTTTGCCTAACCTAAAATTCAGCTTTTGGTATTTCCAATAACTTTTGAATAAAAATTTACCAAACACCTAATGCTTCCACCACCTCCGGGTCTGAGCTCTGCTCAAGCGTGATCAGCGAGCTTCGTTAATTTGCTTAGCTTCTAGCGTTGCGAAGGGATAACCTTCTTCCCCGAAGGCTAAGCAGTATTCCCTAAGAATAACCTAAAATTTAGAGCGACAGATGAGATTGATTCTTTTTATCTTTGATAAAAACAAAAGTTTTCTTTCATACATATATATGATACAAAAGCAAATATTCTTTTTAAATTTCATCAGTGAATTTCTAGATCAGTTTGGCTTTTCGGGGCTCCTTTGTATTTTTTTTTTAAATTAAGCTTTCGAGGTATTTTTTATTAGGTTCAATTTGTCTCCAGTTAACAAGTTCGTCTTTCCACTCTTTTATAATTAATATTTCATTTTTATTAATTAATAGTATTTGACTCGTGAAACTTTTTACAGGTGTGCCAAATTATTTGAAATGTCTCAAATTCATTCTTCGTTGCTATGTTATTGTCCTTTCTCTTTATTCAAAGGAAATAATTTTTTACACTAGCACCATCTTCTTTATGTTATGGTTAGGAATTGTTGTTTTATTTATTAAATTAATTTCTCAACAGTTTGATATATAATCGGAACAGTTATATGTCACGTTACAACCTGTTATTGTGGAGACTCATAGATTGTACCATTAAAAATTAATTTAGTAATTGAAAAATAGATACTAGTAAAAGCTCCAAATAAAAATAATAATAATAATAATAATGCTCAGAGCATTTCTTGAAACGACTGCTTTTTGATAATAAAAATATCAGTTCAACTTTTTGCTGTTAATAATTGATATATTCGATTTATGCTTAGTTTCACTCACTGGCCTCTTTTTTTTTTTTTTTTTTTTTTTTTTTTTTTTTAAGGCCTTTTTGGAGGATTGCATATGGGAGGCCGTGATTACTTGGAGTTAAATATACATACTATTACTTTATATACATATGTATATAAATAGAAAAGTTTATAAGAATAAAATTAGGAGGACAGCCTGGAAACAAAAATAGAAAAGAAACAATTCAAAATCTAAAAGTGCAAAAATAATGAACTTTGTCAGTATTATATAGTATATTGAGCGATGATAAAGAACACTCATCAATGATTGAAGCCAAGTTGTAATTATATAATTATAAGACTAAATTCCCAGAATTTGGGATGATTTGTCATGCAAACATAAAGTTAATGTTGTGTTGCAACACGTAATTGTGGCAACATTTGACTACAAATTGTTTGGTGATCATTTGTGGCGGGCTATGGGTCAATGGGAAGACCGTTGACAGTGATAATAAATCTATAATAACTCTCTCCATTAGTAATTAATTAATTAAAAAATCAGCTGTAGCTTCCCATGCATTTCCTACGACTTGGTTTGGCACCAAAACACCATGAAAGAGCAAATTAATTAAAAGTTAACGTGTACCTTTTTCAAAAAAAAAAAGTTAAACGTGTTCACAAAGCCAGAAAAAGGAAACTAATGCTATTTTTGATAGGTCGGATGGAAAATAGAATGGTCGACGGAACAGTAAAATACCTGTAGGTAAAGAAAATTAAAAACGAGGTAATTTTTTTTTTTTTTTTTTTTTTTTATGTTGTGTGATTAAAAAAATAGTAAAGAAAATAGCTAAATTATTTTAGTTTACAATTACACCCTTGTACACATAATTAAGATGTAAGTAATGATTAAGGTGTGTTTAGTCAAACTTTTCCCGTCACTTTTCTTTTAAAGTTAGAAAAATTAGTAGATTCTATGATTTACAATTTCATTCTTCCTCATTTCCTCTCCACCAAACATATAGATTCTATGCACATATTAAAAGTAAACGTGTACCCATGTCCCCAAAAAAAAAAAAAAAAAAGTAAATGTGTTCGCATATCCAGAAAAAGGAAACTAATGCTATTTTTGATAGGTCGGATGGAAAATAGAATGGTCGACGGAACAGTAAAATACCTTTAGGAAAAGAAAATTAAAAAGGAGGTAAATTTGTGATTAAAAAAAATAGTAAAGAAAATATCTAAATTAGTTTAGTTTACAACTATACCTTTATACGCATAAGATGTAAGTAATGATTAAGGTGTGTTTGGTCAAACTTTTCCCAGCACTTTTCTTTTAAAAGTTAGAAGGATTAAAAATTAGTAGATTCTATGGATTTACAATTTCATTCTTCCTCATTTCCTCTCCACCATACAACCCAAAATTCTCTTTTTCTCTCCAAATTCCCTGCAACATTTTTTTTTTCAATCTCAAGTCCAATGATTCGAATTCTTGAACCCACATGCTTTGCTGTAATGAGGTTCATGCATATGTATATATTTATATATTTTGGAAAAAGTAGATTCACATGTAGTGAATTACTTCTTATCGCGTTACTACTAGAACTTACTATATCTGTAGTATACTAAAGTGATTTGCTCATGTAATCAAAGTGCAATATGCGTCCAAGTTGTGAAACTCTTTACAATTATGTGTCGTTCAAAGAAGTGGCCGATTTAGACACGGTGAGGTAGGCTTTTAATAAGGTGTCCTAGGTGAGGAAATTGCGTATTATCAACTACCAACGCAAGAGAAGGAAAAAAAAATATGTATATATATATATATATATATATATATGAGATATATGTCCACACACAATAATATCAATCAATCAATCGTATCGAATTACGCACACACACTTAAATGATTGAAAACCTAACTTTAATTGCATGCATATCATGAGCAAGAGGATTGGCATTGGAAGAATTTAACAGTAAGAAAAAAAGATACAAACCAATACTATAGGAGAACATGAATTCCTGTATATGAACTTTTTAATTCATTTTTATTCATCATCATGATATCACGCAGTCAAATCAAAAAAGAAAAAACAAAGAAAGAAAAAAGTGACTTGTAATCTTGTTGGGAGAAAAGATTGTTCCATGCATATTTTGAGTGGTACAGATTTTACAAGTGGCAAAAAAAAAAAAGAAAAAAAAAAGAGGAGCTTTTGATGAAGGCCAATATGTAATTCTATACTTACTCCTATATATACATATATTTGCTCAGATATTTCATGCACTTTCAATATCCACGTGGCATCTCTCTATATACGTGGCTTCATCATGACCACCAAGTTTTTTTTTTTTTTTTTTTTTGTGTTTTTTCATCTCTCTCCTTGTACATAAATATAATTCAGTCATCATCACCAACATCATTTTCAAAATTAATTTAAAGTATCAATAATAGTTTGGTCTTACAATGTATTCCGTGTCTATTTGCAACTCATCTCCCTTTATATTGGGGATTTAAACCCGTGCATGAGCTTGTGAAAATCATGGAGATTGAGATTTATGAAAATTAATATATAATGTTAAGCATTCTTACCTAAATTGATACACGTATTGATAACATGATTTGAAGAAGATATCCCATATATTATTTGTCAGTTTTAATTTTCTATTGATACCTAACAATATGGCAACTGTTTTTTTAATAATATATATTATTGGTAATAAGATTTGATTTGGTTTTGTTGTTAGTTGTTCTCTTCTATCATTTGAAGTAAAAAAGAAAAAAGAAAAAAAAAAGAATGATAATTGTGAGCTAGATATGCATTTTTCTATACACTTAAAAAAATTAAATACAAATCCTTCCAAAAATAATCTAATCCCATTACAAATTTGTTAAACTAGTTGGTGTTTGTAGTAGTGATAGTTTAATTTCTGGTTAATTTAAAATTAGTTGAATTTAATAAGAGACAAAGTGACATTGGTTTTGAGCCTTACAAATTGATTAGCTGTAATGCTATAAAGCACTACAGTTGGTACAGAAGAAACACAGGGAAAGAAAGAGATTAAGATATCAAAAAGAGCAAATGCGACGAAATTGGTGGGTTTTAGCCTGTCGCCTTTGAATTCAAATATTATTGGTTTTCTTTTTCATTCCAGCTTTTAAAAAAAAAAAATCGAATCACTTTTTCGCTATAAAACTAGACTTTGTTAAATGTTTCACATCCCAACAAGCAAAGCAATAACTCTAGAGAATTCTGTTTATATTCGATCCTATTTGAAGCTTTAGAAACTAAATAGATCACGAACATACAATAAAACGGTATGCAAGTACTGTCTACGGTATAATATATAATCAGACTTTAATCCTAATTTTTTAATGTACTAACTTATATGATGACGAGTTGTCTTTTTTTTGTTGATATGTGTTTAAAAAGTTATTGTCAATTAACATTAAATGTAGCGTTTATCAGTCAGTGAAAAGATGACAACTAACTTCATGTGAATTATAAATATTAAAAGTTGTGATTAAAGTGTGATTTGGTACAATCCTCTATTAGGATGGATCAAAATCAGGATAGAACGACAAATAGTTCTCTAGGCTTGGCCGGCTAGTGGTATATTTAGCAACTATAGAAGTGTTTTGCAATGACTGCTTTGCCAAATTTCTCGATATTCTCTATTTATTTGAAGTTGAACTGATGGGAGTTATCTCGACCAATAGTTTGCTAGAATAATCAATTGGGATTTCTTTTGGTTCGACTTTATATATTGATTTAATTAGATCTCGGAGCAGAAATGTTCCGTGGAGGTATTTCTAGCTTGCTAGGTGACACATATAGAGCTTCTCATACATTTAGGAAAGGGAATCATGTTGCGTATAAACTTGCTTCTCGTGTCGTTAATCTGGATGAAATGATTTGGTGACTCAACAAGCCAGACTTCCATCTTTCATTAGTGCATAAGGATATGGAGGGCTTACCTTATAAAAAATTATGTAAGTAACTGATTTTGTAAGTTAATATGTACTCTCTTTTCCTTTTAGTGTTTTTCCTACTGAGGTTTGATTGGAGGGTTTTTAATGAAAAATATTTGGAGCCTACTTTTATCATGCAAGTTATGACTTAATTCATTTAAGCCTGCGTTTGATAACGAAGTTTAACTCAACTAAACTGTATTTTTTCATATCAATTTTTATATTTTTCTGAAAAGTTAACAAAATTTATAATTAATTTTTAAAAAGTCAATCAACTTAAACTTAAAAATTTCATCTCATCTCAAAGTCAACCCAAATACCAAATAAACCCTAAGACTGACTTGTTAGTTATTGTTTTTTTTTTTAGGCGTCGTTTTTTACCTTCGTTTTTGTATAGAGATTTATGCTAATTTCCCTTTGCTTTTTGGACTCTCTTGTGTAATTTTTTTTCTTAATAATATTGAGTTAAGAATTTGACAGAGGAGAAGATAGTTAATAGATGTCAATTTAATTGGGATGTATTATAGAATCATTTGATATTTTCTCAGCTCCTTTATTTTAAAAAAATCTCATTATTTTAATACCTCGACGTACAATATGGAAAAGTACTATTTTCCACTACTAGTGGGACTGTATACTTTACCACACTAGTGATAAATTAAAAAACTATATGAAACAATGAAAAAATAACATATCTATTCGGATGTATAGAGTTCTAATTGAGGCACGTGTAATATTGCATACGACAACTCTCCTAATGGTTGTTCCTATCACCCAAAGTCTTTACTTTTTCTACTGAATTTAAAAAAAAATAGTAAATCAACATATATATAAAAAGGCCAGGTTATTAGAACAAAATTAATTAGTTATACTAGCAAGTTATTTATAATTTAATTAACTGTTTACTCAATAATTGCTCCGTAATTCGAACGAAAAGCAAAATAAAGAGCTTCATATATACATATACGTCTCTCTCTGTCTCTCTCTCTCTATAGTAGTTCATACAAATCATGAGTTACAAGGAGTGGTACGGCTCATGAACCAGCTCATGACACTTGTTGGAAGCCGTGTAATAGAAATATATTAACGTGAAAATTATGTTATTAATTACTTTTACGGAATTTTGTGAACAAACTATATAGTACTAATCATAGGAAAGACTGGTACTAATCTTAAATATATCGAATTATGGGAGGGAAACACTTAGCTAATCTTATCACCAGTGGTGGACCCTACCCTAACATTTCACCTACCACTAATTTGGAGCCCCCCCATGTATATATATATATATTTACATATATAAAAAAAAAAAAAAAAAAAAAAAAAAAGAAAACCCACCACTAAAAGGAAACTCTTACAAAGACGATATATAATAAGTACTCACTTTTAAACCCTGATCAAATAAAATAAAGAACAGCATTAACGTTAACTAGGGAAGGATATATGTGTATTTTAAGAGTATTCGTATGCAACAGTTAGATACAAGTAATTATCATGAAATCAAGTTATAACACCTGTATTAAAGGATTTAATTTGAACTCTCCTTGCTCACGCGTGACGAGGTCAAAAGCTAAATGAGATAGAACGCAATACCATTTTTTTTAAGTGACAACAACAAAAAAAAAAAAAAAAAAAAAGAAAAACGTTGTTTTAGTGGAATAGTAAGTATTAAAAACTCGTGTTAGTCTAGTCGTCGATAATAATGAGATTGATTAATATATCTCAGATTGAGTACAACTAAAAATATATAAATATATACAAGTGGAATAGTACGTATTCTTGATCTCATATAGATGCACCTGTCAAGATGTGAAGTTAATGCATGAAAATCAACATTTTCCCCAATGGAGTTTGATTGTATGTGTGTGTGTATTTTATATATAGATATATATGTATATATGTATGCGTGTGTATGTAATAATTTGACGGTTTGAAGGAGTGAAAAAAAGTATCGCCAAATGGGGTGCGAAAGAGAAACGGCTGAAAATCACATCAAAAAATGTTATGAATCAACAGAAATAAAGCAACTAGAGAGAATCACGTGAAACTGGACTTTGGAAAAAAAAAAAAAAAAAAAAAAAAAAACGTTAACTAGGCATATTTATTAGTACGCCTTTCTTTGTTTGTTTTGGTTTGTTTTCACATTTTTTGGTCCGTAACGTAAGTCTGGCGCAAAACAGCCGTTAAAACGTGGCAGTGATGACGTGGCAGGGTTGGGTGCATGGTTATATGGCACGAAAGAGCTGTTAAAAACTTACCAACTCAGCATCTGCCACATACTGCTGATTTTAATAAACAAATAATTTTAATTTCATGCAGCTCTTCGTGCAACTTTTAGCTGCTTATTATACGAGTCATTTTCCCTCTATATATAGGTAATACTCTCAGCGTTTTAAGTTCGTGGTATGGCTTGGAATAGAGAAGGCTAGTAGAAATTCTCTTAAACCTTTCTTCTCTTCAGTTTCAATCTTGTTTAGGAGAGAGAGATATAGAGAGAAATTGAGAGAGAGAGAGAAAGACACAGGGCATCAGAAGACATGGCCGTTTTTGCAACCGACAATCTCGGGGTTTTGATCTTTGGCCTTCTAGGTAAACATTTATATATATAGTTAGGATATCTTGATACACATACTGATTATGTTATGTTTATTTGCTCGTATTGTAATTAGGTCCGAGCTAACTTTATTTTTTCAACTCTCTCGTTTTATTTTCAGGAAACATCGCTTCCTTCATCGTTTTTCTGGCCCCGGTGTAAGTTTTCGCTTTCATTACATGTTCTTGGTTTTACTAATTATTAGCAATGATATTGATTTTAATAAATAAAATTTACAGGCCAACATTTTACCGAGTGTATAAGAAGAAATCGACAGAAGGGTTTCAATCAGTTCCCTATGTGGTTGCACTATTCAGCGCCATGATGTGGCTCTACTATGCAACTCTCAAGTCTGATTTAATCCTTCTTGTCACCATTAACTCTTTTGGTTGTGTCATTGAGACCATCTACATTGTCTTGTACATTGCTTATGCACCTAAACAAGCAAGGGTACGTATACGTTATATATATATATATACATATATATATGTTATAAACATATGTTTATTTATTTTCAATATTTTTGTATAATATCATATATATGTTAATTATTGAAATTAACACTGGAAATTCTATTATTGCAGATTTTCACTTTGAGGCTCCTTCTTCTGTTGAACTTTGGAGGGTTTTGTTTGATTCTTCTGCTGGCCCATTTCTTGGCAAAAGGATCACTCAGAGCCACAGTTCTCGGATGGGTTTGCACAAGCTTTGCAGTCAGCGTCTTCGCAGCGCCTTTAAGCATAATTGTAAGGCTCGCTTTTCATGTCGTGTAAAACACTTTCTTTCTTTTCTTTCTTTTCGTCTCTTCGAATTTATAACGATAAAGAGAAGATCAGCATGGCCCATGTGCAGGGATAACATTCACAAATCAAGAAAATACATATATATATATATATATATATATTTCTTTTGATTATTATTTTTTTAAAACTATTTATCTCATGCTTTTGTAGAGAGTGGTTATACGAACAAAGAGCGTGGAGTTTATGCCATTCCCTCTATCCTTCTTTCTCACACTAAGCGCCATTATGTGGCTCTTCTATGGTTTACTGCTCAAGGATTTGTGTGTGGCGGTAAGTATATTTGTCTTTTCTCTCACATAAAATATTTTTTTCATACATGATTAATTACTTTCGAGTGATCAAAAATATATATATATATATATTTATATATTTATGTAACTTTTTTGTGGGCTCTCAAGATGATCTTCTAATAAATATGCTTCCATAAGTCGCCAAATGAAGCAGCTAATAAAGATCACTCCTTTTCAATTATCTTTTAAAAGGAGACAAATCTTAATGTAAAAAAAGAAAAGAGGAGACAATGAACCTTTTTCATTTCAACGGTGCACCAGCTTATCTTCATTTGCTACACAAATAAATTATAACCACATTTATTTATTTATTTTTGGAGATATATGTCACAGTAAAGTGTTTCCATATCATAATAACGCTACTTCCCCACTATACTAAGTCCATTTCGTCACACAAAACATGCATGCATGTCGCTTATTTGATGGCCCAAGATTAGATATGCAAAAAGTGCACCTTAGAAAATTACAACCACGAATAATAATTAATATTTACAGAGATATATATGTTTTTTTGTCTGTATAGACACGCACACGCTTAATTATTTAATTATTATTTGTCACGAAATTCAAACTATGAAAAATAAGTTTTGTTTACATATAAGAACACAGGGAACAAAAGGTGGTGAATATGTTTATGTGTTTAATATGAAAATCTGTTTATGTAAGTAAATATGGGGGGTTTAAAAAACGCGTTAATCATTCATGGTCGAAATAGCGCTTTACCTCAATTATTTGAACAGATAACGATAATGCTATATTTCGATGATAATTTCTCGCTGGTGTATATGGTGCTTGAAAAAAAAAAAATATATATATATATATATATGCATATACTTTTTCAAATTGTTATCTAGAGAACACTAGACAAGATCACAAGAAGTACTCCAACAAATATCCCCACTCTTGAATTAAACTATATATATATATATTTAAGTTTATTTGTTCACGACATGAAGTGACCTATATGGAACAACTTTGATATAAAGCTCTTCCTTTATAGATACTTTGAAAGTGTTATGAGATTTACCAATATTATAATTTGATGAGGATGAGATTTACCAATACTATAAATTGATGAGGAAAATAATTGACGATTTTTTTTGTTGGTTGTTTTTTACAGATTCCAAACGTACTGGGCCTGATCTTTGGGGTACTTCAAATGGTACTCTATATGATCTATAGAAAGAACAAGGCTGTAAATCTTGAGGAACAAAAGGTACAAGAACAAATCAAAGCCGATGTTGAGAAGGCGGAAACAATTGTGGTGGCCGAGGTACAAGTGATTAGCACAGAATCCAATAATAACGACAGGGAAAAGGAAAACGATCTCGCGATTAAAACGAACAACCTGCATGCCCAAACACACCACTGCGTCATCAACATGGAACCCCCACTGCCACTCACCCCTTGCCAAGCAGTCAAATGTGAGGCTTAATTAAATTTGGGCTTTCCCATACTCTGTTAGGCTTTTGCTTTTGTACTCTCTCTTTTCTTTCCACATGTATTTCATATATGCATATATACATATATATCTATATGTGTATATGTGTGTATATGTATATGTAACTCTCTCTCTCTCACTATCACCATGATGTAGAGGATGCTGTACATACGGTCTTCCTTAATTAGTGCAGCTCATTGAGCAACTTTTGTGTCGCACACCGTGGTACGGCTTATGCTTTTGAATCAACGGTGGAGGCAAAAAAGTGGTCAAGGGACTGCACTACGTATCTTATAATATGTTATTAAGTTACTTTAATGAATAATAATATATGTGTGTTTGTGAATTGGTGCAATATTTTCATGGAATATTGTTAATTAAGCATGGTATTGAACTCCAGCTGCAAGGTCTAAGCTCTAGACATATGAAGATCTATACACACAGACATACATACATTCACTTTTTCTCTCGTATACCTATGTTCATGTGTCCCACCAACCTATGTCTCTTTGTAGCATGTTGTTTCATTTTCTACCTATATATACTAGCTAGCACCTCTATTTATATAAATTCAATCATTACACCTTTATGGTTTTAAAAAATAACTTTGCGCTACTTTTTATTAATCAAAGGACATTAAAGGTACGGATGTTTGATAGGAAGGAGAGAATACAAGGAGGAGAATGGTAGATTATCTAGGTAAAGGAAATGAGGAGGGATAGCGAGGTCATTTCTTTCATATTATTTGATATGAAATCCCTCTAATAATCTCTTTAGTATAGTACAGATCAAAAGTGGGATGTTCAGAAGAATTTGAAGTGCCTACTCTAATCCATGTTTTCCTCCTTTCTCTCCTACTAAATAATCTTAAATGTCAAAATCCTTCCACTAATCCCTCTACGCCTTTCATTTCTTTCACTTTTCTCTCCTACCAAACGCATTGTAAGGTTGCTAGCCAATTATTTTTAGAAACGTAAAGAAAAATAAAAGTCGAAATCGAGAGATTCAAAATCTTATAGTAATTAATCGTGGTCTTCTAAACTTTATAAGCATGATAGAAATTTGAAACTGAGATCATTTAATCTTCTCAAGTTACTCTTTTTAATTAGGCTAAAGACTCTTATATATTTCTTATTTAATATACTTTTCTTCCCATTAAAAAAAATAAATGATAAATAGAAGTCCATGGACAGTTATTTCTCACCCGCATGTCCACAAATACATAGAATATGAATATTTTACTTTACCTTAATGTGATAGTGGCTAAAACACTCTCAAACATCACACTTGTCTAACAAAATAGTTAGCAAAAGAAAGTTTGATGGGATTTCTTAGATGGTAGTTCCCATTACATAGCATCTGTTGTTGCGGTCGATTTGGCCTCTTAATAAAAGTTAAGCTTTACCTTAAAAAAAAAGAAAAAAAAGGCTGTAGTTAGTACTACTATATATTACAATCTGTAGAATATTTCACAAACTGAGATTTCCAATCGATCACTAATCTGTTTGGATCGCATACTTATACGCAAAATGAAAAGTTTTCTTGTTTGAAATGAAAAAATATTTTTATTTTGAAAATGAAATAGCATTTAGATATATAAAAAGAATATGAAACGACGTTTCAATTGTAAAATAAAAAGTCATCGCCTTTTTAAAATGTGGTGGGTTTTCTTTTTTAAGAGGAGAAAAGCTCATGTTGTCAACCTATTTTTAAAATCCATTTTCAAAACAAATATGCGAGCCGAACAGGACAAGAAACCAAGATGAGCACTCTTTGTAAGTGATTGATATGCATGATGGAGCAAATTTGCAAACTATATATGTGTACATACGAGGATACTAATAATAAACCCAACTTCTAAATACCAATTCACGTGGTGTTGTCATCTTTCAACTGATGCTTATAATTTTTTAATTTTAAAGATTTATTATTTAAAAATAAATCTTATACCACATAAGTTGATGTTCAAAAATCTAGATTAGAATTGATGTTTCTGATATATATAAATATATATATATATATTATTATGATTTGTTCACTCCGAGCTTCAAAGTGCTCCTTTACATTCCATTAGAATAATTAATACTAATGGTTGGCTAACAACAATCTATATATATGTTAAATCAGAGAAATATAAACAATAATACTCACGATTAAAAAGGTGACATTATTTATTAGTACTAGTCTTGCAATATCAATATTTTGGACCGACAAGAGGCATAAACCAATTGGTATTCCACTTTAATAATTAATTGAACAATTTTCGTCCTAGAGTACTGAACAGGACAACTTGTTGCTATTTAAAATTTCCAATTAACTTGTTGTTTATTTCTCTGGATCCAGAATATGATTTTGTTCGAATCTTTTCCGTTGTTTTATTAGTGCTTCAAATATGCTTGCAGCGCTCCAATATTTGCGGACATAAGGTTCCAATGGACCATTTTTTTTCCCTTGTTTGACCCATAATTGGACCGTCTTTGAAAATTTAAATCATAGCTTGCTCTTTTTTCTTTTTAATTATACAACATATATAAAAGAGACCTAGAAAGTAGAAAACAACTAAAAGCAAACTAAGAAAGAAGAAAAAAAAAATCCCAAGAGAAAACATTAACCGTAGGTATCTAATTAGTTGACTTTCTTTCTTGTGCTTCTTGTTTAAGTTTTTCTTTAAAATATTCAACATTGTTAATTTGTTTGTTTTAAGAATCTGAAAAGTGATTCAATAACTTAAGAATAATTTTGTTGGCTTTTTTTTTTTTTTTTAGATTCCACAATGATTGAAAAACATAATATATTAAAATCTAAATATAACTTTCTGCGATTTATTAGAAAAGGATCTTTTTAAAGACGATATTTAAATAAATGTCCTTAGTTTTTTTTTATGTAAGAAAATTATCTTTTTTAAATAGTTCATTCTTATGATTCGTCATTGACAGACTTGGTAATTCATTTTTTGTGGATTTGATGCTCAGTCAATTATTGACAAATATGAAATGATAATATATAGGTCCATCACTAATAAACCAATCTATCGGTGATATATGAACTATATATTATACATCACTGATAAACTATCATAAAATCCATTAAAGATTTTAAAAAATAATCATTTACCTAAAAAATAAAAAGGAAATCTATTATTTATTTACAAGAGTGACAGAAAAACAGCCACCAGTCGAAATAATTAAAACGCTAAACAATAACTTTTGAACTTCACACTTCTCTATTCCCAGCCATCGATTTATGCGTATAACTTTTGCTTTTGTCGTCTTTTTTTTTTTTTTTTTTTGAAAGTGGAGATGCATGTATAAAGCTTTAATACGGTCTGACCTAGCTAGGATCCCAGGCTTAAAAAGATAATAAAATGTAAAATTTATTCGTTTCTTTTTTATCTTTTTTCTTACGATTATTCTTGAATGAACTTTTTTACTTAAAACAAGAATCTCGTGTGTTTTAAATTAGGCCTATTGACAAGTAGATGACAAAATGACGTGATAGTTCCAACAGAGATTAAAAAAGACATCAGCGATTTAAAAAAAAAAAAAAAACTTAGAATTTCGTCGTGTTGTACTTGGATTTATTTGTTCGTAAGATATTTTGCTCGATCATATGATATTTAGCAACTACGTACATCACTTTAATATATTCAATACCATGGTCATGACTACACTATACTACTTAAAAAATAACAAAGATAAAAGGAATAAAGATCGCACTTAAATTTATTTAAAGGAAAAAAACAAAAAAGAAAATTCAGAATAAAAACATGCAAGCAAATCAAACCCAAAAAATAGAAATTTAAAGAAACAACTTTTTACTGAAGGTGTATGAACCTAGTCAAGAATTGGTTTTATTTACATTCTCTTGAACACAAAGTTTATAGACATTCTTTCTTCTTTTTCTTCTTCTTCTTCTTTTTTCTTTTCTTTTTTTTTTTTCATAATCGACAATTATGTATTTTAGGGGACGTTTGGTTCACTATTTCAACTTAAACTTTTCATCTCAGTTTTTGTTTTTTTCTGAAAAAGTTTTTTGTCTTTTCAGAAAAATCAACAAAAATTACTATTGAAACTTTAAAATTTTCAACTCAAACTGATGAACCAAACGGAGCCTTAGTATATTTTGAGTTCCGTCAATTTATCTCATATCGGTGAATCATTATACCACTTTGGTTCAAGCTTTATTCAACGGGAAATCTTTCCTTAAAATTAAAGACAAAAGACAAAGGTTAAAGAAATCTCCTCTCTATTAAGTTGTCCAACTATAATTTGTATTCTTGGTTAAAACTCTTTGAAAAGAAAAAGGAAATTTCTAACTGATCTTATCAAGTTTAATTAAACACATTGGAAGTTTTAACTCTACATACCGTAAATAAAGAAAGAAAGAAAGAAAAAAACCACACTAGGGTATGACTTTTTAACTTTCTCCAGATCGAGGAATTTACAGCGATATCGGAATAACTTTCTTTTGGACTCCTTTCAAACAAAGGCAACAATGTATTGGATAAAGGAATTTGGGTTCTCAGCCACATAATAACTTTCCTTTAAGTGCAAAAATAGAGACAGGCTGTGAGTATGATCGTCACGTATCCATGTGGGTTGGTCAGACTTGTATTTTCTGACTCAAAACACTGGATTTGAGACAAGCTGTGAGTATGATTGTCACGTATCCATGTGGGTTGGTCACAGTTGTATTTTCTCACTCAAAACACTGGATTTGAGTCTCATCTATGATCGAGTTAGTTTTAAGGTTTAAACGGGCTTGGCTGAGTAATCTAAATTAGGTTGAAAGATTTTCGAAATTCGTTACGGAAATCTTTCTTTAAAAAAAAAAAAAGGGATGATATGTCCTTTCGTGGAATTCTTGAAAATTTTCATTTATACGAACAAAATGTAATGACCCATTTTAAAGTATATCTTTAGAGTGAATATCCCTCATTTTATTAAATCTAAAATGTCCCTTTCTTGAAGGGAAAAAAAAAAAAAAAGAATTATTCCTCAATCAATAATTTATCAAAATCAATAAGAAATTTGACAAAAAAAAAAAAAAAAACAGATAGTCTTAATTTAGTAAAACCAGAGACATTCTTAGAAGTAAATTTTAGAAAAAAAAGTCATCGACCACAATATTACAAAGTATATAAATTTACTTAATCGATCTTTTTTCATTTATTGTTGAAAATGTTATGCTATTCACACACACACATATATATATATATATAGGCCTCATTTGGCAATTTAACTCAAACCGTACTTTTTTATTTCAGTTTTTGTATTTTTTAAAAAAAAATTTTGTTTTTTTTCTGAAAAAGTTTGTCTTTTCTGAAAAGTTAACAAAAATTTTCAACTCAAACTGTACTTTTTCAACTCAAACTCATTCACCAAACAGACCCATAATTACAACTATTTTTTAATGATAATTCATACTTTACTATATTTATGATTTGTAGAATTATTTGAATTTTCTATCTTCATGATCAATATATACTAGTGCCAGAGGCACTAGTACTCTAACCCAGTTTTTGAGTACTTGTTATCTTTTAATTAATATGATAATAGTATCAATGAAAAAAAAATGAAAAGGTAACTCACATGTCACGTGAGATGGTACTTTATCATATCAATAAAATGATGATAGCTCGCGTACCACATAATGTGACACTTTAAAGTTAAGATTAGGGTTGATGTACACAACATTTATATATATACACACATACAAAGTCTCGTATCCGGTATCATATGCTATCCAACAAATTTAAACATTAGTTACCGTAAATGTTAATTTCTGTTATTAAGAATGTGAATTCATATAGAAAAAAAAATATAACTAAAATGAATGTGAATTTTTTTTATTTTACATTATCGGATACTATCCGATAACGGATAGAAGACCAACCATGTATAAGACATACAAAATTAGAGTGTGTGTGCACGCGACAGGCACGTGAGGCCGGGATACCAAAACATGGAGTACACAGGATTTTGTAATACAGCAGGATACGTGGTAAACGGGATTGTTGGCATGGCGGCGACGGTCAAAGGAAAAAGAGGATTTCTTATATTCGAAAAACAGAATATGCTCTATCAACATTTCTGAGATCGAATCTCCACCATTGGATCGCTTACTTTTTGCCCAAATAATCCAAAAGATCAGTTCAGGGTAGCCAGCGCTAACAATTATCCAGTGCGATTACACATCGGAAAGCTAGCTCTCCCCTCTTAGTGGGCTTCTTAAGGGAATATATGCATGAAACTAGGGCAAAAAAAGAAAATTTAAAATTAAAATTTTAACCTCTCCGGATTTGGAATCCTGCAGAACCTGATCATCAAGAGCAAGTGGTCTTCAATTTGGGTGTTTTCCAGTGCACGATTATATCATAAGTTTGTGGTAAAAACATGCAGATACTGCAGGTTAATAAAAAATATATATTAGGTTGAAACAATATATATATATGTATAGACATGTAGTACATCAAGTGTCTAAAAAGTCACCAGTCATCAATCCCAAATATAACTATATTACCATCAGTGTGGCTGGCCACTTAAAAGATTGGATGCCCGGCCCCGAAATTATTACATGATTATAGTTCGTTACTTGGCATCTAAACTTGGTCTGTAGTAGATTTTTTTCTCTTGGTTTTTTCCTTTTAAGGTTTTAACGATACATCCTTTTGTGAGAAGTAAGATCTTAGAGTTAGAGCATTTTGGCTTTCTCGGTTCTTTTCTCTTTTAGGGTTTTAGTGTTCTGGATTTTGATATTCAAGTTAGTTTGCAATAGTTCTTATGATTTTTTATATTTAATAAAATTTTGAATAGGGATCTTGGGATATGATAGGTTATCTTTGAAAGGTGTCAATTAATATAGTAGAACGTGACAGAGTGTTTTGATGTCAGTTGATCTCTATCTTTCGTTAAAAAATAAAAATAAAAATAAAAACATGTTAGGGTTTCATATTTGTGGTTTTAGGATATGTTACATTTTATTTTATGCTTAATATTAATATGATTTATTATTTTATTTTCCATTTTGAATGTGTCCATCATGTCCATTATCTTTTAAGAAGTGAATTTAGTTGTTTTGTTTTCTCTAAATTGGATAATGAGTGTTGTTAGTAGGATAATGTTCTGCTACTTCTATGTTATAATCGGATGATTTGTGTATGATATTTTTAATGTTGAGAGACCGTTTGAGTTACTCGAAAATCCTATTGATCCAGGTCAAGACTCCCTTAAATAAACCTACATTTATATTTTTGTCTTTATTTCTTACGATTTCGTAACACCACATTACTCATCCAAATTAGTTAGTATTACATTAATTACAATATTTTCTCTAATTTGTATTAATAAACATAATAAAATAACCTTTTGTCATAACAGTTTTTCTAAATAAATACTGGTGACATGAATCAGTAGGTGTATCAAGATATCCTGATTAAAATAACAATCTTTTAGCATCCTCATTATTTATTCATCTCATATGAAATTAATAATGAAAAGAAAATATACTGAAAGAAACAAAACGACAACAAAAAGGAAAGCAAACACAAAAACAATTCCTACAGTACTGTTGTATAGGATCCATTTGGACAAGCTTTGTACCTAATTAAAACCCATTTCTAGAAGTTTAATTTGCTTTGGTTTTTTTTTTTTTTTGTCCGAGTACCTAATTGTGACACATGTAATAAATCAATTGGCCTCTACCATCTTCAATCATAAAGAGTCAACAACATCATGAGTACTAATTACAAACTCCAAAAAAAAAAATGTCATTTAGAAATAACTAATTTGATTGGTCATGAAGTCATGTACTTATGTACATCCTAGGATTTGATTGAAATAAGAATGAGGAAACCCAACAGTCAACATCATGCTTGGCGATTGAAGAAGAAGAGGTGCCAAATTAAATTGGCAAAGCTAAAATTAACGCCAAAGCCTTGGAAAGAGCAAGGAAACCCATGGAACTCAAATATGAGTTGTAAACCCCTATAAAGTGCCACTTAGGTGGCTGCCACATCTAACACAGCTCAAGTGAAGATTTTCTTTGATTCTTACGTACTAAGAACGGTAACATACTCTCAAATAGAGCTTTTCAGCTCGTGAATACAGACTAGTCTTTCCAATAGAAACAAAAAATTATGTATAAAATTAAAATTAAAAAAAAAAAAAAAAAAAAAACCAACAAGGGAAATATAGGGGTAATGGTACCAAGCTAGTGTTGGATCAAGGTAAATTATAAAAGTATAAAACAATTGGAAAAAATAAAAACCTAGTGAGTTTCTTTCTTCTTCTTTTTTTTTTTTCCTTTTTTTTTTGGGTGGGGGGGTGTGTGCGTGGTTGGGGTGTTGTTTAAAAAAATTGCAAGTTGTAGACCCAATGCCTCTCCACCCTATATAAGCGGCTCAATTCCTTTCCTCATGACCTCACTGAGTTAAGCACTTAACATCAGATAGTAGACCCAAGGGTTTTTACACTTCTTTTGTTTTGTGACAACTCTTTCATTACTCTTTCTTAGCCATTTTTTCTTTTTTTCTTTTTTTTTGGTGTGTGTTTTTTAGTAGTTCAAAACTAAATCCACCAAGAACTTGAACAAATGGCCGTTCATCCCCACTACCTAACTCTTGCTTTTGGCCTCTTGGGTACGTATTTAATAAAGTACTAACTATGTTTCCTCAACCTTCCAAAGTTGTTTCTTCTTCTTCTTCTTCTCACCCTTTCTGTTTTAAGCAGCAATGCAATCTATAGATGTAGTGTGTGTGTGTGTGTGTGTGTGTGTGTGTGTGATATGAATGTACGTGGTGCAATTCATATCTCAGCGCTAGAACTCCCCGATACCAGTTGCCATCCATCTTTCATTTTTAATAAAGAAAAAATAATATTGCAGTACTACAACAAAATTTTTTTTTTTTTTAATTATAGCTAATATGCGCTTGCTTTTTTTTTTTTTTTTTTTTGGTTGTTTCTATAGGCAACATTGTCTCTTTCATGGTGTTCCTTGCTCCAATGTAAGCCCTACTTTTTAATCTATTTTTGCTTAATTTGCACTACACACACACACACACACACACACACACACACATACATATATATGTATGTTCTCTTTAAGCTCAGGCAATTTATGTCTGATCATATTTAAAATTGTTTTGTTATATACATAAATATACAAATATATATATTTCAGACCAACATTTCACAAAATCTACAAGAAGAAATCAGCAGAAGGGTTTCAATCACTTCCCTACGTGGTCGCACTCCTGAGTTGCATGCTGTGGATTTACTACGCTTTGCTTAAGAAAGATGCTCTTCTTCTCATCACCATCAACTCCGTCGGCTGCGTTATAGAGACAATTTACCTCGCCTTGTTCCTCTTTTACGCTCCCAAGAAGGCTAGGGTAACTTAATTAATTAATTAATTAATTAATCTCTCTTTCTCTCTCATTTCATTAATTAAATATGAAATTAATTAATTAACTATAATACTAATTAAAAAAGCTTGGTTTTTCGAAAATTTCAGATCGAGACGGTGAAGCTTCTCCTGATGTTAAATGTTGTCGGTTATGGCTTGATGCTTGTCTTGACCGTCCTCCTTGCAAAGGGTGAAAAACGTTTGCAGGCCGTTGGATGGATCTGCCTTGCTTTTAATCTTAGTGTTTTTGCTGCACCTCTTTGCATCATGGTATGAATAATTTATTATAATATTGTTAATATTAATAAATTATTATCATTATTTTATTAAGGGAACTCTCTCTGCTAATTAGAGAACAGTACACTTCATTAAATTTCCCTGCCCCTTTCTTAATTTCTTATTTTAATTAATAACATATTTATTTTTTAATTATTATTGCGTGTGCAGAGACAAGTGATCAGAACCAAGAGCGTGGAGTTCATGCCATTTCCTCTGTCATTCTTCCTCACATTAGGTGCTGTCATGTGGTTCTTCTATGGCCTTCTTCTCAAGGACTACAACATCGCCGTAAGTACTTCAATAATTTTTTTTTTTTAATAAATAAATGACGAGAAGATGCAACTGACATCACAGAAAGAAGCTGTGTTTCTAAAGATTACACGTTTTGTCCTTTTGGATATCAACAGTTTCCCAACATACTCGGGTTCATTTTCGGCATTGCTCAGATGGGGCTTTACATCTTGTACAAGAACGCGAAGAAAACGATTCTCCAAGAGCCGAAGCTCCAAGAGTCGAAGCTCCAAGAGTCAATGCTCCAAGAAATATCCGATCATGTCATAGATGTTGTGAAGATTAGTACTCTCGTTTGCCCAGCTGAACTCAACACAGTTGTTCTCCAAGTCACCAACACTGAAAGTATCACAGGAAACGACAATAAGATCACTAATGAGAATATTGTTGAAAACCATCAAGTGAAGGAGAAGATAGAGGAAACCAAGGATGGCTCAGCTCAAGTCTGACCAAGTTGATGGGAAGGGATTATCTTTAGTTTTTAAGTAATTTTATGTAATTTTGCGTGTATTTAATTTGCTAACTTGCCCTTTGCTTAAATTAATTTTAGTTGGTCCCCAAAAAAAAAAAAAAATCCCTTCTTAAATATGATTAGTTAATTTTCATGATTCCTAAGGTCTTTGGTTTGCATGTAACTGATCTCAAGGCGCTCATGCCACCTGTACCCTCTCTTCTTTATTTAATTACATGCTACCCTTTAATTAATTTCTTCTAATGCAAATTTTAATATCTATGACAGATTCTCCTGAGTCATAATTAATTTTGAATCTGCATATAAATTTGTACTAATCAAACCCCTTTTTGGTTGCGGATGTAGTACTGCTAATTATAGGCTAAGCCTGTAAGCACACTAATTCATGATTCCGAACCACCAAATTCGCATATACATGTTATGCAGTTAATGTTGTTAAGTACGTTACTTATCAAATTAATCGTATCTCACTATATATATATATATATATATATATATATCACTTGGAGAATTCTGATAAAGAGAATATTACTGTATGTAGTTACTAATTAGTCAGCTGACCTTTAAATTACCATAACTTTTTCCATTTTATCGCAAAGTATTATTATCTTGAGGCCGGTATAAAAAGTAAGGAAACACAACTAAAAGCTCCAAAACAGGATTTTTAATAACTTTTTTTAGGTGGTTAAAACGAGTTTTAATAAGGAGACAAGACTACAAGAGGATTATTGTTAATTATCACACAAATTAATTAAGAAAATTAATAAAAGGCTGACATATCCACTTAATAATAGGGGATTAATTCCAAATGGTCCGTATTAAAGTCATGAGATCATAATTTCTAGATGAATCACTAAATATATTTATATATGGTAAAAAGTGTCCATACACACACACACATGTATATCAATATGTATTTGTGTGTGTGTACTCTTTTTGCCATCTTTTGTTTGATTGTTTATAAGTTGCATCGACCAAACATTGTATAACTTGGAAGAGATGCATGAAAAGTGTCGGCTATTAGCTGCCGAGCAATATAAGGTAAGAATATACAGAACACAGACGTGTGTGTATATAATTCCTAAGGAAAATTAAATAAGAAAGTAACAAAAGTAAAGATGAAGAAGAAGGGAATACAAAAGATATTTAACGTAAATGTGCTTCCACGGAATAAGAACAATGAATTTATCAGTAAGGAGCACTGTATATAGGTTCCCATAAAAATATAATTTATAAGTATACATAATCGTGTAAGTTACTTAATATTTACAAATTTGTTAAAAAAGGAGACTATTTTAAATTACAATATTACAAATAAATTAAAAGTTTTTGATAAGGATCATTACATACAAAATAGTAACTTTCCCTAATATTAATACTATCTTTCCTTATAAGCTCCCGCAAGATGAAGCTCCAATGGAAGGTCCAATCTTGAACTATAATATAAGAAACTTGAAAAAATAATTTTTTTTTCCTTTTTTTTTTGGGTGCAAATTTCTCTCTCTCTCTCTCTTTTTTTTTTTACTTCTAGAAAAATAAAAATAAAAATAAAAGATGTTAGGACACAAGAGCGCAGGGAAGGGATGACAAATGTCGAGAGCGGGAGAGAGGGTGCTTGGGTGCAGGTGGATGGCAATCATCAAAAGAAGAGGGAGAAAACAACGGGCACTTGGGTACATAGAGAAAGGGCGCATGGGTGCTGGGACGTCAGTTGTCAAAAGAGAAAGGGCGCATAGGTGCTAGGACGGTAATCGTCAAGAGCACCATGCAATAGCGTTAAGATCAAAAGATCAGTAACTTGTTTGAATATAATCGCAATGATAAAATGTTAAATAAAATAAATAAAACAAAAGACATGCTGATTTTTTTTTAGGAAGATTTTTTTTTTTTTTTTTTGGTGTTAGGGATAGACTTTTTTTTTCCCTTCTTGCGGGTGATAGAAACGTGAAGCTAAGGAGTCGGGGGATTAGATGTGTTTAGGAAAGGGGATTATATGAGGTGGGTGTTGGGGGAGATTTTAGGTTTTGAGGTCTAGGATCTTAATGCTCTGATACCATATAGAAAATTAAATAAGAAAGTAGAAAAAATAAATATGAAGAAGAATAGAACACAAAGATATTTAATATATAAATAGGCTCTCATTATGAATAAAACAATGAATTCACTAGTGAGGAACATTATGAATAGGCTCTCATATAAATACAATTTATAAGTATATAGAATCGGATAAATTGCCTAATACTTACATATCTACTTAAAAAGGAGACTATTCTAAATTACAATATTATAAATAAATCAAAAGTTCCTAAAAATGATAATGACATACAAAATAGCAAATTTCCCTAATGCCTATTCTATCTTTCCTAATAATTCCTTGTGGTTCTAGGTTCAAAACGAATCCGATCGTGATAATTGCTGATCTCTGGTTGGCTGCTTTAGAAGTACTACTGCAGATACTTTTTGTCCATAATTGTCTCAGTTGCAGATCCCCTAAGGACTTAAAAAAAAAATTTTAAAATAAAAAAGAAAAAGAAAAAATCCTCATCAATCCAAATAAGTGGAGAATCTCTGTTTCTGTATGGATATACTTACCACTATAAACCAGTGTCAAGTGGACCAAAAAAAAGTTCCAGTTTATTCCATTCGTTAGTACCATGGCAATATCCAATGGTCCCACACTTTCACTGTTTTCTCAACCTGGAAGGCACAATGTGAAAAAAAAAAAAAAAAAAAATGTAAGTAAAAAAGCCAAGTTGATAGGGTTAGGTGATTTGGTTGTTAAAAAAACAAAAAAAAAGCACATGTACGATTTATTATTTACGTATCCTGGTTTCTTTTCGGAGTAATTGATTTTCCGTTAGGATTTGAAAAAAATAAATAAATAAATAAATACAAGTAAGGTTTTGTTTTTCAGTTGTTGAATATGCATCAAAAATTTTGTGTTCTGCACATTTTTTTAATAAATTAGAATTTTGATGGGACTTAGACTAGATCCAATGATCAGAATCAACGTAAAATTATTGGTACGAGACTTTTCTGTAAAAGGATTTCTTGTATTGCTTTCTGTGTGTTGCCTAGTGTTATTTGGACTACCACATAAATTATAATTAATACAAAAAAAAAAAAGAGATAACATATGGTTTGACCAAACATATGTCTCAAATCACGAATAATAATTAAAATTGCCCTAGTTCGGCGGGTATAAATTATGAATATTCATGACGTGTCTTCTCTAAAATAATAACCTTTAAAATAAAAAAATTTTTATGCATCTTGGTATTCGGGGAGATACATTTGCCGACCAATAAAATATACATATAAAAACCTAATTAATTAATTATCCCTCATCTTGGAATAATAACCATTTCTTAGAAAGAATTAACATTAAAAGGTGATAATTCATTAAAATATTACATACGTTTTATATAACTTTCATATGTTCAATATTTAGCTTTGTTGAACCAGCCACGGTCATTGAAAAGTTCAATATATGACCTCCAACAAAGTGTCGCTACACAGTCCAAGAATTTTTGGCCACATTTGCTTTCACAATTAAAGCCAAAAGATTAAAATAGAAACTCTATAAGAAAGCCAAAATAAATAAATATATAAATAATCCTCTTAGGATAGGATATTCTACCGAGAGAGTATGGTTATAAAATTTAAATCTGGTTCTATCAAGTATCCTAGTAATATACACACATATATATATATATATATATATATTATCAAGGTATTATTTCTTCATACGAAATTTAAAAATGTTGACAATTGGATCAATTCGATCTATTTTGTGTATATGAACATGCAAAAAAAATTCCAATTGAGGAAAAAGTATCAATTTTTAATATTGTGGTGAATTTTTTCAATATTATGTCATATTGAGTGAACAAGGGACCAACAAATGTGGGTAATTTGTCTTGTTTATATATTGCATTTCTTCTTTTATAGTGAAGTAGCTATATATATTTTTATAGGCAACACAACTTGAGGTAATGTGAAAATCATAAAACGACTCTTTTTCTCCTCTCTCTCTCTCTCTCTCTCTCTCTCTCTCTCTCTCTCCCTCTCTCTCTCTCTCTCTCCCCTAGTTTTTCATAAAATATTTCATCCAGATTTTTGTTGTTGTTCGAATTTTATTGCATTATAACAACTATACACTTGTGTAGAGCATGAAAATTATGTTTGCGGCTCTGAAGTATCTTGAGACTATATATTCTTAACAAATCCTAAATAAAAGAGGAAATTGTGAGAATAGCCCATTTAATGTACATATATATTTAGGATTTTTATTAAATGATTCAGATTTTTATCATGAAACCACTTTTTATTTGATATTATGAGATGATATAAATTTTAAAGATGGGACAATATTCCAGATACATGCTTGTTTGAGACATATTCCTCCAAAATCCCCATCCTAGAGTAGTATAGATAATAAATCGGATCTAAAACCGATAAAATTAGACTCTTCCGGCTGTGCAGAGATGGTTTTCCTAATCACCAAATATATATATATATATATATATATATGGTTTCATAAGTTTAACATGCATTAATGTTTGCCAACTTGACAATATATAAACTAAAATCCTAATGGCCTTCCACTGTCAAAAACATATTTATTAGGGTTTAAAACTTTCAACTTGTGTTACACAAAGTAATTTCGTACCAAAAAAGAATTCAGTTTTAGTTAAATCAAACAGTGTGTTTTTCTCTTTATTCGGGTTTAAAATTTTCAACTCGTATTACAGAAAGTAATTTTCGTACCAAAAAAGAACTCAATTTTAGTTGATCAAACAGTGTGTTTCTCTCTTTCTCTCCTTTTTTTTTTCCCCCTCACTAGTGATCATCACATTGCTTCCACAAAACCATAACTAACAGGCTTTTTACATATACAATTAGAACACAAAACGTTATCATTATATATTTAATTAAATCTTTTCAACTTTTTAACTTACATATAAACGACATATATAGTTATTATAATCGCGTTGGATTTCCACTGTGCGTCAGAATCCCTATGAATAGTGAAGATAGCCTCTTCACCATCATCATGGGTTTCAATTTTTTTCCACTAAATAATTAATGTTTGATCACGCTTTGGGATTTGTAGATAATTTTTAATTAGTTGTAGTAATTTTTAATTGATTAGGGAAAATATATGTGTGTGTGTGTGTGTGTGTGTGTGTATCCGGGTAAATAGGGCTTCAAGAACTTTCCGCCACATTGACTCCACAAACCCAAAAAAGAATATTTGTTTTAAGTTCAGAGACGTACGACATGATGACCATCATGTATTGTCGACCTTTATCATGTTTAAATTGTTTGCGTCGGAATCCTATCGAAGAAGAAACTAAATCTCTACCATATACATATGTATATATTATATATATACATGTATATATTTATATACATGCAATGTTTATAAAAATATGTGTACATATTAATACTTTGGTGGCTACGTTTCCCAATGACCATCCTCTCTTTACGAGACAAGGGTATTCCGTGGCAGTTTTTGGACTTGTAAAATGTGACTTTTTTTTTTTTTTTGTCGTTTTCCCTTTTGAAATTGTGAGTGCCTATTTCTTATTAGGTTTGATGTAGAAGGTGTAATTTTTTTAATTGTTGAATTTGATTAAAATGACACCAAACAAACACATCAAAAATTGATGATTGGAAAACAAAATTGTACCTAAAATAAATTCTTTATTATATGTTACTCGATTTCTTTTTTCTTGTTTCTCTTTTTTTTTTTTTTTTTTTTTTCACCAAGACTAGTGTTGTAAAAATGTGGGGAAAATTTTCTTTTCTTTTTGATCGTCGATAACGTTTCTCGGGTTTGAAACAAGCGTACGTCAGTTAAGTGTGGAAAGATAATAACGGAATTTAGTGCTAAGTAATCTCAGTACCTTTAACTCATAAACGTTTGCTTGCTATTGAATTTGAGTGCTCTCTTCTTTGGTATAGAAGTAAGAGACCAAGTAAGACTCACGTGTTGGACATAAAAAGTCTCGAGACTAAAGTTAAACTTTGAACTATAATATATATATATATATATATATATATATATATATTATAACTGTTGACTACAGGAATGGTTCTTTCTGTCCGGCAGATATAATTGTTTATACAGATCCTAGTAATTTTTTGTTCTTTCAATTTTACATGTAACTATATGTGACATATGGATATTTGAATATGTTAATGTAAATAGCATGTATTGATAGAAAACATTACATATCAATGATCTAATCTTATGTTACCGTTTGACAGTAGTGTTGTATATGAGACTTTATTAAATGACTGTCACAATTGAATTATTATATGTCAATTTAATTTCAATTAGTGATTATTGTTAATATTGACTCCAGGAAGTTTGCATTTCTATCAATAAATAAAATAACATCTCACTTGTCATATTCGTGACATTAGAATGTAACGAAAAAAATAATATATTGAAATATTTAACATGGCTCAACACTAAAATCTTACTTAGTTGTTTCATATTAGTATGGATTGAAACTATACGCGTGCGATTAAATATAAATGACGGACATGAAAAAATTTTCATGTGTCCCCATATTATAAGAAAAATTATAACACTATCCTCATCACTTAATACTTAAAAATACATCGGTTTCGATAAGAAAAAGATAGATTGTGTCCCTACGTAATAATTGAAATATGAAACCATGTCTCTGGTCGATATAAATGTTATCTGTAAATTTTTTAATAATTCTCCACTTGGAGGGGGAAAAAATGGATTCTAGCTCTAAGTATCACCGAGTAATATTGTGTTGAATTAACGAACTTTTTCTTAATATAGCTATATATACATATAGAATTTTGAGATTCGAATCTTAACATTAAAGTTTAATGTCGGTGGTTCTTTTCGTAGTTCATAATTGGCCATAAATCATGCATGCAGTTTAAAGTGTTAAATAATGCAAGTAGAGAAGATCACAAAGATAAGATATATATATTTATAGTTATAGGGTCATTTTCAAAGGTTAACTATATAACACATATATGTCTAAAACCTTTATAAGCTTCTTCTTCTGTAGAGCCCACAAAGCATGCCATTAATTTACCGCATAATTTCATGATGATGATGTAGTCACGCACCACTACTTATATTCCTTCTGTAAATTATTTAAAAGAAAAGAAAAGGAGGGGGGGTGGGAAAAAAAAAAAAAAAAAAAAGGAGTGACTCACTGTCATTTTCTACTGTCTTTAGCTTTTGGTTGAAAATTAATGGTTGCTTCAATCTTGCACATGAAGTAGTACTCAGTTGAGAGCTAAGAGACAAACTGTTATGGCTAAATATAGTTTGATTTTTGTGCTATTCCCATGTGGAAGGAGCAATTATTTGATCAAAGCCCTTGGCCATGGTTTAATTAATTTAGTTGTGGTGAATGAACCTGAGTTATATTTCAGGAGTCAAAACAAATTTGACAGAGTCAGATCCTCCTTGGCACTACAATTCAATACTATGTTCAAGATTAGTGTTTCCACTTACATATATGTAAGTATAGACATATACACACACACGTATTTTTGGATACGTGTATGTCACATGTGTGTGTACTTATTATCTTGTGTTGACGACATTTTAGAGAATTATCTGATATTTGATTCACAACTTTTACGAGAATTATCTGATAGGCTAGGATTAAAAAAATAATAATAAGGAACTTAATGAGAGAACACATATTAAATCACATTAAATTAATAAAAATAAAAAAGTTAATGGCATTTGGAAAAGATGACGAGTAAAGATATATTCCTTTTTAAGTTAAATACCTTAACTTTTAAACATCAAGGTTTGCATGTCTCATTCTTCATGTCTTCTTTCTTCTTTCGTGATCCCTAATAAGTAACATATATGGCATTTATTATAGGGACATTAAAAAAAAAATGAAAATGAACGAGAACCGGGAACTTCAATATTCAAATCCCTACTTACCGAGAGAACACGGATTAAATAACATAACTTGAGAAATAAGACGGTTAAAATTAGTTTTTCATATCTCATCGTAGAATTTTCCTAATTTTTAAATATCAATTGATATTAAAGACTTACGTGTCATATTCTTCTTGTCTCTTTTTGTGACCCACAATAATTGTTGAATACAGCATTTACTATACGGACATGAAAGAAACATGAATATGAACAAGAACCGGGAAATATAGAGTTGAATCCCTAGGATAAAAAATACCTCATCGAGAGAAAAAAGAATATCACATCGAATTCAAAAAAGTATACTTAAAGGAACTTGAAAATATAACGTTTAAACACATAATTCCCTAACTTTTAAATATCGATTGATGTCATAGACTTGCATGTGTCATTCTTCCTGCCCCTTTTCATGACCCATAATAATTAACATATATGGCATTTTTTATTATATGGACATGAAAGAAACATGAAAATGAACAGGAACTAAAAAAAATACAAAAGTCAAATCCTTAAGATAAAAAAATATATATATATATATATATATATATATGCCTTGTCCAAAAAACACAAATAACATCACATCAAATTAAGAAAAGTATTAATTAACGGAACTTAAAATTTTTCAGGTCTCTTTTTGAAATCTTTTTGAGATCCCGTATGACATTTATTATAAGATCGAGAAAGAAACATGAGAATGAACAGGAACGAGAAAATATGGGAGTCGAATCGCTTTCTTAAGCATTTATCGATTTCAAAGCTGGGATAAAAATTGAAACCCCTACAACATTATCTTTTGCATATACTTAAGTGAAATGTGTTCAATGTCCATAACTGATGGAAGGCTCATCCAGAAAAGGGGAGTGATATGGGTTGACAAGGCTCTGGTAAATAAACAAATAAGAAGATGCAATGAATGAATTCTTGCCGGATCATATTCCATGTTATGGCTCGAACCCCAATAAAATTTTTAAAAAAATCATTAACTTCCACGAGAGCTTTGTCTAACAACTGTTGCCTTCATATTCAACAATAATGGATAACTTTTTACCAAGTCTTCCATGAAAAAAAAAAAAAAATTAAATTTAAAAATTACATAAGGGAACAGTTTTTCTTGCAACACTTTTATGGGAAATGACAAACACATTTCTCCCCAAAAATTATAGAAGTAAATTTAAAACGGAAATGGGGGAGTTCGCTTTTCTTTAAAAAGGATCTAATGGTAAAAATATTTCTATAAATTAAAAAAACTAAAAGAAATAAAGAAATAAGGAAAATAATGTTTAGCTGAGTGTAGCCCAATCTGGATATGGGCATTCATAAGTCCATCCTGGCCCAGAGTATCTGACACAATGCAGCCACAGACCCTCTTCATCACCATCATACCTGCAATCATGATAAGATTAAAAATGTGAAAGCTGATTTTTTTTTCCCCCGGATAAGTAAATATTAAGTGGAGTTAAATGTATGTATTAACGATTAATTTATATAAAGATAACATCAGCTGCTCTTAGAGTATTAAATGAGTCGAGTTATCAACATTCAATCTCTTTTTCTTGATAAAGGACAAAATGAGAACCGAGATCACAATTCAAAATGTCTACTCTACTTCATATGACAAAATAACGTTAATCAATACACAACTCGGGAACGAAAGAAAAAAGATACTAGGACCATCTTCAATATAAATGTCAATGCCAATACCATATTTATCACGATTATTAAGCTTCAGAACTAGTAAACAGAAACTTTTAATTTTTAAGTAGAATGAAAATATCACCACATCAACTCGTAGTAACCAAATGCTAAATTTGATATGCTACACTTGGTACCGAACTTTGACAACAAGTATAGTATATATCAAATTTAGCACCAAAAATAACATTACGTTGGAGAGCAGATTTCCAGTTGCATATCAATTTGGCACTACATCGGAGATGCTCTAGCTCTAATACTCGTCATAAAGTAGCAAACTCCGTAGTATTTCAAGAAAATTGACAGACGTGCCATGCATTCTCCATTTAGTTCATGTCACAATGCTAGAATCAAATTTTGTACTCGTGTTTTAACAAACATCTTACCCTTTGGGGCCCAAATTCGGACAGTTTGTACACATGGGATCAATGCTGAAATCTTCACCAGAAGACTCCTCCTTTTGGCAGGAACAATCTTGATCAAAACTGGGTGACAAAGAATGATCTAAACCAGCAGCAGCTCTATCAGCAGTTGTTCCTTCAGTGGAACGGTCGACGGGCTCTTTGGACAGGTAAAGTGTGTCATTGGCTATTGGATGGCCCGCGTATTGTAAATGAACACGTATCTACAAACCCACAAAAAAAAAAAAAGAGTAACTTAAAATCGGTAAATCAAGCAATAGAACTTTTGTTTTTTGGCCAAAAACAAAGTAAAAACAAAGCACCATCATTAGGACATAAAAATGAAACTACCACACTTTTAATGTTTGAAATTTTTAGCTCGCTTGAGTACTACATACCACAACTCCAGGAAATTGAATGAAAGAATTTCACAGAATGGAAAAGGAATATACCAAATTTGTAATACTCTGGCAGGAAGCCAAACATTTTAGACGTGTGATGCATAAAAGAAATTTTATATTACAAAAAAAAGAACATGTTTCGATCATGTTAACCTGTGAAATTACTTACTTGATGAGTTCTGCCAGTGACTGGCTCACACTGGACAATGCTATGAATCCCATCCGTGCAAATTCTAGTGAACTTAGTACAGGCAGTCTTCCCCTTTACGGGCATATCATGACAAGAGTCACCCACCTGAATAACCAAGAGTTCAGATTTTTAAAACATGATAGCTAACACGTTGGGTCTATGGGTTTGCACGTAGAAAATTTAGGGAGAGGACTTTCAGTGGACATCTAAACAAAGAAATAAATGGACTGCTTTGACAACTACTAAGCAGATAGTAATCAGAATTTGAACCTCAACTTTAAAATGGAAAATCAATAGAGCAAAGAGTTCAGCATAATACTGAAAAGCCAGCATCAAACTATCTGTACAATAAGGCTTTCAAATGGAAGACATTATAATTTACCTCTGCTGTGCTCCTTCCTTCCCGAGCATTATGATTTATGTTAACGTCCACGACTTTCTAGAGAAGTAAAACATTCAATGTGAGAAAGCACTTATAGTTTAGCAAATAATACTTCTCTGCTTGTGAATCATGAGCGTTGAGTATTAAAATCAATGCATGTATTTCCCTAATTAAAACAGGCAACCCTGTAAATATGCAGCTTAGCATTGTGGGGATAAATGCAAAAAACAACCAGTGGGTTTTCCGCTTTGAACTTCAAAAAATTATTGTCTAGATAACTAACAAATTGAAAATGTACTCATAGATGCATCTGTGCCCGCATAAATTATGCAGCTTTAACAAGAGCATACCTCATGCTCAGGAAATACACCAATGACTCTAGCAACGTACTGTTTCTGCACTTTACCAGCCTCAATCTGCAAGAAACACACCGTACATTAGGACACAAAAAACGAAATATTTTATCAACCACAAAAGATTAATGGGCTGTGTTTGGAGGGTTTGAACTGGTTTTGGGTGTCCCAATTCAAATTTATGTGATAGAAAACACAGTTACAAACCCTCAAAACAAACAACCCATAAAACTCACACCAATGCTGAAGAAAAGAGAAACAACTCTGTGTTTCAAAAGTTATACATCCAAACGGATAGAAAAGAATTTGACTAGGAGAAAGGAGTTTTAGGATGATGCACTGATGTTCTTAATGAGCGTAGAAACAAAGCAAAATCATCTGAAATAAAAATCTTTAATTTGGAACCTAATCTTATTTATTTCTAACTTTGGGCATTCAAGAGTAACAATATTTGTAGTTAAATAACGGTCGTAACCTTTGCATTTGTACAAGGGGGCATAAATTATCAGGCATATGACTTTGGGAAAAGTCATGGCATAAGCCGAAAGTAATACAAAGGTTGTAACCTTGCACTTCCACAAGTGGGCATGTATTAAAGGCAAATAAATTTGGGAAAAACCCATGCCAATAGGCCAACTAACAGCATTCGCATGAAAAGTTAATAACAAAACAGCATTTGCTAATCACAAAGACAAGCCATGCTAAGATAACGAGTTTCACAGAAGAAACTAGAAAATTCTTCCTATGAGTTTTATAAAATAAATTACAGCTCAAGGGCTTACCTGTTGCCTAAAAATATCAGCTTTTGAAGCATTTCTTGCCAAGATAAGGAGTCCAGAAACTAAGCGATCTAGCCGATGAACAGCTAACATAACCATGGTCAAGGGAAGGACAAGACATACACATAATATTCAAACCACACGTGAGAAAACAGCATAGGAATTATATCATGTAAATTTACAGTACTTGCTTGAAGCAGTTGGGATACGAAATACAGGTGCCAAGTCATGTTCTGCTTGAAGAATGCCTACAACAGTGTTCTTACGATACTGACCACACGGATGCACCTAGATAGCAGTGGAAACTCAAAAACAGAAAGAGAAATAAAGAGAGAAGATAAGGCACAAAAAAGGGTTTTCTCGAATTTTCCTGCAAAGAACCTCGTGTTCATTGCCAATACAATGAGCAATAACAGAAACTTTTGAAATATGTGATAAACAGAGCCACAATTGCTGAAGAGAATAAAAAGTAGAGCTAATTACCGACTCACCGGAACAGATGCAGGTTTCCAAACAGTGACCACATCCGGTTCTTTCTTGAGAACTCTAACATCCAAAGCCAACACAGGAGGTTCGTGCCTACAACCTTTGTGAAATCAATTTTCCAACTTGATAAACTTTCAAAAAAAACAGTTTCTAATTCCAGAAGAAAACAATCACATTTCAAAAATAAGCACCAAAAACGTTAAAAACAAACTACGTCAAGAAAACATATGTTAACTCTTGGCTAACCGAAATTTGCCACACAAGAGAACTAATCATCGCACACCTGTGTAAGAAGTGGCTAATCTTTTGTGACGATTTAACAACATACGAAACCGGGACCATCTCTCCATCAACTTGTATCCTCCCACATTTGACTGCATTAACCTACATTCATTCATTCACTCAAACCTTAACTTTTGATGACTAAAACATGCACTAACAAATGACCATAACAATTAACACTTAATTGCACAAAATAAAACAAACCCGATAACAATTTTCACAAGAAGTTAACAAACATTATTCTTTCTTGTTTTTTGGGGGTTTTTTTTTTTTGGTATTACGGCAACAAAAAGTATACAAGAAGATGAACAAAAAGCTTCATACATAGTACTCATATGGCCTGCCTTTAAACTCTTCAGCAAACAAATCCACAATGCTCTTCCCTACCCACCGATTCTTAACCTATAAACATATAAATATATATATATATATATATATATCAGCAAATTAATCGGAAATAAATAAAATATTTCAGGAATCAGGTTTTTACCGGATTAATAATTTCCATATCAAAAAAAAATCAACACTTTGAATCTAAAAACTACATACATGAGCGATGAACTCGAAGTAGTATGGCCTGACGTGGCGCTTCCCTGCAAATTCCCGCCAAAAAATAATCAATTTTCATGCACCCAAAAAAAATTTATTAAAAAAAAAATTTTCGGTCTGTTTTGCTTGTTCTTGAAGTTACCGTTGCGAAAAATGTAATCTTGTTTTTCAGGAGGATTCGCTGGGGTTTGCCAAACAATCTCCATTTTCTTCTCTCCTTCTTCTTCTTCTTCTCTCTTCTTCCTCTTCATGTCTAATTTTTTTTTTTTTAACGTTTTTGGATTTTTCTGAGCCCCAAATTTTGGGGATGAGCAAACCCTAGAAGAGAAAACGACGTCGTTTTGAGAAGTGAGCAACAGAATTTCAACACTAAAACGTCACCGTGGCGTGATCGAAGCACGCGGTGTGGAAAACTACGTCGTTTGGAAGCGGTTGGTATTTGGCGACACTTTCCTTTTTTCCTCATTCGGTTCACCAACAAACGCACCGACCATTGGGAAAGGAAACCCCCGCAGGAGGCTAAAGCTGAGGAGAGAGAAAGTTGTCTAGAGAGGGAAAGAGAGAGAATCGCTTAGCTTGATCGCCAATTACATCCAGAACAAGGTCCGATTCAGTTTCTCAAACTTCAATTTCAGAAATTTTTGGTAAAGTTATGTTTTTTTTTGTTTTTTTTGTTTTTTTTTTTTTTTTGTGGATGTTGATTTTAGCTTAAAATTGGATTGTGGAAAGTTCAGAGCTTTCTTGATCTATCTGTGAACTCATCTGTCTCTGGGTCGGAGTAATCCGGAGGAGGAGGAGGAGGAGGGAGGTTTTGTTCGCGCAATCGGAAGTGATCGGCCTGTGAATTTTGTTGATTGAAAAGTCAACGATTTTCCGATGCCGGAGGAGGATTTGGTCGACATAAAATTCCGGCTTTACGATGGGTCCGACATCGGACCGTTCCGATACTCGGCGGCTTCGACCGTCGACATGCTTAAGCAGAGAATAGTCGCCGATTGGCCCAAAGGTTAGCTCAGCTCATTTCCCTTCTTCTTCTTCTTCTTCTTTTTTTTTTTTTTTTTTTTTGTTATAATAAAAATTGGATGAGCTTGCTTTAAATCTGTTTTCTGGTTTTAATTGTTGATCTGGTTGGAACTGGAAATTTTTGGGTAGTACTTTTGTTAATTTCTCTTGAGAACTAAAAAAAGAAAGTTTGAATTCTGGGAAATTTGGAGAATTCTGTAAGAAAATCGTGAGATTTTCATGTTTAGTTGGTCATGGAAAATATCATGAGGATTTTTCTATATCTAGGTGTTTCTTAAGGATAAGATTTCATGGAAAAAGGTTGGTAAATGAGAATTTATGAATCGTCCTTGGCTATTTTTGTTTATGGGGAATGTGATTATGCAGCTTTTGCTTTTGAATTTTCTTACGGGCTTTTTCGAAATCTTTTCATAGGTAAAACAATCATACCAAAGGCTGCAAATGAAGTGAAACTGATTAGTTCTGGTAAAATTTTGGAAAACAACAAGACTGTTGGCCAGTGTAAATTACCCTTTGGTGATACTACTGCTGGGGGAGGAGTTATCATAATGCACGTCGTTGTACAGCCGTCCCCGGCAAAAACTAAACCAGGTAAATATTAAGAAAAATGCTTGACATAGAATGTGGATTTTTCTGCAATAACTAGCTAGCCTGAAAGCAATAGTGATAATGGTTTCCGTTTCCATTTCTGTGAGCAGAAAAGAAGGTCGACGATACGCCGAGGAAAGTCGTTTGCTCATGTTCCATATTGTGAAAGAGAAATGCAGTAGGCCTCGGACTCGCTCTTATTCTCACTCTTTCGATGTTAAAGCTTTGGCGATGGAATAAGTTTGTGTACAAGTGCAAGCTGGTGATGATTTGTCTATAGAAAAGTCAGTTGTTCTTGATGAACTCTTTACAGATTATTTTGTCTGCCAGTGCCTATATTAATTTTCCCATATTTGTTTGCTTTCTTTTCCTTTCCTCTTGTTACTTTCTTTTCGCGTTTGCTCTTTTTTTCTTGTCCTATAGATGTCACCTGAATGTTCTGTCAAGCAAGCTGTATAGAGCTCATTATTGTAAAGATCCACATTCAAAAATCAAGGAGAAATGTTGTGTTTATGAAGGATTCAAATTTGGTTTGTTTGTTTTATCTTTTATATATTTATCAGTGCCAGATAAATTCATTGTTATGGCATTGCAGGATTTAAATTTTCCATTTTTCTTTGCTCAAAAAATACAAATATTGCAATACATAAAAGGATGTTCTTGGAGATCAAAAAATAAGCTCAAAACTTCTTCAAGATAAAATGTTTAAACAGAACATTCAAGATCCGAAAATTGATGGCTACAAGGCAAACTCTCCAACACATCTACAGAAGAAGAAATTGTGCAACAGGGAAAGAAAAATCACAAGAAAAGGTTTCAAGATACAAGAACATGCTAAATCCGCCTGAAAACTCTTTCAGCTGCAGCTACTGTCTGTTGGATGTCTTCAGAAGTATGAGCCAAGCTCGTAAACCCAGCCTCAAACTGTGATGGTGCAAAATATACACCTTCTTCCAGCATTCCCCTGTAAAATCTTGCAAACTTTTCGGTGTCGCTCCTTTTTGCATCGGCAAAGTTGTGGACAGGTCCCTCTGTGAAGAAAAACCCGAACATCCCACTAATAAACCCACCACATATTGCATGGCCAGCCTTTTGTCCGGCATCCAGAATACCTTGAATTAGTTCGCCAGTGATCTTGTCCAAGTACTCGTAGCTTCCTGGCTCCTTCAAACGCCTAAGGGTGTGTATCCCGGCAGTCATTGCCAATGGGTTTCCGCTCAAGGTCCCAGCTTGGTACATTGGCCCTGCCGGTGCCACCATTTCCATGATTTCCCTCCTCCCTCCGTATGCACCCACTGGTAGACCTCCACCAATGATCTTTCCCAGTGTCGACAAGTCGGGAGTCATGCCAAAGTACTCCTGAGCTCCACCGTAAGCCAAACGGAATCCAGTCATGACTTCATCAAAGATCAGGAGAGCTCCATTGTCTTTGGTGAGTTTGCGGATGCCGGTAAGAAACTCTGGCTTAGGAGAAATGAAACCAGAATTGCCAACTACAGGTTCAAGGATAATTGCCGCAATATCTCCTTTGTGGGCCTCAAAGAGTTTTTCCACAGCTTCGATGTCGTTATAGGGAGCTGTTAGAGTGTCAATAGTGGCTGCTTTGGGGACACCTGGAGAGTCAGGTAGTCCTAAGGTGGCAACACCACTACCAGCCTTAACGAGGAATGGATCAGCATGACCATGGTAACAGCCCTCAAACTTGATGATCTTTGGCCTGCTAGTGTAAGCACGGGCCAGCCGGAGCACACCCATGCATGCTTCTGTGCCTGAGTTGACAAATCGAACCATTTCAATGCTTGGAACAGCTGCGATCACCATCTCTGCTAGAGTGTTTTCTAAAAGGCAAGGGGCACCGAAGCTCGTTCCTTTCTTCATTGTTTCTGCAAGGGCTGCAAGTACCTATGGACAAGTGTAAAGACATTACAGATAAATTGAGGGTCCATCCCAATATCTTTCGGTGATTAGCTAGTTAAAGTTACCTAGAAGAATCCTTGTCTCCCTAATATGTTTTATCTCTTTAATTATGATAAAACTACCAATTTTGAAAAGGAAAAAAATAATAATAATAGAACCATGAACGAGGACCTGTGTCACAGAAACAACAACTCCTCTTTGGAAAAGAGACTTCAAGGCGAAAATTCTCAAGTTCTCATACAAGCAACACTGGAAACATAACTAGATGTATGATGGCATAGATTCCAAAGAGAATAGAACCTCATCATCCGCATGGCCAATGATTGCAGGTCCCCATGAACCCACATAGTCGATGTACTCGTTGCCGTCGATGTCCCACATATGAGAGCCCTTGACGGAATCAATGACAATAGGCTGTCCTCCAACAGATTTAAAAGCACGGACGGGCGAATTCACACCTCCAGGCATCAACTCCTGAAGAAAGTTTTCATGCCAACTAGTTAGAGAGTTTGAAACAAAGTATGCTCTCAGTTATAGCAACCGAGGATTTAAGACGACCATAGTAAAACACAAGCTCAGAACTGATTAAAATCACCCACTTCAAATGTTCACAAATCAAAAGTTCGGTTAAGAAACCCAAAATTCAACAATACCAAGTTTAATGTGAAATGTTCAAAATTAACCAAGTTTAAAGTCACATAGACTATGCAGCTGTGAAGGAGACCGGTATGACTTATAATATACTACCACGAAATAAACGAAATTAGTTGGAAATTTTGCCAATTAATATTATGAACAAACTTCATTGAGAACAAAGATTCAATTTTTCGAACCCCAACCAAGTTATAATTCACCCATTAACCAGGCCACCTCCTACATTATCTATTTTAGCTCACTAGAAGCTTCATGAAACAACTTTCATGTGCCAATTCTTCTCACCTAAACACAGTTAATATAAATGAATTTGAGGTTCACTGAATGCAAAAGGATATTTGCATTGAAGCTCCCAAATGAGAACCCAAAACTCCATTTTTAATCTCTTGGTCTAACAAACAAACAAAATCTGAAAATCCCAATTGAAGTTAACTCAATTAGCATCATCAAATCCAATCCAAGCATTCTTACAAAACCCAAAAACATTTTTTTTCACACCAAAGACAAAACCCAGTTATCCACACACTTTTTCAGACGGTCAAAACCGAACAACCCACCAAACTGGAATTCTCAAAACAAAGAGAAAATAAACACACACAAAAAAAAAAAAAAAGGAAAATTAAAAAAAATAAATACCTTGGCGGCATTGAAAGCCTGTTCGGATTTTTTAAGAGTATAATTCTTCTTCTCGTCGAGCGAGACGGCCATTTTGACACAGCAAAAACGGCGAGGGGATTGAAAGAATTGCCAAGAGGGTCTCTGGGAAAGCTTCACGGTCGAACATGAGAGCCCAACTCCCACCACTGCCGCAGCACTAGAGCTCGCCATTTCTATCTCTCTCTCTCTCTACTTTCTCTCCCTACGATCTCTCTCTCCCTCTGTGCCTTTAAATGGAGTCGGAAGAAGATAAAGTGGCTCTGGATATACAAACCTTTGATTGCCGATTCAAACTTTGTAGCTTAACTCCCTGTGGATTTTGTCCGGGTCGGGTCATAATTTTTTTGGGCCTTGTTCTTCGCCCATTGGCCCAGCCCAATTGGCTTTTTTTTTTTTTTTTTAATTTAAGATTAACGAAATTGTTGTGGTAAATAACATACTTACTAGTAAGTACGTTTAAATAAATTTACTTGGTAAATAAAGTAAAAAAATATGTTATCTATTTTAACATTTTCGTATCCATGCTATTTACGACGTATCTCCTTATTTTAAAGAAAAACATATTATATAAATTGTGGAGACAGGATCTCAAATGGATATATTTTTGTTTTTTAGGAAGACATTTCCTTCCTTTTTTGTTTTGTTTTGTTTTGTTATCTCTTAATGCTTATTTGGAATTTTGATTCTTCATATTTATATAATTAGAGGTCAAACAAACTGAAATTATTATAAATGAAATAATAATTAAAAAATGTACTATTTGAGGGCAATCATACAAATCACCAATTTTATTACATGACATATATGTAATAGCGGAATTGAAATATATAAATTATTTTTAGAATAATTCTAGTACATTGTAATTGTGATAATAAATTTCATATTTGATACTAAAAAGATTATATAATAATTACAACAATGATTATATGTTATTAAATGTAAAATATCTTAAATTTTTAATAAGATCATGCATATACGTGTAACTCTTTATTTTTTTTTAATTGGGTTTGGTGGAGAATTTTGGGAGTAATGGCGTGTTAAGTCCAAAAGAATAAACAAATCATATTTAAGTCATCATTTGTCAGGAAAGTAGCCGTGTCAAATTTGGTTGTTTGGTTAGGTTTAGAAACATGTTTGGGACAGGAATATGGCTTTATATTGTTCTTTTCGTTGCTGATAATGTTTTTTATGTAGTCCTCTCTCTCTCTCTCTCTCTCTCTCTCTCTCTCGTTTTGGAAAAGCTACTTATTGGCTGCAACAAAAGGAAGGACTTGTTCTATGTCCGAATCTTGGTCAACTCCAAATTTTGCAGTAGTTGACTAAAGCCTAAGGGTTCTACGTACCCGCAAAACATTAAATCTGTTTGGATTATAGATTTAAATAATAAATTTAGACCATGTATTTAAATTTTTATTAAAAAAAAAACACTGTAAAATTAAATAACTTTTTAAACAATGTTTTAAAACGATCTCAAAAACGAGTTATAAATTTTTTATCTCCTACGAACATGGTTTTAAAACTTTATTTCCTTTTTTTTTTTTCCTTTTAAAATGAGATGCATATCATAAAAATAAGTTACCAAGAAATGGAGGAGAGAGATTTTGAATAGAATAGAAAAGAATAAGAAATGAGATTATCTTTATTTATCTAGTAAAATAAAATAAAACAACATAATCATGTACTCATCCTTTTATATCAGCCACAGCGGTTCTAGTGCCACATTGGAAACATCAATTGGAGTTTCATGAGAAAACTACTCTTCATTAAACTTCAAATATTCGAACTTCAGATCTCAAGATAAAGCGTACGAGTGTAAATTTACGACTAAGCTACGCTTGCAGTCACACCATTTCAGCTTATTGAATTTGGATGTGCCTTTGGTGGCCATAATGCCGATTGAGTTTCACCAAACAAATTGACAATGTCTTGCTCGAACACAATTCAAAATCATATTCCTGTCTCTTACGTTTGTTTGTTTTTTTTTTCCCCTCCTTTTCTTTTTAACTAGGATAGTAATGGAATATAGTTCTGACAATTTTTTTTTTTTTTCCTACTGATGAGTAACGCCTTATAAACTTATCATATATTGACAAAAATGATCCTCAAACTAAAGATTTTGACAATCAACCCCTTAAAAATTTACAATTGTTGGCAAATAGCTTCAAATTGATAATTATCCTCATTTTTTAGATGGAAACCAACTTGTGCATTACACATGAACTATTTATGAGGGGTAAAGGTAGCCATAAATTCTTTTTTTTTTTTTTTAAGAAAAAAAAATACTATTTTTCTTACAATGTGGACCTAGTTCTTCCTTTTTTCTCTTGGTGAGAACCCAACAGATTTTATAATTTGTAAGGCAATTTGATGAGCAATTAAGCACCTATAGTGTAGTTTGCACACTTCACAAATTGCTAAACTATTTTAAGCTTTCTTAGGAAAGTGTCGGTATTAATGCAATATTTATTATAAAAAAAAAAAATTGGCAAAATAATATATGAGATGTTATCTTACCGTGTGTCTTGATACGTACGACTATTCATTTCAAAAACAATATATACGTTGTATCCATTTTTTGAAATTGGATCTAAGCTTTAAAACATGTAAAAGTAAAGTTTAGTTCTTAAATAAGTTGACATTCGTTGTTATTGGTGGTGGTAATTATCAAATTTAACAATAAAAATAACATTATATTAAGAATCATTTTACTACTCGAATCTCAAATTTGATTTTGACATACGGATTAAATATAACAAAAAAAAAATCCAAGGACGAGGGAATATAAATGCACAGTTGGGCTGGTACATGTTGACTACAAATTCCTGTGAAAAGTCAACTTTAAATTGAATATGAAAATGCAAAAAATGAACATTAAAATTGTCAGCAGAGAAAGTGAGAGAGAGAGAGACAGCTAGGAAACAATTAAAGACAGTAGAAGACAAAATCTCATTAAGATATATCTGTGTCCAAAACAAAATCAAAGCATATATCACCGTCCGAAGCAAAATCATTCTCTTTACCAAATTTTCCCAAGAAACAAACAAAACGAACATTCCTCTAATCCCAACTCCAAGCTATTCTATGCCCCACATATATGTAAACTTCCAACTATATACTATATAACTATACACAAATCCCATGCAGAAGATGAGCAAAACTGCAACTTTTCTGCTCCCAATGTACATCAGCCAACGACCACCCCCAAAAGGACCCTCTTTTTTTACAGTATAAAAATCTCAAAATCAGTGGAAAACCATCAAATCAAAGATATAAAGCAAAAGCAGAACCAAAAGAAAATTGCAACACGGGCATCAAGTATATCAACAGTTGCCTGTATCCCAAAATAATCCTGCTTTGAGTGCTTTATATGATTGAAATCAGCTGAGAGTGGAAAAGAGCTAGCAGAAAATGGAGGAAACTGATAACGGGTAGAGATAGGTATTGGCATACTGAAAGTAGATGGTGCCGCCGTTGATCAAGGGCTCGCCGTCGTTGACCAGGCAGTCGCCGTAGCGGAGGCGTTTGAAGACTTTCGGGTTGATGAGATTGGCGGAGCTGAACCAGCCACAGTTGAGGTGAATCCGAGAGATGTTGCAGCCTGTGACGCACACGTTCATGATCTCGACCGTGTACGTCGGTATGCCACTAGGTAGCGGCGCTGTGGGGCCTTGGCTTATCACAATATCTGCCTTTGTGCACTTCTCCCCCCAAATCCGGTTTGGTTCCACCTCCTGATCTGCTGTTAAAAGTTAAAAAGGGTATTATCAAAAGTTGATCAAAACTATGCTATGGACTAATGATGCTACACGCAAACCCGATCAATGCCACACACACACAAACACATACATATGTGTGTGTGAGTACATACAGTATATGATATGTAACACCAACCAATAGGGTGAGGTGTCTACAGACAAAACACACTTTTTAGGACGTGATTCACCGGGTCCATACGACAAAAAAGACAAACCAATTTTAATAAAGGCTAGACTTAGGAGACCCCACGTTTTTGCTTTCCTTTTCCATGTAGCTTTTGCTTTTTCAATTAGGCTCAAAGTTAGTATAATATTCGAAAAAAGTTACTATACATCTTTACACTTTGCAAAATCTCTTCCTTTTTTTCAACAAATTAGCCTAAGCAATAAATTTTTTAGCACATCGTGACATTCCGAAAGCAATAAAATTAACCTAAAATCAAGTTTGGTGTGCTAAATTGCCCACAATAATAAAAAAACCGACCTAATTGCCCAATCTTTTTCAGACCATACCCCAACCAACAAAGAATAAAAATAATTAAAAATAAATAAAGATGAAGTGGACCCTGTCCACATAGCAGCGCACGTTAGCACCAACATAACGAGAAATGGGCGTCGGCGTGCACTTCTGACAAAATTGAACGTATCCATCTGCTGTGACGTTCGTTTGCAACCAATGGATACCAAATTTTACTCATATTTACACAGAAATTTTCTAAGAACAAAGCCATTGATTTCCATTATTCTCAACAAAAAAAAAAAAAAAAAAGCCATTGATTTCCATTGAAAATATCACTATGAACTATGAAGATCTACTAAGACAGTGCCAAAAAATTGGGTAAAAAGAAAAGAGGAAAAAGAAAAAAAATGGAAATAGGAAAGTTTCTATTACCTCCAATAAGCTTTCGGTGAGTTCCATGGAGAATGTTGTTAGGGCTCCGCGAGCTTACTCCCATGGGAAACAGTCCTCGATCGAACCTGAAACCATAAAATTATGAGAAAATCAAACTATTAAAAAAAAAGTGCTAAAATTACCGCAAAAAGTTATAAAAAAGAAAAAAGAAAAAGCAACTTGAAGATTTTCAGGCAAGTTCTTACCTGAGAGAAGCAACATCAGTACAGCTCCGACGAAGTTCGCCGCCGTGACTCGGTGAGTGGCCATCGCTGCGAGAGAGTAATGAAGAGGCGCGAACGAGTTGAAGGAAGCGCCAATGACTCGGTCTGGAAACTCGGTTTCGATCGGGAGACTAAACCGCCATGGCTGATTGGAGGCGTGAAGAACGGTCTGGAGTACGCTTTAGAACCTGCATTAGAGAGAGAAAGATAAAGAGAGGAGAGGGAGAGAGAGAGATTTTAGATATTTGAAAGTGAATTTTAAATCAAATCAAATCAACCAGAGAATAACAATAGCCGTCGATTTGAAGGGAACAAAAAGCGGTGTGAATTTGACTTCCTCAGTAGAGAAAGAAAGAGAGGAGAGAGAGGGAGAGATAGAGAGAGAGAGAGAGTCTTTAAGACTCACGGAAACTAGGTTTATAGGCTTTTTCTTTTCGCCCTGTAGAATAGGCAAACGACGGCCATTACAGACCAGATTGTCAGCTTCGAAAAAAGCACAAGAAAAGCAAAAAAAAAAATCAAAAAATAAAAAACAAAACGAAAATCTCGCGAAATCCGAAACCAAAACCTCAATTATCAATCAACTCCTAATCATTTTACCAGAAATAATAACAAAAATAATATTAAAACGACCTATTCTCTCCTCGAACCAAACAAAGAAAAATCCACAGCGAAATCAAAAAAATAAATACACATACACATATACACACAATTTCCGGAATAAAGAAAGAGAAAATGTGGATTTTCCGGGAAAAAGTCGGAAAGCCAGAGAGAAAAATTTTTAAAAAAAAAGACGGGAGACAAAAAAGCAGAAGGACTATTAAGCAGCAGTTTAGCAGTACTACTACAACCGAAGCTTTTTCTATTTTCGCAACGACCACAAATTGATTTTTTCAGAGCAAAACCGCACTACTACTACTACTACTACTACTACGCATACACGATTTTTTCAAGCTCGTCGAAGCAGACAAAAAATGGCAGAAGATCACCACAGCAAATCGTCCAACGCCATTATTGACGAAACACCACCTCCACTTCATTTATTTCGCACACACATATACAAACATATATACATATATATAAATATATAAAGAGGTAAGTATAGATATATATATATAGCATAGGGTTTACCTTGCGATGGCTGAGACTGAGAGCATTGGGGTTAGAGAAGGAATTAGGGTTCTTGTTGGAAGTCGCAGCTTCTAATACAGAGAGAGAGAAATATATATATATAGAGAGAGAGAGAGAGAGAGAGAGAGAGAGAAATAATTTATTATTATTTAATTATTTTTAGAATTGGTTTGCAATGGTGGACAGAAGGGGAATTAAGCCAGGGGTTAAAGTGCACGTGGGGATGTTAATTACAGTGACAATGATGGTAAAGAAGAAATATGAAAATATATTTTTTATTTTGTTTTAAATTTAATTTTTTAAATGTCATTTCTGATTTTCTGATTTTCCAATCAAGCGTACGTGTGCTTGTGGGGCCGGAAGACAAATAATCCATCATTTACTTTTTTTTTTTTTTTTTTTGGGAATATTTAAAGGAATGTTTACTTGGTATGGTCAAGAGGTGGATATTTACTTGTTAGGATTCGTTCGATGAAAGAGTTTGAATCGAAAACTTTAAATTTTAATAGTAATTTTTATTGATTTTTTAAAATAGATAAAATTTTTCAGAAAAAAATTAAAACTGAAATGAAAATTTTGAATTTGAACTCAAATTTCAAACAAGGTCTTATTTTTTTATAGAAGAAAAATGTAAAGTTGTTGGAACATAGAGAATAAGAAAGAGGATTATTGATAGTTTTTGGGGTTTTTTTTTTTTATGTTTGTTGTTTTTATAGGAAATGTCATTGGAAATAAGATTTTTTTTTTTTTTTAGCATATATAGCAATTTCTCTACATATATAAATTAATTCGACCATTTATTCTAATACAAAGAGGAACGAGTTTTGGCACATAAGGCGCCTAAAGATTGTATTTCCAACTTAAGTAAATGTAGCTCAAAAAAATTTGGAGTCCCACATTAATTATTAGGCAATTTCTATAAATATTTAAATTAATTCAATCATTTATTCTAATAGAAAGAGGAACGAGTTTTGGCACATAAGGTGCCTTAAGATTGTATTTCCATCTTAAGTACCTATAGCTCAAAAAAATTTGGAGTCACACATTAATTATTATTTTTCTTTTATATATTCTTTTATAGCTTATTTTTATACATTTTTTAGCACCTTTTTTTTCACATTAAAAAGAAAAAAAGAAAGTGAGTCCTTCATTTTTCTCATGTAATCATATGTTTACCTATAAAATACGGATGATAATTTTGAGAGTCCCACAAAGTATAAGAAATAAAGAAAGCAAATGCTAATTCACGTGTTCCCTCGTATTAATCACTTGTCAAATGGAATAACAACCAAATTTACTTCTATATTCTTTACAAAGTTTCTATATGCCAATGATTACTTGATTTGATTGCATAAAGTGACAACAAACCCTCCAAAGGGAATTTGATTGTTGCGTAAGTAAACACTAGAACGTGAATTAACGATCTTCATTCATATTATTTTATTTTACATTTTAATCCCATTATCTTTCTAATCCTTTAGGGTCTGTTTGGCGAATGAGTTTGAGTTGAAATTTTTAAGTTTGAATAGTAATTTTTATTGACTTTTTAGAAAAGATAAAAAACTTTTTCAGAAAAGACAAAAAACTTTTTGAGGAAAAATACAAAAATTTTAGTTTAAACCTTAAAGATAAACGGACCCTTAATCTTTCCCATTATATTACTTTACGGTTTCGTAATAGCGCTCTAGTGTAACATCAACAATGCTTAGTTTTTTTTTTTTTTTAATTAAGTGATTTGGACTATACAATCAATAAAACTTGTATTGCAGCTAGGTGTGATATTACCTAAAGTTTATGTGAAATAATGAATACTATTTCTCACAAATGTAAGAAGACCAAGAAAAAAAAAAGGTTGTTGAGGATAACACAACAAAGGAAACAATATAAATGTAGTCACGGGACATGCAAAGGAAAGACGACTTTTATTTGAACCGTTTATTAACTGGCAGTGCATGTATACATTAAATTAGTGAATTTTTTTTAATCTATTTTCTTAAAGAACCTTGTTATGCTTTCTATTTTAAGATCTATGAAGTATAGTTACAGATGCTTATAATCTTTTGTTTCGATCTTTAGGAACCACCCGAGTAAAGGAACATTTTCTTTCCCATATTCAGTCTTTGGAGTGACATTTTTTGGTATTTTGATGACCTGTCATCTTTTAATGCCACTATTTTGAGTAATTAACAGTTAGATTTTGTAAAACCGATTATGACCAAGACATTAGGGGTAAAAGACAATACTTGAAAAATAACAACAAAAATGCTTTTGGGTTGTCACAAGCTTGGGTTTGCAAAACATAAATGCGAGATCACACTTTCATGTCTTTTGAGTCCTAACCTCTTGCCTCTTCAAGAAGTCCAACAAACTCATCTTTATGTCTCTCGAGTCTTCTGAATCTAATACATTACTACTTCAAAAAAAAAAAAAAAAAAAAGTGCTTTTATGAAAGAGGAAAAAAAATCAATTTACATTTTTCTTTTAACATTTTTTTTTTCAACAAATGAATTACAATTCTCTGTCTCTCTCCTCTCAAGTATTTCTCAAATGTTTGTCAAATGGTCAAGTTTATAATTCAAAGTTTTGCTGCTGCATCATTCTCCCTTTCTTAGAAAATGCCCCTTCCAAGGCCACACCACACCCATGGGAACTTGAACTTGCAACCTCCTACCCTGATATCAACTAATGTAGGAGTAACATAATCATTCCTCCAAAAAATTTCAACTAATAGGAGAGGTATAGTCAACTTCTTTAAACACCACACATTATCAAACTCAGAAAATCCACCCCAAGCACTATGCGTTTAGGCCCCTTGTTTTGAGGGGTCCCTTACAAATCTGTAGGCGCACCTAACAGACGGGATCAGGCACTTTTTCGAGGCCCAAGTCACATAGGCCGCCTTCCAAATTCTAGTATGCTTTTGCATAAGTTTTTTTTCCCCCCAAACAGATAGTGCTTGGGGTGGATTTATAATTCTGATAATATGTGATATTTAAAGGAGTTGATTGCATCTTTCCCATTAGTTACAACTTTTGGAATAAATGATTGGATCACTCCAATATTGAACACTCTCTTGAAACCAAACAACAGTAAAAGTCATACGTTTTTTTAACTCTGTTGGCCCTTCCCTCTGAGGGAATTGTCTCCATCATACAACGGGGTCTTTCCCATTGTGGGATGCACTCGGTTACCCCCCCAAGTTTTGTGCTGGCCCAAAGTTATAGATATATCATACACATATGTGTGTGTATATCCCTATACTTGTAATAAATAAAAGGGTAGGGAAAACCAAAAATAGAGACAGAAGTAGTCAACTTGTGTTGGTTGGCCTCTAACTTGGTGCAAATAACCCAGAAAAAGAACAACCTCGTTGGTGAATGAAACTTTTCCATGTATGATGAATTTATTGAAAGGGTTAGTTCACCGTTTTGGATGTTGCCCATGATGTCCGACTCAACTTTAGAAACAAAAAAGCACCATCCTTTTGTCATGTTGTGCTCTGGTGAAAGCCTTTTTTACTTCTATTGGTTCTCATTTTGTCCTCCCAATTAAAAGACCATCCATGACAACAGCTAAACACTTTTTGGTTCCATAGAAAGCGAAACGATATTAACTGAAAAGGAAATCTCAAATCGTAAAGTCTTACGAGAAAAAAAGTGACAGATGATGTTCTCAGTTCCTTGTCCCAATTAATATTAGTCGAGTTTATCAATCATAAAATAATCTTTTCTTGTCAAAGATTAAACATATTATATATCACGATTCAAAACTGAGATCTAATACAAATGAATGCTCCAAATATGATACCCTTACTTTAATGTCACCATCATCGATGGTTCTTACAAAGTTGGGTATTAATTCTCTGCCTAGAGTTATTACCTAGGAAAATATATTATAGAAACATATATATATTGTTAAATTATCGTACTTTTCTTCATCGGACAGGATTTTGAAATGATGAGATGCTTCAACTGCCTCATACATTAACATAAAATTCTCCTGTTACTAAACTATTACTAGACCATCGTGAACTGGTTTTTAAAAGCTTCGTAATTAGTACATTTTTTTTTCTTTGGGGGTTGTTTTGCCATAATAGGGTTATCCTTATATCATGTATAGTTTATTTCTAACCCAAGGTGGAACACACATTAGAGAACATGCAAAATAATGGAATATTTACCACGGATAACGGCAGTCCTGTACAAATCTACCATCTACACAACTAATGGTAACTCGAAATTTAGTAATAGGGCCCGAATTAGCTCCGAATCAAGACACCTAACGACAAATAGATATCTCTGTTTTTCCTCATCAGCTTTTACGCAATTTAACGAGACAAGGAAACAGTTAGAAAGTAATGCAATTAGGACCAAATCAACAATAATAATACACCAACTCCACAACTAGTGATTCTTGCACCCTACGTCAGGTTTGATCAGAACCCCAAGCAACCATTTCCACCAATTCCATCCAAAAACCGGGATTCCGCTAGAAGAACCAAGAATGCAGCAACTCAAACCAGCAGCACAGTTTGTTCTCAACGTCCAACTTTCCTACTCGGCAACTTTGCCTTTTCTAGCAGCCTTACCTTGTCACGCAATTCCTCAATGGTATGAGACGCGTCCTACAGAAAACAGCGATCGTCATTTAACACAAGTTCGAGCAAAAAATAAGGGTGACTGCAAAAAACAAATCGTATTCACAAGTGTGGAACCCAAAGTAGCATAGGATACCAGCAGCTTCTGTCTCAGATTTCTCTCTTCGTTGTCTCTTCGATCCCTTTCCTCGGAGAATATATCAATAAGACTTTCTTGTTCCTTGTTCAATTCCTCAATCTTTTTACGTGCTTCTTGGAGCTGGTTCAAAAGATGAAACAAACTTAAATACGTTCTTATAGCCAGAAATAACGGTCAACATGCAAGCTTGCAATTACGGATATTTGCATGAAAGTGGTGAGTACCACCAGCTCCTTTTGGACAAACGTACTCATCTTTACTGATTTCTAAAAGATGGGACGGTAGAGCCATAGAGGGACATACCTGAGTCTCAAGTGACTTGCACCTGTCTTTTTCCTCCAGCAATTCCTGCCGCAGATCAGCTAAAACTGCTCCTTTGGTTTTCATCAATCTAGAGAGACGAGGCACAATTAGTAATTTAGGACATGGTGTGTGAGAAAGATGATAGATTAGAGGACATACATACATAAAATGGCTTTGATGATTTGAGATTCTTAAGGTCAGGTGAAGTACCTTTCTTTTAATTCGCGATTCTCTTCTTTCAACTGCTCCAAACTACGCAATTCCAAGCTTGAAGAAGCATGTCTAGTAGCAGGGGTTGTCTTTTTATTGCCACCATTCGCTTGTTTCTCAGGTATGGAATCATGCATGTCAACTTCGTCATCACTACTGTTACCGACAGGAGGAGTAGATGACAATGATTTGGAAAAACCTTTTCTCTTCACAGATTCTGGACTGTTCACTCTATCATTACCCCCACTCGACAAATTTTGTCCATGTCCATTAACTGTGGAAGCTCCTTTTGAATCTTGTTTTTGACGCGTATGATAAGAGTGTGTATGGGTTTTGTCTGGAATTGGGGATTGTTTTCTGTTGCTTGTGCTGGTACCTTTCCTCTTAGATGCCGGAGTTTCGAAAAGGTAATCAGGAGAAGTTTCTACAGTCATGAAGTATCTTTGTGAGAGATGAGCCGCACGAGGGGAGGGAAAGACACAATATACAAGCCAACACAACTATACCTTTATTAGAGCCATTGGAAGCCTTTTCGCTACGTCTTGGAGCATAGCCAATCACTTGACATTTATCTCTCCTGATAAGCAGTAAGCAATTAGAGAAAACAAACAAACAATACCTCGTGTTTAGAAGCGGTATGAGAGTAAATAAAGAAACAGAAGGACTACTAACCAGTAAGTCTTTTGCATCTGAAGTAGCCGTGCTTCAAGTCTTGAAAGAGCTGTTGTCCGCTCAAACCCCTGCTTATCGTGGGCCGGTTCAACAAAGTTAGCTTCCAAGACACCTGCCAGCAGAAATTAAGAACATCAGATCTTAAACTCTGGCTGATCAATGAAAGTCATGAAACTTAAATCAGAAATGATACCTATAACCCCACGACCGTCACTCCCTGCAGCATTCCAAATCCTCCAAAAAGGCTGCAAAACAACAAATATAATAAGCAACAACTCCTACGGGTAGGCAAGTGTGTCTCATAAGTTGATTCGAAGTCATCTTAGTAAATAGTGAAAACAAGATCATAAGTTGGTATCTATTTGCAATTACCAAAAACAAATACAATGCATATTTGTTATTAAATTACAAAAGAATCAACTATCAAGATCGAGGTGAGCACATGATCAATTAAATTATGATTTCAATTATCCAGAGAAAAAAAAGCATATCAGAAGACAAACTTGTTTTATTTATCAAAGGAGCTGGAGTGAAGAAGAGGGGTAAACGAGAGGAAACCAATCTCCAAGCTAAATATCATTCTTAATGCAGTTCAGAGCTGAAAGTACCTTAATCAGTCGATTCTTGTGATAAACGTTGAATCCTTGAACATCAATATGATTTTTTGCATCCTTGACAAAGCCAATGGTGACCACAGCCATCATCTAATGACATAATTATCATAAAAAATGAGATATAATAGAACACACAGAATAAAAATGAACAAATATCAATAAAGAAGATTACGTTTGTATCTTTTGGGACCCCATCAGCACCCGGCTGTGGCCGGTATGTAACCTTCTCAGAGTACATCATATCATTTACTATGTTGTGGTGCTCAATATCCTTTCCACGTAGGATGATTCGAAAACCAGGAGGAAGCCTCAGATAGAGGATAGATGCATAGCTCTGAAATTTTCAAAAAATTAATTAATCAAATACTAAGAACAACGGATGTTGCACCACCATAGATTATCAATGGTGTAATTAGTCAATACCCTCAACGAGTGCCGGTAAGTCAAGAAATGACGAGAGTTGGGAAACTTCTTTGCCATTTGTATATTCTTCTCATCTCGATTAACCCCTCTAATTTGAATATCCTGAACAATCAGAGCATTGAAATTAATATTACATGATGAAAAAAGTATTGGGCATGAAAACAATCCAAAGACATACATGTGGATCAGCACTAAAATCCAGCTCCAAGTATCCCTGATCGTCCTCCCAAAGATTGTATATGATTATTCGTGTTCCATGATCTTTCATCGAAGAAAACTAAAACAAACACAGGTGATACAGCAAAGTTAATGAGAGAAGAAAAAGAAGCTCTTAAGAGGGTAACTGCCTACCATACTCTTTAATCTTGTGATGCTTTCTGATAAAGATTGAGTGTTATCCTCTTCTAAGCATACTTAAAATACATTTAAATTTTAAAAAAAAAAAAAATGAGTAATATGTTTAATCAAGAGTTGCATAACATGTTTGATATTTTTGCTTATGCAATGGAAGTCACCTGACGAAGAAGATCTGCCTCAGTAGAAAATGGAGACCATTGAACTACTGTGTCCACATTTTTGTTCCAATCACTGACAGAAGATCGAATCAGCTTTCTCCATCCTCCTCCTTCACCTTCGTAGTCAAGCTGTGAATTTAAACCAACAAGATATTATTAAAACAGCATAATCCAGATGTACATTCTCTAGTACTTAACAGCAAATTTAATGAACCATATCCAACAATCAAAAATTATCATCTAATAGTTCCAATTTATCAATCAGATTCAGGGATTAAAGAATAGGAGGATAGAAATAAAGAGAAAGGGGACTCAGTTTGCAGTTTCTAAAAAGTCGATATTTCCATTAACAGCACGCTGTTGCATTGGGTAGGAATATACATGTTATTAAACTGAAGTTCACACTAGTATGTTGAATGTCCAACATTTAACATCAATATCAAATTACCTCACTCTCCAATTTAGAGCATGGTCTATAACACTATATATGAATGCACTATAATGCCGATTAAAATATTTCCAGGGTCCATCATATTAATATAAAAAACAAGGTACTAAAATTTAGCTCACAATCAACACAAGAGTACTTAGCCATTACCATGGGAACTACAATATCTTCCTTTCCTGTGCTCCTCAAAAATGTGTATGACAGCAGCCCAATGCTTTGTGTAGGACTAAAACCAATATTGGCACATCTGAGTTAGTCACTAAAATAAACAAAAGCTTCTCACTTTAAGCATAAAAAATTTCTTTTTATACATGAATACATATACCCAAAAAAAGAGAGAGAGATAGAGAGAGAAACATAAAGATAAAGGATGCAAAACAAATTAACGAGTCCATCCTGCATTTTCTATTTCAAATTTGAATTAAATCCACGCTCAGAGGCCATAGAAGATCCGGCTAGTTTAACAAGATAACGTCACTCCTATCAGTTGATTACATCGCCTTCCCAACACAAATTAGCATGAAGAATAATTGAAAGGAGCAAGATGAGGAAAGAAAGAAGAAAAAACCTTTTTTCATATTTTCCCGGACAACGTGAAAACACAATCACATCTGCTCCCAGTCTCATGGTACTAGTTTTAAAACCATTTCCATCTGCAAAAACAAGCATTAAAACAGCTGACTTCATCGTGCGACAAAGACAGAGAGAGAAACGCAAAATTCTACGTCGAAAACTAGTTTTACATTGTCCAATGGTGTTTGCTATCTTGCTTTTCACAGAATACCCCAGTGACATGCAATGTCGCATCTTATCTGGATCCATCCCACCACCATTATCTGCAAAAAGAAACCGACATACATACCTCATGTGAATATTAGAAGTTGCAAACATTAAATCACTCCTAACATTCCTAGCAGGGGGATCAAGCAAAAAGAAAACCAAGTCAAAGCAAAACCTACCTTCAATCACTAACATTTTGCTTTCATCTTTCATATTTACACCCATATCTATGCTAACAAATGTAGCACCGTTGCAAACCTGAAGGCCAAAAGCATATATAAACTAAAAAATACGAGTATATATACAAAGAATTGGAGTAAAAATAAAAATTTAAATTTAAATAAAAAAAAATTCTGATAAAAAGCTGATAGAATAGGACTGAAGTACCTCATCCAATGCATTGTCTAGTAGCTCAGCAAAAGCTGCAGAAAATCACAGTTCGATCAATAAGCATGAGAGACATAGCCAAACTGCATATTCCATAAAATTTCACGTACCTCCAAGAGCCCACTTATGACTGGTAGCATTTGAATGGAGAAACTTCGGATGTACCCTGACATGATCCATTCCACCTACAGTTTTCGATTGGAACCAAAACATTAGTTACTCCAACAAAGTACAAAAATAACACTTCAAATGACCAAATATATATATCAAAACCAAACTAGTAAACCTCAGGTTTGACTACCCATTTCAAGATATTTTGAGAAAAATGTGTACTTTTAATTCTTGAGGTCTCACACCCACTTCAATACATTTACTGAGGTACCACAATTTAAAGGAGGTATAACAAATGGGACCGGAAAACCAAAACATTTTTATGAACACGTGATTTTCATTTGCGTCTAGAGATGGACCTCTTAGCAGCTTCACCGCTCGAATTGCAGTCAGGGATGCCCTACCCCTGAAGCTGCATAGGCGTGAGGAATGTGTGGAAGTAAGCTTGGGTACTCAAAACATAACCACCCACCGGTGTAGTCAAGCTGTCAGAGTTAAACAAGCTGTCTGGTTTTACTTCTCTTTCTTATCTTAGATTTTTTTTTTTTTTTTTTTTTTTAAGAAACAATGCAGCTTGGTCCCCTCACTGAGAAGTTGGGGCCGTTTTTGTTATCAGCTGCAATTTTATGTGCATTTAATATTCTGTTTTTACTATGTTCAGGAGCCGAATTAATGTTAAAACCACTAATTATTCAGCACAAGATTCATTTTTTCTTCCCATTTTCACCCCAAGAAAAATCATCTTCTCTCTAAAATTGCATATTAACTATTAATACTAGAAGAGTTCCGATTTCAGAATTAGAAACATTTGGATTTGGAGGAAGTCAGTCTCATTAGTTTCTCATTTTTTTTTCCTAGCTTTTCTTTTCAACTTTCTCAGCATCCAAACAGTCATCTTGAAATTAACAACCCAACTAACCGAACGATGGCAGAAAAGTTTCCATTAATTACCGGAAGAAGAATCCCAATTGCCACAAGGAGCGCCCTCATAGTCCCCGGCCTTCCAGAACTGCTTACATCCCTGCGAAGAACTAGCCACTTCGAGTCCCGACTCCCGAGGAGTCTCCGTCGCCGGCGGCGCCACAGCCAGCGGCGGGAGAGGATCGAGAAATCCAACCGGCAACACCACATCAAGCCTCCTCTTCTTCGCCGTGCCGTTTTCCCCCGAGACGGATTCGTCCTCCGAGTCCTGGTCCGACTCGCTGCTGCTGCTGCTGTCGAGGTGGATCACAGGCGGCGGCTTCTTCGAGACGCCGCCACCGCCGCCGCCGCTTCTTCTCCCCTCCAGCGCGGCGGCGCCGGCAGTTGCAGAGGCCTCCACCGCCTCCGTCTTTACACGAGACGCCATGGATTTCGAAAGAACAAGAAATTGAAAGAAGAAGTAGAAGAAGGAATAATAATTACAGAAAGAGAAGATTTCAGACTAGAAGAAAAAAAAAATTTTTAAATCACTTTCTAGGTTTTGCATGAGACAGAAATCGCTTTGAGATTTGGAAAACAAAAAAAGACTTGCTTTCTTTCAGCTTCGACTCTCTCTCTCTCTCTCTCTCTCTCTCTCCCTCCTCTTGCCCCTACCTATCTCTCTCTCTCTCTCTCTCTCTCTCTCAATGTCTTCGAGGTTGTTTTTCTTTTTTAAGTAAGTTTGTGCAACTGCGTTTTTCCCTCTTATTAAAGGGGCTTATACACTCTCCTCTAAGTATTACAGAATAGAATTTTGAAAAATGTAAGCACATTATTTATGCTAAATTTCAACACACACACATATGTATATAAATATATAAAAATGCGGTTACCTATTATAGTTTAACTGTAATTTAATACCTAATTTTATAATTAGACGTAAAGTTTAAATTCCTCGTTCTTAAATTCAAAAAATATTTGTATACATTCAAAAAAAGTATATATGATTCATTTTCTTTTCATTTTCTTTTAGTAATTAATATTTTTATTTAGTAAAATAGTCGCTTATCATTTTATTCCTCACTCTCAAGTTCAAAAAATATTTATATATATATATATATAAATTTATATATGATTCATTTTTCATTAATATTTAATATTTTTATTTAACAAAATAGAAGTTTGTCATTTTTATTTTAATTAATAATTGACAATGATTAATCAATGATACTATGTAATTAATAATAATCAATTAGTGATTGAGTTGAAAATTGATAATTTACATTATTATCAATCAGTAATTGACCGAATCATTAATTTATCAAATCAATAATAATATGTAGTCAATTACTTATTAACCATTTAACAAAATCAATTGACCATTTAACTAATAATTTTTAAAAATTTCAGCCTTTGTTAAAAAACTTCTCTAAAAAATGCTATTTAGTTCTAAATCCCTAACATTTAATACTTTAATGTTCTTCCACATATATTTATAAACTATTGTTAAAAAATTAATCAAGGATTAAGTTGATCGAACTTAAATTTTATGGTAAAGATCAATAATAACACAAAAGCCCGTCTTGGGGAGTTGTTAAATTGGAGTTAAGTTGAGTTTTGTCGATATATGTTTTGTTAAAAAAAATATTAAGAGTGAAAAAGTGTAAAACTTGAGAAAAAAATATCAATATGGATCTTGTTTCATTCCTCTCAAAAATTTCATGTAAACTTTTTTTTAAAATTATGTCATTTTGACTTGAAAAAACAAAATAAAATACTTTTAAGTTTGAGTTTTTAAGAGATTATATATAAACAGTGACATTGGTTCACTTTTAAGAAAAAAGATTTAAAAAAAAAAAAATGGAAATGTGGTTTCCAGTAACTCCTGCAACAGCCAGCTAAACCCATAACCTTACAGGATTAATGTTTTGAGGTCTAATAAAAAGTATTTTAAAGCCTTTTCTTCCCAAATTAAATTTGGATAATTGCATAATAAATAGCATTTAAAATATCAATTTTTTTTATTTTACTTTTGTAACGTCAAATGTCAATTCAACTGACACTATTTTAAAAAGAGAAAAACTCGCGTGAAAATGAGCTATTTTTATTTTATTTTTAAGTATTTAAAATATTAATATAATGTAAGGTAAATTCAATGGTTAGACAGGTTCGATGGATGACACGAGGGTGATGAGTAGGGTTAAGGATAAGAAAATTTCCAACATCTCAACCCAAGACTACCTAATATTACCGTTGGGTGGGGTGGGCTAAAATTTTTTGATTAATTTTGTGGCCTTTGGTTTTTAAATATTTTAAACTTTTTGCAATCTTGTAAAGTAAGAAGATAAGAATTTTTTTCTTTGACTTGTTAGCATATTCAAAGATCAAAATATCACATAAACACTAATAATTGTGATATATATTTTAAAAAAATCAATTGACCATTTAAAAAAAACTTTAACTAATTTTTAATAACTTCAGTCATCTGTTAAAAAACTTTTCTAAAAAAGGACATTTACATCTAAATTCCTACTATTTAATACTTTAATGTTCTTCCGCTTATATTTACAAACTATTGTTAAAAAAATTAATCAAGGATTAAGTTAGATCAAACTTAAATTTGATGGTAAAGATCAATAATAACACAAAGGCCTTTCTAGGGGAGTTGTTAAATTGGAGTTAAGTTGAGTTTGGTAAATATGTGCTTGGTTAAAAAGTACTATTTAGAGTGAAAAAGTGTAAAACTTGAGGAAAAAAAAAAAGTATCAATATAGATCTTATTTCATTTCTCTCAAAATTCTATATAATTAAAAAAAAATATCTTATTTCAACTTAAAATAATAAAGTTATAGACTTTTAACGTTTAAGTTTTTAAGAAAGATTTATATATGAATAATGACATTGATTTACTTCTAAAGAAAAAGATAAAAAGAAAAATTTTGGAAACGTGGTTTCTAATGTCCCAGCTAAACCCATAACCATAGAGAATTTATAGTGTGTTTGGTTGGTTAGTTTGAGTTGAAATATTTTAGTTATAATAGTAAATTTTTTTGAATTTTCAGAAAAGACAAAAAACTTTTTGAGAAAAAGACAAAAAAAAAAAGTACAGTTTGAGTTGAAATGAACTAATTTACCAAATAATGTTTTGAGGTCTAACAAAAGTGTTTAATGCTTTTTCTTCCCATATTAAATTTGGATAATTGCATGATAAATAGCATTTAAAATATCAATTTTTATTTTACTTTTGTAATGTCAGTTTAACTGATGCTTATTTAAAAAGAGAAAAATTCACGTGAAAATGAGTTGTTCCTATTTTATTTTAAAGTATTTAAAATGTTAATATGTTTGTTAGTAAAATAACTTAAGGCTAAACTCAATGGCTAGAAAATAACAGATAATGATAGATTCGACAGATGATACGAGGATGGCGAGTAGGGTTGAACCCAAAAACTATTACAGCTGGGTGGGGTGGGCTAAATTTTTTTTTTTTGTTAATCTTGTGACATTTAGTTTCTAGATATTTTAAACTTTTTGCAATTTTGTAGCGTAAGAAAATAAGAAATATTTTTATCTTTGACTTATTAGCATGCTCAAAGATCAAAATATCACATAAACGCTAATAATTGTGGTATGTTTTACACATATGCTTAAAAAGAATTTTTTTTTAACAAAATTATCATTCAAAGTAAGAATCTTTTTTATTGATGTTTATAAAAAGAGAAAACGAGTATCCTACATATTTCAAAGTCTCCCATTCTTTGACACATAGGTTTGAAAATGAAATTTAAATGGATTCCAATTCAAATTGAATGTCCTTTTAGATTGGTGTTTGGGAGATAGGAAAAGAAAATTGATTTGAATTTCGAACAGAAAATGTAAATTTCATTTTGAAAATTTTTTTTATTTGAATTTGATATCTTTAAAAATTTATGTGACAAACGTGAGCTTTCATACTTGGGGATTGTTAGGAATAACAACTGGAGATAGAGTTTTAGAAGTTAATTTGGAAATATGTATTTGGAGAGATGTGAATTAGAAATGAACTGTAATCTAGAAAATAATATTAAAATTTTAAATGTATTTGAAAAAAAATATAACATGAATCTTATTTCATTCATCTTCTTTTTTTTTTGCGATTTAAAAAAAAAAATCTCATTTCGATTTAAATAAAACTTATGAGCTTTTAGATTTTAGATTTTTTTTTTTTTTTTTTTTTTTTTGAGAAAGTGAGATAGATTTGGGAGTTTTGAAATTAAGTAGTGAAAACACTTTATGTAATCATTATTCCAAACGAGACCTTAAATTCAGAAGCCTACATAGAATTATGCTCCATCCATAATTCCAAGTCCATAGTCCATAAATTCATATGAAAATAAAAAGTTTTGGAGGTTGGACTTTTGGAATTGAGATAAGTTTTGAAAATATGGGTTTAAAATAAAAAATTTTGGAAACAAAAATTGTTTTTGTGTTTAGTGGAAGAATGATTGAAAAATAATATTTTTTAGGATGTGCACTTTGTTGATTTTTATATTAAAAAAACTGTGATTTGGCAAATTTTTGAAAATCAACAGTCCCCCAAACAACATTTGCAAACCAAACAATGAAGAAAAAAAAACGAGGCCTTACATAAATATAAGTGTTGGTTTTGGGATGTCCAAATGATATTTCACTGTATAGTTTCAAAATCTTAACTTTATATCAAATTTTATTTATTTTTTATTTTCAAAAAACTCAAACTTTAAAAGTCTATAAATTTCTCATTTCAAATCACAATAAGATGTTTTTTATGTCAAAATGCTCGTATCGACAAGATCAACAAGACATGATCTAATTTATTGATTTTTTTCAAGCACATTTTAAATGTTTATACTATTTTTAATATTACAATATTTTTTTAAATGTTTTCCGTTTAAATACATATTTTCAATTTAATTTTTAATACATCAATTCCAAATATTCTCCTAAACTGACCCTAAAATAGTTAAAGATCACCACCAAAAAAAAAAAAAAAAAAGTAGCAAGAGTTTTACCGACAAGTCAGGTTCACACTGCCAACCAATTTTCCTGAAACTGCCGTCACCGTTTGAACAAGGCTAGCAAGCCCACATATTAAAAGCCCACCCATAACAAAATGTTAATGGGTGATGACGTGACCCGTTATATAGTGGCAGGAAGTTTTTGGGGACGTGTTTTACGCCCAATCCTAGATAAACATTAAAAATAATATTTAGTAATATATTATTTTCGTATTTTTTTAATGAATATTATATTAAATTTTTTTTAAAAGAATATTATATTAATTATGAATTAGTTGGTACTAGAAATATTAATACGTGTTTACTTCGTCCATTTGAGTCGAAGAATTAAAATTATTTTAATTAGAGTTAATTAAGTTTTGAAATTATGCATTTAGCTTATTTAAGTTAAAAAATGTAAGAATTTGAAATGGTTTCAGAAAAAAAAAAAATCAATATGGATTTGATTTTCTTCTTTTTGAGATTCGATGCAAGTTTTGGGTCTGTTCAGAGGATATCTAGAGATTGTGAATTTTTGAAAAAATTTCAATATAGTGCAAAAATTTGATATATGTTTAGAAAATATATATATACATACATACAAAATGGATCATGTCTTATTCATGTCGTCATTACAAGCATTTTGATATAAAAATATCTCATTTTAATTTAAAATAAGAAAATTATGGACTTTTAAAGTTTGAGTTTTTTGAAAATGAAATAGATATAAAGTTTGATGTAAAGTTGAAATTTTGAAATTCAAATAGTATTTTACTATATGAAGATGTCACTCCAAACGGAGCAAAAAAAAAAAACACATCATTTTAACTTGGAATAACAAAATTATAGACTTTAAATATTTAGTTTTTAAGATATATAGTTGAAATTATGAATAATGAAACTAAGTTAACTATTTAGAAAAAGAAAAAAGAAAAACAAAATAATTGGACCTGGATAACTTAAGTTGACAAGCCAACCATGTGCTTATCGAAAGTGAACGGCAATCCAGCGGTATAATCTACCTAGTGGACAAATGGTTATTGATATACTTTAATGGTAAATTTATACAATGAATTTAACATGAAGGGTATAATTTAAATCTTCAAATGTCATGTTAAATTTGTGTATTAAAGTCAAATTGTGATATTTAAATAAGAAAAACACTATTTAATACAATTTTTTTCTAATGTTAACTTGACAATTACTATACTCTATGGTAAATTACCACCAAATATAAAAAATTTCATATTGCTATTGGTTGATAAATTGATTTTTTTTATTTAACTATTACAACGTTATCATTTTGAAATTTAAAATTTATTTTATAGCTTAATAATTATGCCAATATATCGATGTAAAATTTGATATAGCGTCATGCATAAGAGCATAACATATGAATATGTTATTTTTAGTCTTTTTTTTTTTGGATTAAAAAAAAACGTTGGCAATAGCATTTGTGTTGGAGAGTAGAAGTTTGTTATTTTTTTAACAAAAAAGCCAAAACTTATGTAAAAAAAAAAAAAAAAAAAAACTTTCACAATATCGATATGAATTATTGTTTTATATATTAGGTTAATTTTTTGATGGTTTGATATGTGAATGCGTATGCTAACAATTTATAGCGCATAAAATTACTTTTAATCACATTATAGATCATATCATTAAAAAATTAATCGAATAACTAAAATAACAACACTTATCATGTTGTCCTATTTTTTGGACGTCAAATCAGTTATCTTTCATACTATTTTAATTACTCATATATAATTGTTCTAAGTATTTAGTATTTAATGTTCTTAATCTTATCCGAAGTCTTTAAATTTCTATGACATGAGAACATAATATTTAGACAATTAAAAGACAGGAGACCCAATAACGGTTAATGAGCGATATTTTTTGTCCCATGTAATTATGTCTTGTAATTGTTGGAGAATGAGAATAGAGCAACGACAATGAAGGCAGAGAAAACTGAAAAGAAAAATATATTTAAGGCATATTGAGAGTACTTTCCTTTAATGTTTTATTTGTCTTCATTACTAAGTTTGCTATAGAGTTTAACGGTGAATTATCCCCAGATATAATAAATCATATAATACAACATCTAGCAATAATATTGTATTTCAGAACAAAAATATAAAATCTATAAATTTCTGAAGTTTTTAAAAGCACAGAGATGCCTTTTCGTGAATTGTTACTATCATGGTAATCCATATAACCTTTTTCAAGAAATGCTTTTTTATTGGAAAGACATCTCTTTTGGTATCTATTCAATTATCATAACTGATATATTAGTTATTGATAATAATTTAGTTTTGTACGAAAATATGCAACCAATAGACAAAACAATTCAAAATAACTCAAAAGACACATTTGAAATTCTCAATTAGCACGCTTCCAACCTGTTAGGAGTGCACCAGTGCAACTGTGTGGCACAGCCAAGCTTCCCTCTCTACCCATTGGCCAGGCTATAGGGAGTGCGCCCATTAGGCCACACTGCATTTTTAGCCCACTCGGCCCTCGCAGCCCTCTCGTCCTTGTTATGACTTTTGATCTTATGTCAAATGAGAAACATATATCCCCCACTAGATTATAATACTTCTTCTAGAATCAACAATAATAAATTCATACATACAAGAAGGTATCTTTCGATTTTTCCCTTCAATTAGCGAAAATACTTCAAAGCATTCACAAGATATTAATTTACTTAGCATTATACTTTGTTTCTTGGGTAAATACCGGAAACATATCACATATGAGCTATTCCAAATTTCAAAATATGTTCTAATTATTTAGCACTACTACGACCTTGCGCTCTATCTTGAATTCATGAACATTTACAAGACTAAACCATGTTTTTGTTAGAAATAGTATCATTTCTTATGTTCAGTTAGATGAAGTTTCAAATCATGTCTCTAGCTACTTTGAGACTTAAACTTCATTAAGATTATACACTTACCAATAGACACGACAGTTTGAAATAACTCAAAAGAAACATTTGAAATTCTCAACTCAGCAAGAAATTATGTGGTCGCAAGCCTATGTGGCACGGCCACATTGCCTTTTCAGCTTGCTAGGTGGGGTGCTAGGAGCTTGCCCGCCTGCCTGTGTGGCCACCCTCTCAGCCTACTGGGAGCGTGCCCTTACAGCCGTGCCTCCCTCTTTGCCTTCTAGGCGGGCTACAAGGAATGTACTTGTGCCGCCTTCTCAGCCTCCACGATGCTCTCAATCTTATTGTGTCTTTTAATCTTATGTTAAATGAAAGCGATATTATAATCTCTCTTACATTAATTAGCCTATGCACAAGTCAGGGACTTGGACTTGTTTGTCAAAAAGTACTTCTCTCTTTCCAAGCCACCAAAAACTCAAAAATAATAATAATTATTATTATTATTATTAAAAGTAAAGAGTAAAGTTAGGTGGTATAGGTTGGTCCTGGTTGTACGACAAGTTGAAACAAAAGCCCTCAGTTTTTAGCACATGTGGCCAATCCAAGCTAGTTAATGTTAGAACTAGAAGCATAAAGCATGGGAGATTGGATTAATAAATGAATAAATAAATAGTTTTGAAATTAAAATGATGCATGATTCTCGATCTCGATGATAGTGGGGATTATAAATTTTAATAAAATTTACTTTTTTTTTCTTAAATCAATATAATAATAATCAAAATTATTTTTAGTCCTTTGTTAAATGAATTTCATAAGTAAATGAATAAGGATTAATTATATAAACATATCATTTTCTTTCCTTCTATTTCTTATCTATCAAATAATCAATAAAAGAAAATTAAATTATTTTTAATTATTTTAATTATTTTAATTATTTTAAATATTTATAAGTTTCCTCCCTATCTTATTTTCTCTCATTATCATCAAACCGAGTGTAAGAAAAATATGATCCCTAGAGAATGCCCATAAGTTCAAATCATCTACCTAAAGTAGGGAAGAGTTTTTAATAAGGTGGGCGTAGATTTGAAGAGTTCATGGGACGATAGTGAGAGTTTTTGTTAGGTCGAGTAGGTAAGAATAAAGTTTGAGATAATAAAAGTGGATGGTTAGCCATTTTATTGTTTAATATATATATATATATATATATATTTGAAGCAATTATTGTTGTTTTATTACCTCAACAGCCTAGTGTAACTGATACTTAGTACAAAGAACTGAAATCTACTGTGAAGTTTCTTCTTTTTTTTTTTTTTAGTTTTTTTTTTGGGGAATAAAACTGTACTAATCTATAATAGTTATTTTACTTTCTGTTTTTTTTTTTCTAATATAGTCAACATCATTTATTGTGTATATCCGTTTGGTTCGTTAGTTTGAGTTGAAATATTTTAGTTGTAATAGTAAATTTTTTTGAATTTTCAGAAAAGACAAAAAACTTTTTGGGAAAAGGATAAAAACTTTTTGAGAAAAAAAACAAAAAAAAGTACAATTTGAGTTGAAATGAGATGATGAAGCAAACAAGCCATTTCTGTTTTTTCTTCTAATCTTCTACAGTTTACCTGACCCTCTAACTATTGTATATATTCATTTCAAAAATCATAAAAGAAAGTTTAAGTGAATGTAAATTAAAAAATAAAAATAAACACTTATAACTGTATATTTAATGCCGTATGTAAAGATATTTAAATATAAGGCTCTTTTAGTCAAACTCTAAGACTTTGTTTGTCTCATCATCTCATTTGAACTCAAACTGTACTTTTTTTTGTCTTTTTTCTAAAAAAATTTTATCTTTTTCTCAAAAATTTTTTTGTCTTTTCTGAAAATTCAAAAAAATTTACTATTACAACTAAAATATGTCAATTCAAACTAACCAATCAAACGGACCCTAAATCTTAGTTTACGTTTCAAAGACCTTTATTTCATTAAGAAGCTACTTCTCTACAGAAGAAAAATTTGAAACCTTCCACACTTCAATAATTCTAAAAGATCTTGTACTTCTTCAAATCCATTATAGAAATTATTGGCTTTTTTTTTTTTTTTTTCTAAAACAAAGATGAATATGAGTTCCTAGTTCGGGTGTTCTCAGAAGGTAATTTTTCCAAAAGTAATAATAATAATAATAATAAAGAAAGAAAGAAAAATGAAATTGCTACTACGTGTAATTTTATTAATGATTTTTTGCCAAATTTTTTTTTTTCAATATTTATGATGAGACTCATGCCCTTTTTTTTTTTTATTTTTTATTATTGAATATGGCGATTCTCTAAACTTTTTCAATTAATATATGTTTAAAATAATAATTAAATTAGATCAAAAATGTTTTCCTTTTTTAAGTAATGGCGAGGAAATTCAAACTTTATACTTTTTAAGAATTTTTTTTTTAAATTTAAGGTCAGAAATTCAAATTTTATGTTTTTTGATATTGTAGTATAGTCACTAAACTATACATACTACTATAATCATAACAAGTTAATCTTGATTTTCAAAATATAATTGTTATAGAGTGTTTTGTATCATCATATTTCGCAATAAGTGGGATGTTTTTCTATTGAAAATTGTCATATCCAATATTTTGTAGGTCTAGTCTCATTCACAGAGGCCTAATAAGCTATAAAGTTGTCTAACCTAGTTTTTTTTTTTTTTTTGGGGGGGGGGGGGGGGGGTGTGAACGAAAGGCCTAACCTAGTTTGCATTAGTTGAATAATGTTTAATACGGGTCATTACGGTCCCATAAATTAATGTTTAAAAATATAATTAATATAAATCATAAAAAATAATCCTGTTGTTTTTAAAAATCTTAATTAATGAATAAAATAATAGATAAATTGTTTTATATATTTATTTTTAACAATAAGGGGATATTCTTTCTGTTGAAAATTCACACCCAACATTTTTGGCATCTTGCGTCATCAGAGAGCAAGAAAGTTGTTTAACCTATTACATTATATATATATTTATAAATTTATATTTATATTTATATTTAGTTTAGGATAATTGCAAGCTTATTTTAATTTGAGATTTTTAGAGCACGATGACAGCTTTTGCAGGATGGCATAATCCAATCACAAGAACTCAATAATTTGTCAAATTTATTGCATCAAGTTTTTCTCTCCCATTATCTTAGGCCATTTGGAGGAGGTCTTTAAGACGGATTTTGAATTGCAATTGAGATAAGTTTTGAAAATATATATTTGGTTGAAAAAAACTATTTTGAGTAAAAAAAAATATATAAAAACTTGAAATGTATTAGGAAAAAAGAATATCAATATAGATATTGTCCGTTCTTCTCAAATTTTATGTAATTTGGAAAAAAGAAAAAATCATTTCATTTAGATTTTTTTTTTATTGTTGCTAGAATCATCTCATTTGAATTTGAATAACAAAATTATGAATTTTAAAGTTTTAGTTTACTATAGACATCTAAAAATATGACTAGTAAAAAGTAATTTTAAATTAAAAAAAAAGACAATAAATAAAAATATTTGGATATATTTTTTGAGAAGGCTCCCAAACGGCCTTCTTGGTCATGTTTCACAAAAATAAAAAAATAATATAAAAATAAAAATAACTAGCCTTTCGTACTATTGTCTTTTGTGTTTTTAAGGGCCTTCTAGGCTGCTGTCTCTTCTGTTTTCCACTTTCTTGCAATGAAAGGATGGAGTTGCTTTTCCAGAAAAGAAAAATGAACAAAGAAAATGGTTCACGATATGATCTTTACGTAATGTAGAAGTGAGCTGTCTTTTTTTTTTTTCATTTACATGAAAAATGAAAAGTGCACATAATCGCATGAGCGTGTGTAGGTGTGTATGTATGTATATTCTAACTTACCAGAAAATATATACATATATTCCAAACTAAAAGCACATAGTGGGACCAATGAGGCACGAAAATCCTAAACTATACCCACTTCCGTTAGATACCCAAGGACCAAAATGAGGGTTCAAATCTTACACCATCTATATATATATGTATACATATATATATATATATTTTGAAAATATGAACCATCTATATATTAAGTTGAGTTGGTACCTATTAATTTAGACAAGAAAAATGCAAAAACCCATTAATGATCTTTCGTTAATATTACTTTTTTTTTTTTTAATAACTCTGAGTACGGGAGATTCGAACTCCGCATATTTATATGAAGTAATATGTGATATTATCATTAAATTATATATATAACCATGTAAATATAACTTTTTAACACAAATGATTTGACTGGTTTTGTTATTAACATTAAAGAAAATGTGTTTTGGACGCATTAGAATGAAACGTTAGCTGTTTCAAAACTCATACTTTTTTTTTTTTTCCCTTTTTGTAAAACCTGTAATTCTGTGGGAGCTGTTACGATAGCCTAGAACCTCTTATTTATGCTGTTAGTAAAAATTTTTTTGAATGGTTTGATTAGTTGTATTATCTAAGAGTGTTCAAATAAGAAAAAAAAATTTTCAATTAAATATCACAGTTTAAACAAAATTCTTATAAAAAATGCAAAGTAGAAAGTCTTACCATAAAATTCTTTTGAATAGTAGATTAAAAAAATAAACTACTTTGATAATTGAAGCTAGAGAGATCTATTGTACATAAGAAATAAATAATTAAAATTTGAAGCTGGAGACATCTATTTTACAAGAAATAGATAATTAAGGTCTGTTTGGCAATTTAACTCAAACTGTACTTTTTCATCTTAGTTTTTGTCCTTTTCTGTAAAAATTTTTATCTTTTTTGAAAAGTCAACAAAAATTTTCAACTCAAACTGTATTTTTTCAACTCAAACTCATTCACCAAACGGACTCTAAACTTCAAATGGATGAACAATTTGTCGTTGGCTGGCAATCTTGAGGTTTTATGGTGGTCGAGCTTGGTGGTTGGCTTTGATAAATATCAGATTAGGTTTTTGTTAATGAGTTGGTTTCAGGTCTCTGTCTTTGTTTCCCTTGTTTCTTGCTCTCTATGATGATCCTTTAATTTGTTCTGATTTCAAATGGCATATTTTTAATTTAAAACAAAAAAACAAAAAAAAAATGATAATTAATAGGTTGTTAGCTGGCAAAATTGAAGAGTTTTTCTCATTAATCATGATATATATGTTCTTTAATGTTTCTGATACATTATTTCTTCTACTAATTAATGAGGCATAATCATGCTGATTATCCCAGCCAGCCAAACCAATTGACAATATTCCTATAAATTAATTAATTCCATATTTAAGAAGGGAAAATAAAGACCAACTTGAATTTGAATTGCCCTCAAACACATTATGACCAGTTCAAAACTGGTTATAAGTTTCTCAAGAGCAATGATGAAACAAGATGAAAAATAATTGCCCTTGCGCAAAATATGGTGTAATGAACAATAAATAAATAAACAATTGGATCTAGTATATGCGCTTAACTCAAGGTACACTGCATGGAAATACAAGTCACCATTAGTTTTATATTTTATATTCATAATAATGCATGGTGAAAACTTTGAAATTTTAAAAAAAAAAAAAAAATCGGCGGTGTTTTCCACATTTTCCTTTCCTTGATGGTGGCCAATAACACATACATAATAACTTTTTTTTTTTTTTTTGGTTATAAGAATATATAGTAATATACATAATACTTATAGAGAGAGAGATTGACCAATTAAACTTCCAAAAGGACTTACAAAGTTTTTTTTTTTTTTTTCCCTTTCTTATCCCACCTTAAAGTTCCTATGCAATCAATGAGCTGTGTGGTATTGGAACATGTGATGGTAAGAGTGAAAATGATCATCTATTAAAAAAAAAATTTTTTTTTTTGAGTTAGATTTTATTCTTTATTAACAGATAAGACGTAGATGGTCACCTCCATTAATTTTATTCAATCTATGAGTTGTGTGACATTGGAACCTATAATAGTACTAGGAGTGAAAATGTGTTCATATGAGACATATTAGCCCGTTTGGTTCAATTACTCAAAATTCAACTTAAATTTTTTGTTTTATTCAAAAAGTTTTTGTCTTTTCCTAAAAAGTTTTTTCTTTTCTGAAAATTAAAAAAATTTACATGAAAGTTAAATTTCTCAATTAAACTACTAACCAATACCATCAGATGTCACAATAATAATTTTCTTAAAATATATGTATACACACAAACAACACACACTTCCCATATATAGTTGACCTTGAAGAAATAACCTACTCCCACTCAAATTCTCACAATGCGGCCTCCATTCTATAGGTAGTGTCCGATAAAGGGCTTTTCTTGTTATATACATATTTTCCACTTTGGTCCCCCTTCCCACTTGGCGTTCCTTTTAAATTATGCATACTCCCCAATAATGCGTTCCCCTCTATTGTCATATTTTAATTATTTTATTGAAAACTCGAACACATGTACAAGTTGACGAGTGGTGTTTCTAAATTGGTTTTTTTCTTATCCTTTTCGTCCGCTGTTTGGGCGTTGAAGACACAAAGAAGTGACCCTCCCTTGTCTGCACACGACTTCTTTAACCAATCAGTTTTCTCTTTTTCATATTCAACATAAGAGGGCGTTGACAAATGCATTTTTCTTAGCAACCCATTTCTTTTTTTTATACGTAAACATGGCGTGTGTGCTTCTAAATATTACAGTTATACCTCTCCTACTCCAAGCCTTCCCGGTTATAAACTCATATTTTCTTTCGACTCTTATGGTTCACTTGAGTTTTTTTTTTTCCAGTTCTAATATTCTTCAGCTATATCTACTATATATATATCTATCTGTTTGTCTGTTTGCGATACAGGATAGAAAGTACTATTCTTCATAAAGTTATCAGCTCGCGGAGCTGAAATTTTCTTGGCAGCGTTTTTGTTGCTCTTTTGCAAAGTTTGAGTTCTGACAAAAAAAAAAAATGGATATTGTCAAGGCGAAACTGAAGAAGAATCGATTGTAAAGGCATGGAGGAGATGTAAGTCTTCGATATCATCAAGTACGAGGAGTCCTTCTTTCAAGTACTACTCGACACGCAGCTTCACGACACGAGATAACGAGAGCCAACACAAGAGGAAGGGTGGTGCTGCTAACACGCAGGTGGCTCCATACGGTTGCTTTTCGGTCTATGTGGGACCTGAAAAGCAACGGTTTGTGGTGCGGGCGGAGTTTGCCAACCATCCGTTGTTCAAGATGCTTCTAGAGGACGCCGAATTGGAATACGGCTACAATAGCGAAGGCCCTATTCTGCTTCCTTGCGACGTCGATTTGTTCTACAAAGTGCTTGCGGAGTTGGAGAGTGGTGATGATGATTTTACGGGCACTAGTCCCAGTTGCAGCTTAATCCTTTGCAGTCCAAACAATGGTGTAGGTCATAACTATGGAGGTTATAAGCTTCTTAGCCCTTCACGCATGCTCAAACTCAATCAATTTTGAGTGTCAAAAGAGATAATTAGAAGGGCCTTTTGTTATAATGATGCTTTATGACAAAATGTAGAAGAATTATTTATTTTCTTTTGTATACTGTTGTTTATGTACATCAAGATCTTCTATATAAATAAATGTAGTAGCTAGGGTTTCGAATTTTGTCAATATATATCATTGCCGTTTTCCTAACATTTTGAGTTTGGGAGCTTGTGATGAGCTTTTGGCTATGAGGGCAGATTTTATTTTTTCTCCGCGAAGACGGGGATCTGCAATAGGGTTTGGGGTCGGGATGAGTACAACTTTTTGTTCCGAATTGAGGTTGGGACGAGGATCAAGGGATATCCGACCCCGGTAAAATATTCATGTTTCAGGAAAAACATATCTTCTAAAAGAGATTTGTTATGTTTGATAAGAACTACTAGTAAAATTTTGGATTAAGTTTGTTGGAACTTAAAATTTGTATTGATTTTAGGATAAATTTTGATCTTGTTTTTTTGCATGATAAAGATTTTAGTGGGAATAGAGACGAGAAAAAAAAAATAAGGGAAGGTCCTCACATTAGGAATTCTCAAATCCTACCTTTTCTTAGACGGAGATCTGGATGAAGATGGAGACAGAAAAGCATTCTCCGATCTTACCCTACTCCGCCATCTTCCTACTTTGCTAAAGAGATTTTAGAAATAAAAGAGAGACTCCGTAACAAAATCGTTATCTTTCCCTTGTTAATATCTTGAATTCTTATGCTTATCCGGAAGCCTGTAAAGGGAGACAAGTTCGACTTGATATTTTGGCCTTTTTTAACATATAAATCACCTATTGTTGGAAGAAACTAGTCAGCAAGACACGTCTTTATATGACATATGCAATATTTAATATAGAGTGATCAATCAACTAAAAAAAAAAAAAAAAGCTACATTTATATTAAAATTTTCACCTAGATATTTTAAGAACTCTCGACCCTCCACACACACTTTGAAAATAATAATAATAATAATAATAATAATAATATGTCATGCCTGCATTCAATGTCTCTTTTAACGTTTATTAGGACCACACATATGAAACATAAAAAAAGACTAGTCCATATAGCCTCACTATTTTCAGGATACACATCCTCTATCCGTTTTTTGGTGTCCCAAATAGTGTCTAACAAATAATTTTATATCACATCATCTGAAAAAGTTTAAAATACTTTATAATTAATTTTTTACATCTTAATTAAAATCTAACTTTTTTTAATGATGTGTCAAAATATAATTAGTTAAATATTATATGGACATCAAAATTGAACATGAGATGTCAATCCCTATTTTTAGGATGAAGAGCATATGTTTAAAGATCAAACTTTTGATTGATGGAAGAGAGAGTCATGGAACGTTTGTATCTTGCTTGCTAACATACAAGGTCCTTGCTTAGTTGGTCCTTTAACATGCAACTTGATACTTTTATTTCGAAATGCAATGTCCAGAAATCGTGATGTTTTTCATGTATCTATTTGTGGGGGGCATGTTTCTCCACTAAAAAAAATTGAAAATTTTATGAAAACAGCCTTGTAAATGAATAAATTTATGTTTTTTTATCATTTATTAACATTTGTTTGAATTTTTTATACTTCATACTTATCTAATTGGAGGTTTAAAAAACTAAGCTTTTGTTTGGTGTGCCAATTGGAACTCAAATTTTTATCTCAATTTTTATTTTTTTTTGAAAAGTCAATAAAAATTATAATTAGTTTTTAAAAAGTCAACTAACTCCAACCTAAAAATTTTATCTCCAACTAACGAACCAAACTTTATCTCCAACTAACGAACCAAACGAAGGCTAAAACTAGGAAAACTAAAAAAATAATTCAATAATTTGTTTTTAAAAGACCATCTTACAAATATGCTAAAATGTTTTCGTCTTATATTTCTATAAGATTTTAACATGTACCCTTTGTTTGGTCTTCTATTTTGGTAAATTATTTTGTTAATATTTTATATTTTTGTTCCCAACTACTATTTCATTTCCTAAACCTGAACAAGTCAGTAACTTTGTTTATAAATTTTGTCATATCCAAATGACATCATCCAAAATTACTCAAGTACTCTCTCTTCCCCTTTTCTACATTTCTTTTTTCTTTATTTAAAAATCATTCCCAAACGGTTAACACCACTTCTCCTTTTCAACCTCTTTTTTTTTTTTTTTTTTTTTTTTTTAACTTTCTTTTTTGAAGTCATTATATCCGTCGTTTTTGTTGGTGGACTGCGTTCTTTCAAATCTCACCCTCCCAGGCATATCTTTATCTCTCACCATCCCATATCTTTAATTTTTCTTCCTTCTTATCTTCTAATCTTGTCTTGGTAGATTCAATCTTAATCCTCAAACATAGTTAATCTCACTTTTTTATTAATAAAAAAGATCAAATCTTATGATTATTCGTTTAATAACTAACAATTAGCATATTGAAAGGAAAAATACTCGATACACATGTAAAAAGGTCTTATGCGGTTCTAAATCCAATCCACAATTTACACTGTTTAAGGATTAACGAATGATAGAGTTATGATACTTTATAATTACGAACATAATTTTCATCCTCCAATAGCATGATCCACGACAGACATAATCTTGTCCTTTACTATTCACTGTATGTGGTTATTACAAAGTATAAACCCAAACAACCCAAAAATCTAAGACTCAAGAACCCTATGGTAGACTTGGGAAAGATAGAAAAGAGATGCCAAAGCCTTCTAATTTTCATGTTTCATGACATTAAACCAAATAACACCTTGCATATCTAAATATATATGTATATATAGTCATTTCTATAAAGAAAATAAGACGTATCTAGACAGACATAATATATGAAAAAAAAATATCAAATACATTAATTAACAGAGAGTAAATACCATGATTTACACAATTAGTAATAAAATGCCAAATTAATATTTTTCCTATTTGATTTTATTCTAAAGAAATATACAAGTTTGATTATTGGGTCATGCATCGTTATGGGTGACCCAAGATTCAAAAACCCAACACATATTAAAGTATCTATTAAAAAAAAAAAGACAAATTGCTAGATTGGTCCCTAAACTTTAGATTTTGTGCAACTTTGATTCCTAAATATTTTTTCATAGCAAGAATGCCCCTAAACTTTTAAAATGTTACTACAATAGTCCTTTACATTAATTTTTGGACGGATTCCGTTAGTTAATATCACTTTTTGACTAAATTGTTTACGGATTCTGTTTAACAATTAACAAAAATGACTATTGTAGCAATATTTTAATAGTTTAGGGATATTTTATGTTCTTTTTTTGGTAGCTGGGACGGTTATAAACTATTAAAAACGTTGATTCAATAGTCTTTTTTGTTATTTTTTTTACGGAATCCAAAGTTAGCATCACTTTTTTACCAAATTACTAACAGATTCCGTTCAAAAATTAACGAAAATGACTATTATAGCAACAGTTTAAAAATTTAGGGTCATTCTAACAACAAAATAAAGTTCAAGTATTAAAGTTGCACAATGTTAAGAATTTATGGACTAAATGAGCAATTTATCTAAAAAAAAAAAAAAAAAAAAAAAAAAAAAAAAAAAAAAAAAAACCAACGGCTAAAGTATATGTTTACCATACATATTGTAACTTAAAAAAATTATGCACTTAATTGTGCCCCAACTAACAATTAAATACTGCATTAGTCAACAATGATATAATGCTATCTAAAGTCGGATAATATTACTTTATCTAACATCATACCGTTATCTGATAATACGATACGAGATTGAATATAAATCTTTTAAATTTATGTGTTATGTTATATATATATATATATATTTGTTTGTGTATTTTTAAAAATATTGTCACGTTTTATTCATTTTATATTACGTTGATAAGAAACCTATATAGATAACCTATCTTATAACATAGATTAAAATGTTGAGACTTTTTGGTGTCTTGTAATTGTACTGTGTGATAGTGGTGGACAAACTCTCAAATAACTTAATAGACGAAAAAAAAACAACAAATGAATACATTTATTCTCTGAAGTGGATGAAAAAAAAAGGGGGGGAAATAGAGTACAAATAGATAACAAATAAGAATAGTAATAGCTTGCAAATTCCATTGCCCTGTTGTTCAAGGAGACCAATATTTGACTAAATACTAGTGAAATATGATTTTGCTCCTTGACAAACCAAAGGTGAAATCTTTAAATAGAGATATAACAACAACTAACAGGTGAAAAACACAATAATATAATTTTATATGTAACCTTATATCTGCATTGACTCCTCAAAGATCTTCATAGCAGAAGCAGGCAAACCCAAAAGCACATTTATGTTTTTCCTCTCTTTCCCATGTGAAAGGAACAAAATGACTTCCTTCTCTGGCAAAGCCACCGGCCCGGACAAGACCGGTTCGCCCCACCCGAAATCGGTGGTGTGGAAAGACAGCCTAGACCAAGTTGTGATCAGAAGAGTTGCAGCCAGAGAAGGCCTGGCTCTTGTTATCTCAAAATAGTCTATAGCCGATCTCATGTAACTGTCATCAACCATATTAACCGCCTTTTGAACTAGCTCAACGGCATGTGACAAGGGATTCTCCATTAGCTCACCTGCTCTACAGAGAGAATTGGTCAGCACAATTGCATTGCCAAAGTAGCCTTTAGGGATTGGGGGCTCGAATCTAGAGCGACCATCAACTGCAAAAAGGAGCTTTGTCTTCTGATCAGGCTGCATTCTTAGCGCCTCCGTTCGCGCTCTCCATACAAAGGCGGAGAGTGATTCGAATGTCGTGCACTTTTGCAGGACCCCATCTGCCATGGCCTTTTTCTTGAGCTGATCAAGCTTGTCAGCATCAAAACAGAAGGACCTGTAAAGCATCTCCTCTTCATAGAGCTTGCTGGTCTCCGAGACGTCCTCAATCTCTGCGAATTCGTCGTGTGCTGACTCTATCTTTGGCGGGTTTCGGGCTTTGAGTATGCTTCTGTCTATAAATGGTGAGACCTTCAAGGGTAAGCCCCTAGCAGTCTCACCCCATGAGTTGACAAATTCCATAGCTCCTAGCCCATCAAACATGCAATGGTTCATGCTCAGCCCGAGAACAAATCCTCCACATTTGAACTTAGTCACCTGAAATTCGGAGATTTTCATCACATAATACTTCATTTTTGTCCAATTTTTTCACCACATCACTAGAGAAAAACAAGAGACAATTGGTCGAAAATCTGCTCAAGTACTATAAATTACACGAAATCAAACAAAATAATTTGAATCTCATTTGGTTACTTGCTAAGAAGAAACTTTGCCTAGTCTCATAATAGATTTTCATATCATGTATTATCAACTGTTTGATAGATACAAACCTGAGCAACAAGAGGAGGGATTTCGAGTATGTTTTTGGCGCCGGGGATATCATAAACGAGCTTCCCTAGAGTCACGGGATCAGGCTTTGTAATATCCCCTATCTCTTCAATGGAACAGTTAGCTTCAGCCTCAATAAAAAGAGCGCCTTCCCCTGTGCAATCCACTATCAGTTTCCCCTCCGAACTGATGGTCAACCGCCCCGCAAGCGGGTAGTAATGAACAAGAACATCAGACAAGGCCTTCTTGATGACCTCCGCAGCTTCCTCATTGCCTCTTGAATCCGACCTGAAGCAGTAAATAGTACGAACTATGACCGCGATGTTCTGGTCGAGGTTTGAGAGGAAGTAGAGACCCTTCTCGGTTTCCTCGGCAGGAGGGACCAGAGTAGGCTGTTCTTGCTTGACACTTAGTTCCAATGTCTTGTTACAAACTTTCTCCATTTCAAAAACACCCTACTCGTTCCAACAACCTAAGAATGAACGTTAATTGTAACCAAACCATAACTAGTTAGGAAAATCTTTTTTTTTTTTTTTAAATCATTAAGAACATTATGAAGAGATGAAGAAAAGAATTCAAGGTATACCTGAAAATGGAGGAGAATTTGATCAGAGAAAAATCCAAAAAAAATAATAAAAGAAAAAGGTGGCACAAGTGTTGCATTTCACTTTGGGGTTGGAATTATATAGGCAAGAACTTGGGCGGAAATTTGACCATTTCTTGTACTTGCTGACAAAATGCGTGACATGAAATGGACAGATGCTTGCTTTTAATTGGAGGAAGTTCACAAGAAAATCTCTTTAAATCAGAGAGATTTCCCAACAAAGTGGAAGAAAAGGACAGCATTTGGTTAATCACTTTTTTTTTTTTTTTTGGTTTTTTCTTTTGAGTCTGGTTTTGAAAAAAAATGGTCTTCCATGGCAGGTTGTGGCTTAAGCTGATCAAGTGCGGTAGGCTACTGGCCAACGCACCAAAACCTCACCAGCCAAAGGAGTTTGTGGGGATTTTTTTTTTTTTTTTTTTGATTTGGGACGGGTGTTTGGTTGGTGAGGTTGGCATCCAATACAAAATATTAGGTTACTTGGTCCACTTGTTTTGAATATTTATACAGAAATTACTTGCCCTCTCTTCTAATGTATGCACTGTATCGCAATCAAGTTTTGCTTAGATCAGATGCCTATCCGTTACACGCTAGAATTGATCAATCAAACTTTGACTCAGGGAAGAAACAATTAATGGGCGGTTCTGATTATTTGTGTTTCTTTATTTTATCGAGATAAAATATGTAGATTCTTTATATGGGACCGTTTATTGACGAGTAAAATTCTCCAAATGATCGGGATCCCTTAGAACTATAACTGTGATAAGGAATCAAGAAACAGCCAAAATATTGACGGGTTGTGTCATCTCTAGTGCTAGGGAGTTTGGCATAATCTGCCAAATGTAACTTATGGTCATTTAACATGTATATAAAAATAGAGATCATCTTCAATATTTCAGATCCCAAATGTCTATAAATGATGTTGGATAATCATAACTGGTGGTTTGAAATGCAAATCCTTGAAACCAAGTATCCTTGATTTCCAGGTAGAAACAACGTCAAGGGGTTGAGATCGCAAAGATCTCGATTACCTGTAACACTGTTGATGTCATTTTATCGCAATTATTTTCTAAGAAGACAACCTTAAATTTCCAAAAGCAAGAAACAAAACTTACCACTTTTAGTTAAATGATGGGGTTACCATTGCTAAGCGGAAAGGTTTTCAGTGACAAGGGATGTGTTAAATAATATAAAATTTACTAATTCCGTTGAGACTTCACATCTAACATTCTAGAATCAAAAGGCAATAATATGAACGGAATCTGTCTTTAGTTTAAGCCAAATATCTTTTTCGTTTGTCACAATAATTTCGCAATGATAAATTAGCATTAGGTGGTTGCTCTTTGCGTTAGTCTAAAGAAATAACTTCCATTCATATGATTGCTTGCTAGTGATATATGTTTTAAAATATATATATATATATATAGTTGGATTGAATAGTTATAACGGCATTAGTAAATTACATATATAAAACACTTGTTAGCCATGTTTCCTCGAGATTAAAAAATAAATTAAACAAAACAATAAAACCTATTACCATTATCGATTTTTTTTTTTTTTTTAAAACCAACATTCAGTGTTATAGATGGAGTTGCCAACCATCAATACCAAATCATTATTATATTAATGCCACACCATAAGAGATATATATATATATATATATATTTTTTAATCAATAAGAGAACACTTTTTACCATAATATAATACAATCTCAAATTTGGCACTCAATTACTTGTTTACCGTGTTGACATTTTAACTTTTCAATTAAACTTTGATTCTTTTTTTGTTAAGGGAATTAAAACGTTCGTTTAATGTCCAAAAAACAAAATTTTTTCCTTTATTCACATCCCAAGGCAAAAGTTTATTAAAAATATACATATAACATATAACCTACGTTAAGAACTCCCACTCCGATCAAAATTTTCCAAAAATATCTTTTTATGTAAAAGTAAACCGATTTTATCATTTGCATTTATAAATCTTTCTTAAAAACTAAAACTTAAATAACATAAAATATTTAAAGAAACGAAACAAAATCTATATATACATATTTTTTTTTTTTCAAACATATTTTAAGTTTTCATAATTTTTAACTCCAAAAGTTCCTTTTTCAATGGAACACAATTTTCAACATTCACTTTTTTCCAATTAAAATATTTTCAAAACTCCAACTCAAATATGCACATCAAACAGGGCTTAACCTCCATCAAAGCATAAAAATAAAACAGTATCCAATGTCCTAAATTTATACCTTTTTTTTTTATGCTATAGTTTGATATTAGCATATAAGCATTTTTAACAATTTATACAATATATAAATATATATATATAAACATTTGCAACAAATATTTCATGGAACGGCAAAGAAAGAGAGAAACTCACTACTCATTGAAAAGGAGTTAAGAGTTTAACAGTTAAAGCTAAACAATTTTTTATCATAGCAAAAAAAAAAAAGGTTCAAAAAAAAAAATATATATATATATATAACTAAATTAAGATCAGATTAACACTACAGGGAAGTCAAATGATATGGTACAAACACACCCAGTAAGAGCACATTTATCTGCAAAAGGTCACCAGGTGCAAGAGTATCCAAAGGGCCAAGGTAGTTTATAATCCGAAACTACTGATTTAATTTTTAACCTCTCGTAAAAAGTTCAGCTACCTGAGGAACTCACCACAAACACGGATCATATGGATTTGCAAAAATGTACAAGTTTCCCGAGCCACAGACGAACTAAGCATCATCATCGTCATCGTCATCCTTGCCTCCATCTTTCTCTGTATCGTCCCCGGCTTCAGCATTGTCTTCCGCATCATCCCCACCTTCATCTTCGGCGTCATCCCCATCATCTTCATCGTCAGTCATGTTGTTTATCACTTCGGTTATTATATCCTTCACCTCAGCTTTCCTATGCATCAAATCCACACCAAAATGGGCACCTAACAAACATTAAATCGGAGAGTGAGCCGATGAAAACCGAAAAAATAAAAGTACATGCTTATTGTTAGCAAATAAGAATGAACCACACCTAGTTTCCTGAGAATATCAGACAAAGTCGCCTGCATCATAGAAATACAGAGAATAAGAAAATGATTTGACAACGCAACATGGGAATTGAACCAATCAATGTAAATCCAAAACATATACGAACACACTCTTACCGTATTGAAATCAACTTCTTTCAGGATCTCGACGATTACCGCGTGCAAAGCCTTTCGGGAAGGCTCTGCCTTGGCCTTTTTGCTAGTTTTACTTTTCCCTAGTTCAAGTAAACATTTGAAAGCATTAGAAGAAACACAAATCTAAAGTCTTGCATACCACAGGACCACGTAGAATACTTGTTTATTATATTCAAACACCATTCCCAATAATAAATACTAAGTTGCAAAAAGCATTGAGATGCACAACCATGCCTAATATTGCACTGCAGGAAGAACAAATTGGTGAAAATGATCTTTGAAGCAAAATAATAGTCGTGTGCAGAAGATAAAAGAGCAAAGAAAGCACCTTGATCTTTGGCTGAATCCTTTCCCGGAGATTTGCTTGATGGCTTCTTGGTTGCATCTTTCACTTTAGTGTCCTTGCTTTCCTTTTCAACCTTCTGTTTCTTCGATGCAGATTCCTTTGACTTGGAGCCCGAAGTTCCATCAGCCTCACTTCCACCTTTTTTCGAGGTTGATTTAGATTTCTTTGTGGACTCCGCTGATTTCTTTTCAGATTTCCCAGGGGTGCTCTTTTTGACGGTTGTTGCTTTGACAGGTGTAGCTTTGTCCCCAGTTTTAACCTTGGAGCCCTCCTTTTGGGTCTTTTTGGATGAACTTTTGGGGCTTGACAACTGGTCTTTCGATTCATCTTCCTCGTCATCAGATTTATCCGAATGGGCACTTTGTTCGCTCATTGAACCACCATCATCTTCTTCATGAGAATCATCCTTTGCATCTGACGATTCAGATTTATCATTATTCTCGTCTTCTTCGACTTTGGAAGAACTCTTGGCTTTTTTCCCAGCACTTGGTGATTTCTTTTGTTTCTAAGGACAAGGGTTAACATAAAACCATGGGAAACTTGTCATCAGGTTAAAATAAACCATAATGCAAGAATCGTGATAATCCAGTATAATAACAAGTTAAAATAAACCATAATGCAGAATCACAATAATCCAGTATAACAATATTAACTAAAAAGAGCACTAGTAAATCATCAGACTTCTTAGGGACGCACAATCAAGGGCTCAATAAAGCAGGGAAAACTATGCATCTATCAACACAATTAAATTAAATTAGCAAAAGCCAAATGAGCCTAAGAAAACAGAAGCAACCATGACGCACAAACACTTTCACGGATCATGCTAGCATTAGGTCTTTGACAAATTTGATCGTTTATATGCGTGTGTGTGTGTGTATAAGAAACAGCCACTCGACATATTTAATGTTTGCAGTGAAGTTGGGAACAAATAGCAATTTTAAACAACAGATCATCTTAAAGTAGTCAAACTGTTGCCATAAAACACTAGTGAGTTTGGGTCAGCATTCAACAACAGAATATGAACTCGACTTAGTAAGAATGAGACACTACCAGACTTGCTGACCAAGTAAGAGATAATTTCTATCAGGGTTGAAACCTTAGATGTTGAAGTTAAGACGAGATATAATTCAAGAGCAAAAGCATGAAGGGGCAGCAGATCAGGGTTGGACAGTCATGTGAAACAGTGAAAGAAAGTATTCCTTCTAAAATATGAGAAATATTATGAATTTATTACCACAAGATCTTACCAGATACCTTTCTAGACTAACCAAAAAAGTTCATGACAAAAAGCTTATTTTCATGATTAAGAGGGAAAAGATCCTATTGCAGTAAAATGAAGCAACTAAAGTTATATCAAGCATTACCTTGGCAGGTGCATCCGGTGATACTTCTTCTGAACCAGCACTCTTGCCCTTTGTGGCCTTTCTCCTTCTCTTTTGACCTTTCTGAAACCCAGTTAAAATAAAGTTTTAGTAACAGTTAGCATGAAATCTAAACACAGAGAAATGGTTATCTCTTGTACAAAGAAACTGAAATGATATGAAACCTGTTCCTTATCAGCAAGCAAAACATCAGTTGTAGCATGTGGCGATTCCAAAAACTCCAGTACCTTCGCAGAAAGGTCTTCCTGGAAGAAAAGAGTAGTTTTAAGCTAAGTGCAGGCCCATCAATTACTTGACACTGGTACAACAGAATATTTAGCTTACCATGCTCACCTTTTTCGAAGTGGACCTACTGACTGGAATATTAAGAAATTCACAGAAATACATCAATTTTTCCTTGACACATTTATCAAGCTTCTCCTTCACTTTTGCCCTCTGCTTTTCTTGCTGAGAACACAAGAAACCTAATATGAGAGAACAACTATAGCAAGAGAATATCTTATCTACATAGAGTTAGACGTTAAAAGATAATATAAATATATATATATAAGTGGCGTCCTATGCATACATGCATGTCCATATAAAAGATATGACAGACTTGAAAAACAGAGTACCTCACTCTCAACCCAGACATAACCTGAAAACTGGCCAATATTTCTCTTCAAACTGTGTGCCTGCACAAGATCATGAAAAATCAAAACATATAAAGAAAAAATTATTCCAAAAACACAATAAACAAACATAATGGAAAACGTTAAGAACTGGTTACCTTTGCTTTTTTCCCAAAAAGTATGGTGTGAAGCAATTGAAGGTTGTCATCAGCTTTTCTCTTTCCCAACTTGAAAGCCACTGAAACAGATAAAAGTAACAGATAAAAAAAATAGCCAAACTACTGTAACAAGAAATTTGAACACAACATTCATATGACAGGAATCAAATACTTCTACCTCCCTAATGAAAAATTCAACAACATGCCCTGCAGGTACAAGCTATAGGTTTCACATCACTATTTCATGTCGACTTACATAGCATTTTGAATTAGAATGTACGCTTACGACAAGTCCTCCATGGAAACAGGGCAGTTTTTGTAATCACATTATCTAAAACACCAAGCTAAAATTAACAGACAAAGAACAAGCTTCCTTGTAAAAAATGACGCATCGACAACATGAGTTCATGAAATTAAGGCCAAATAAAGCATAAAACTAAACCCTAATGCATTGGGAGTTTGGGACTATATCTTTCATCACACGTACACAGAAAAAGGAGGATCACACGCATTGTTTTTTCTCATTGTCATGCCATTAGAAACAAATACTACAATCTTAAGCGGGGAACACAGCCACATAACCCAAATGGAAAAAAACAATAAATAAATAAAGCTGAACGGCAAATTTTCTCCAGAAAACATAGAAATTGTGAAGAATGACCATACTATGGATGCAATAAACTCTCAAATACATGCTAAACGCCTAAAAATATGAATATCTTCACTTATGACTTAAATATGTAATTTTGTAACTTTTTTTTTTTAAACAATAATTTAGTGACATAAAAAACATATGCATAGCAAAAACATCATTACAGGATGTCAACATACAGCAGAAGTCAGATACCAGGCATAAGCAGGCATTGCAGTCAATAGGTACATGGAATACCAAACAAACACAATTTCTAATCCTTTTGCTTTACATGAAAACAATTGAAATAATTCCTCAAGAAAAAATAAAAACAAAAAAAAATTCATAATTGGCCATCAAGTTCAACAAAAATCCCAATCCAAATCCATCTTCCAACACTATAATGCATAAAATATATATTTGTATATTTTACCCAGAAAAAAAAAATTAGAAATTTTTTATTAACCACTTAAACTAAACCATCCAGTCCAGAAAACAATAAATCAAGCAATCAAGCAACAAAAGCACATAAATGCATAAATAAAGTTAAGAAATCCAAACATACCATTTGGAATTTCTTTGAGCTGTGTTCCACGACCCTGAAATCAGACAAACACAAGCCCAGTAGAGTCACAGTTAAGTTTTCTCCTTGCACTTTCGCTTCATACAAAATCTAAATATTGTAATTTGAATTTTCTCTCCGTTTCTTCTTTGTTTTTTTGTAAATCTCAAGCATTCCATCCAAAGTAATTTTCTTAAAATTCAAAAAAAAAATTCCTAGATAAATTAACCTCTCCCAAAAGGGGGGGAAAACCATATATATATATATATATATATATATATATATATATATATATTGTTTTTCTTTATCAAATTACCTTCTCAATTGACAACCCTTTGGTCGCCGACGACCTCGGCGTCGTCGGCGCGGAGTACCGCTCGACCACTTTCCTCTCCCTCGTCGGCCTATCACTCGCCGGAGTAACCGGCTCCTTCTTCCCCGCCAGCTCTCGGCTCCTCCTCTTCTTCTTCGACGCCGGGCTGCTCTTCTCCTTCTTCGACCTCCCCTTCCGACCTCCCTTCTCTTTCTCCTCTTCGCTCTCTTCGCCTCCTGCTTCCTCCTCCTCGCTCTCTTCGCCTCCTTCCTTCTCCTCCTCTTCGCTCTCCTCCCCAGCTTTCTCCTTCTCTTTGTTCCCATCGTTCTCTTCCGCGACTACTTTCTCGGAATCTTCTGGAACATTCTCCTTGTCGTCCTCTTCTTTCGCTTCTTCGCCTTCATTCTTCTCCACTTCTTCCCCCTCCGCCTTCTTCTCCTCCGCCGGAGCTCCGTCCCCGGCCTTCTTCGTCTCCTCCTCTAGGGTTTCCGACGCCATGGCTAACAAGATTCAAGCACAAAACAAAACGCAAATCAGATAAATCAACAGTGGATATCCTAAAACCCTAGATTCGGGTTTTTTGAGGGAAAACGAAAAAAAAAACCCACAAACAGGAGAGGGAAAGGAAAATTGAAAATTGAAAACCCTAGAATCAGTAAGAACTTACAGAGAACGAGATTTGAGTTGTGAAAACGAGAAAAGGAAAGAGAAATGGACAATCTGGGGGAAATTGACTGCGATTTTGTGTGGGAAAATTTTGGGAAGTTTTTTTTTTATTTTGTGTTTTAAAGTTTTGGTTTTTTAGGCCACTTGAAGGCGCGGGCTGAGATTGGTTTTTGGTGGGCGTTTCAAAATTTCACGCAAAATTTTTCCCTTGTTTTTTTTTTTTTTTTTTTTTTTTGGGTTAAGCGCGCTTACGCTTTTCTTTCTCTCTCTTTATTTTTTGTCTTGAATAAAAAAAAAAAAACAAATTGATTTATATGGGCAAGTTTGTCATGTTTTGCCACGTGTAATATTGATTGGCTGTCGGGTTTAATTAGTCAGCGATTATATATATATGCGTGTGTGTGTGTCTCTATGGTTATTGGTACTGCTCCTGACGTTTAAGATTTTTTAGCACCTTGTTTTCAGCATTATATATTATTTACTGTTTATTAAACAAAAGGTCTTATTGGGTTTTGGGGATGGGACTTGGCCAGTGAAATTGTTGGTTTCTTTTGTACGCGTGTGTTTGATTGGTGGGGAAGAGGGAGAGACATATATACATGGCTATAAATATGAATCCGATTAAAGGTCCAATAAAAATCATATCAGTTTAGCTTGAGTTTAATTGGAGGCTTCAGTGTATCCTTTTCATATATTATTCTTATGAATGTATGATAGTAGATGATACAAAATGATCGGACCAGTACAGGATCTACCTAGATGTAGGATCGGATAGGATCCTCTCTGTTCTTCCAACTCGATCTTTGGCAGGATCGAATGTTTTCCCAATAGAGATTGATTGCAATATCAACTAACTCAAATGAAATTAAGATATACATTTTTCTTTATAAATCTGATTAGCGACTAATTCTTAACTGAAAGATTCAATATTCTAAATTTTGATTCTTTTTTAGTCACTTTCATGACTTCACACAAACATGTATTTGCATGTCTAGGCCTAATTTATTGTTTGATTGTATAGAGAAGAGACGTAGACAGATAAAATCTACGTCCATCCAGCCAATTGAATCCTTTAAGCAATCTATCAAATTTCGGTTTTGAAATACTAGTTTCCCTTCTAAGAATTAATGAATTTTTCTACCAAGTTAAATTTGCAATTTGATAGACAACTATCATTCATACTTTCATTATTCCTTCTTTTTTATTAAACAACACGAAAGATTACTTATGTGACTTTATCCTTCGCATTCTCTACCTCCAACTTTTTGCATTCTTCCTCCATACGCCATATATGATAGGAGACTAAAAATTTACAGGAAATATTGTCAATCTACTTGTCTAATTTAAATCATTTTATTACCATGAGCGACCCTCCAATAGATTGCTCCTTTCATGGAATTCTCCCTTTTTTTTTTTTTTTTTTTGGTGTCTTTGGCATCTTGAGACTTGAACTTTAGGAGCGAATCTTGGTAATGGTAAAAATGGTTTAAGGACTTGGGGTGGATGTTTTGACAGCACCCAATATTGGGGAAAGGGAGTGGTTTTTTGTGCTACAAACAAAATTTAAAAGGCATTATTATTATTATTATTATTATTTGCCCAACTGCAATAAAACGAGTATATATATGACAGTGTATGACTAGGAAGATTGTGCATGTGTTTGTGTTTTTGTGAGTGATGCCACGAATGGATTCATTTTAAACAATTTGATTAATTATTCTTAGCTTCACTGTTGTGTCATTCTGTGAGTGGTCAATTAAATAAGTCGACATTTTCTATGTCTGTAAATTGTAACATGTGCGAGACTTAAAACTTGTCAAACGACTGGACACAAGGAGGATTAGAACGAGTTAATTCCTTGTTACATAAAGATTGCATCCTAATCATTGTTTGCCATTAATTATCGTGTGTATTAAGGTTAAAGCCCTAAAAATCTAAAACACTGTCATGGCACATGCAAATATTGCATGTCTTACTCGCAAGGACGTTGTTCTCGTTGATGTTATTGGACAATCGATGCAATTGGCCCGAACTCAGGCTATGTTTGGTAGGAGCAATGGAAATGAAGAGGGATAGAAAGAATTGCAGGGATGAACAGTGTGAAGGATGCAGAGGAGAGGATCGTAGAAATATCTCATGTTGTCTAATAAGAGGGAAGAATAGTTAAAAGGATGGATAATAGTTCTTTAGTTTTATTATACGGTCCATTTATTAAATTTTTTAATCAAGGACTAACTTGTCTTTTCAATTAAAATTGGCGGGAGAACTTGTATCTAGGGGTGCACAAAAATATTCGTAACCTGCCTCTATTTGCCTGCTCCACCCCCGCTATAAGTAGGTTTTTGCAAAACCACTCTTCAAATGGACTATGCGGTTTCAGTCTGCCATCTTTGATGGGTGGTTGCGATTTCAAACCGCCCCGCTTGCCTAAAAGTTTTATATGTATTTTAATATATATATATACATGTATATTTTCAATTTAAAATATTAAATGACATAAAAATCAAAAGTCTCAAAATGTGGTTTGAGTTTCTAACATACTACTGACTTTTTATATTTACTTATTTTTGGATTCCCTTTCAATTCTCTTTAATTATCAAATCAATTTAATCTTTCATTTTCATTATTCTCAATTTACACTCTCGTTCTTACCAAATGCCAACATTATTCCTCCTATGTTCCATATTTGTTCTAACTTTGGAATATGGATGTTTCTTTATTGAATTTTGGACTTTCAGATGTTGGATTACAATCTTTCATCTTCTTATTCTCAATTTACACTCTCATTCTTATCAAATGCCAACCTTAATTCCTCCTCTACTCCGTATTTGTTCTAACTTTGGAATATGGATGTTTCTTTATCGAATTTTGGACTTTTAGATGTTAGATTATGTACGGATTGCACCTTTAAATTACTTGATGATCTTAGAGTTTAGTTGTTGCATTGACATGCTTAGCTAAATTGTGTTTACAATGATATTTTATCAACAAGTATAAATATCAAACCGCTCAATATACCACCCAATCCACCCGCCAAAAAAACCACCCAAACCTCTTAAACTGTGGACAGTTACGATTTGAACTTTTCATAAACTGTCAAGAAACAAAACCGACTAAACCACCCAATAACCATCCAAACCGCCTGCCGTGCAACCTTATTTGTATCATTCCATTAATGGAATGATGCAATATAGTTGGGTTAGAGGAAGAGAGTCTTCCTCCGCCTCTCCTCTCCCTCGTTAATTCCTTCCAACCAAGCAATTGAAGGGAACTCTCCCCTCCTCTCTCCCTCCCTCCATCTTTCCCTCCAACCAAACACACTCTTAATGTTGCAAAGCTACTCATTTTAGCAAGTGATTCTTAGATTGTATATTTCTCTCACATCACTGAGTTTTGTGATTATTTTGATACTTAAATATAAAATAGACTTCCTTTCCTCTTGAGCCAATGATTGGGGATAAGTTCTACGTAAGCCTTTAAGGTCCATTTGGTAATGCTTCTCTGGAAGCCTAAAGGACTTTTTCATCAGTTTTTCAGCCAATTTACGTCTGGAAAAACACTTAAAAAAGCACTTATATATACAGAATTTTGGGGGTTCGCACAGGAAAGTTAAAAGTAGGCAGGGGGCAACTTTTCCTTAGAACTTATGCGGTAAATGAAATCTTTTTTATTTTATTGTTTTAAGGTTCTAATGAAACTTTTTAAATACCCATTTTACCTTTACTTAATTTTGCAATTCCAACAAAGCCCCTATCATGGACACCAGATAGAGATTCTTCCACTACTGAACTCCTCCATGGCTCCTTCACGTTGTCATCTTCTCCGACCATGCCGATGACGGCTCCACCCCTCGAAAGGTCGTGTGGATCCGAATTGCGAGTCCTGAATATTATACACATTTTTCCAAATGCAAATTTCCGGTAAATTTTTTTTTTTGATTGAAATCATAATATATCTAAACATAGATATAATTTCCAGAAAAGCATAGTTATATATTTATTAAATAATCGAAGATGATGATGACAATGACAATGACAATAAATACAAGTAACCAAAACAGGATGAAAACTCTTAAAAAATAATAATTCTTTTATGAACCTGAAAAAAAAAAAAAACTTTTATGATGTCTATTTTTTCATTTTGACACACACAACAATTCAACTTAAAAATTTACCAAACACTATCGTATAACTTTTTAAACTAACGGCAATTTTAAAAATACAATTTACCAAACACTTAATCAACTTATGTCACAACAACTTTTCCTTCAACATAGCTTATAACAACTTTTTCAAAAGCTGCAGTATTACCAAACAGGCCTTTAATGTAGTATCAGAATTAGATTTTGCAGGCAATGGTGGGTTTGATTCCTGACACATGCCAGACATGAAAAAGGATGTTAGATTGTGAATTTATCTCACAGACATAAGTTACAGGGGTGAGCACCGAATGATAGAGTTAAAATACTGTATCAGCAAGGCGCTACATAATAAAATGAAAAATAATCTCCCATTAAACAAAGACAATCATAATAAGCAGGTATATAAATAGAACGTTTCATATACTTTTAACACAACTTATTTTTCATAAAAACAATTAAGTTCAAGTTTGAAAATTTACAAGTTAAGTGGTTTTTTCATTTTGAGGAAATTACAAATATCACTCATAAACTGAGATTGTCGTGTCCTCTGTGATAAAAAAAGAGAGAGAGAATACCAGAAGTGTAATTGTGAATCAAACTTTTCGATAAAATATTATTCGTCACAAAACACTAATGGACGACAAACCAAAAATTATAGACTGTAATATCAGTTCCTCCAGACAATGAAGATAAGCAAGTTGAAGCAATGTCAACTATAATCACTTATACTCAATTCTTATGTGGCCTTAATCAGTCTATATGAAAATATACACACACACATAAATTTCATTATATGAAACATTAGATTTTTGATGGGTTATTAGTACACGTATAAGTCTTTATTTTAAATTAAAAAAAATTGTCAATCATACTCCATTCAAACTATATTGAATATTGTACTATATTTTACTATTGAAAACCGACAAAAATTAATATCAAGAATGGTAAAAGAGAAAATAATAGATAGTTTGTAGCAAAGAGGGGGAAAAAAAAAGGAATAAAATCAAGGATGGATATTTGAAGATTGACATATAATGTTTTCTTTTCCAAACTCTCCAATCTGGTAGAGAGCATGTTAAGGAGGTAAATGAAAGAAAATTATTCTGTCATAAGAATAAAAAGTTAAAGTGCACGTGTTTAGTAGTTACAATAGGCATTCTCGGTTCGATTCCATCAATATTTTATTGTTTGTAACATTCAACCAAACCGAAATATTTACTTTTCAAAAAGTGGAAACCTTAATTGAATTGACTAACAACCAACCTTTGGACGATGGTTCATTTCAGGTCGGAACCATGTCTAGGCGGTTGTCGTGATAGTAGGCATATCTTATCTGTCAAAAAAATATATCCTCTGAATGTCTATTAAATAGTCAAAAGAATTAGCCTACGATTGGTATTTTATTTCATTTTGAACTATATTTTATCACTATTTTTTTTTTAATTTTTTTTTAAATCAATAAAAATTATAATTAGTTTTTGAAAAATCAACGAATTTCAATTTAAACATTCTATTTTTTAATTAAAAAAAGAGTGATAGGAGTAGATGCCTAGATAACCCCGCAGAAGTGTATGCTTTTCGCGTGATATATAGATTTCTCATGAAGTAGATTGCCCATATATCTTGGCCAATGCAATGGTGACGATTTAAACCCAAGCATTTAGTAAGGAAAACAAGAGCTCTACCAACTCACCTTAGGAACGTTGGCAAAAATTCCATTTCAATTTAAATTTAATCTGAACACTAAATGCACCATTATTATCCCAACAATTCACACTCCACAATTAATTTTTCAAGAATTATAAAAAAGGAAAAGAGACAAGGAGAGAGAGGAGGCAACAATGAAACAACATATTTTTTTTGGGTAAAATTTTGAGATATATGTATCCAAAGATCCAAACTGCAGGTTGTGATTTTGAAGCTCAGATTCCTACATAAAAAACCTATGGTTCGGTTAGGTTTGAATAGAACCCCTCAGAATGGAAAATCAGAACTGGACGAGATAGAAGTCAGTCAGGTGATTTCGAACTCTACTTCTGTTTGCAGCCTTGGGTTCAGCGGATTCAAGCTATTAAGGTCGTTTTTCGGGCTCTTCTTGAACAAGTTTTAGCAATAGTTAAAGATTTTTTGACTACTATTTTTAGCTTATAACAACTACACAATTATCATAGAGAGGATCAGCTGATGTTTGGAAATAAACAGGCCACAATAGATGTTTAAAATAATGGTCAAAGATTCTGTAAGAAAAAAAAAATAAAACCCCAGAAATTGTCATTGAGAAACAAATATCTTAACTTGGGCGATTTGAAGGATTGCGTTCGAAAAATTACAATTTCGAATTATTACCTCGGCTATAATAACTTCAGTTTTGGGTCTGTAATTAGATAAATATAAATGATAAAAATTCAAAACAAGAACTAAAGAAATGACAAAAATAATAAATATATTTATTTGAGGGGTTGTTTTTGTTTGACATATTAGTTTAGCTCCAATTAAATTGTACTTTTTTTGACTATGTTTTTGTCTTTTTTTTGAAAGAAATAAAAATTATAACTAATTTTTTAAAAAATCAATCAATTATAACTTAAAAATTTTAATCCTAACTAAGGCTCTAAATTGACGCTGAAGTAGTGGATAGGATTTAACAAAGGGCCTTGGTTAACGGGCCTTTCCCAGTTCCATGTTGAGGCCTTCAGAGCAAAAGCCCACACCCAAGACAAAACGGGTCGGACCAAACCACCCGAATAAAAGAGCGGATAACATCCGAAGATGACCAAAAGAAGACGCTATATATACACTGAAAACCCTAGCTGAGCAGCCTCCAGCTCCGTTCTCTATTTAGGGTTCGCCATAACCAGACGAAACCGTAGAAACGCAGAGAAGAAGATCCGAGCAGACATGGTAAAATTCATCGCCATTTCACACCTTGTCCGATCGCTTTACCGTTTAATTCCTCGATTTTCAAAGCTCTCACTTCGTCTTGGTTTTTCAGGCCCCAAGAAAGGAGTAAAGCTCGCGGCTCCGGCCAAGAAGAAGCCTGTAATTTTTTCTTTCATTTCGATTTCGAGTTTTCTCTGCTCTGTCGGACGGCATAATCTGATGAAGGGTGTTTTTTTTTTTTTTTTTTTTTTCCTTTTGTGGCGTGGTTCAGGAGAAGGTGGTGAATCCGTTGTTCGAGAAGCGTCCGAAGCAGTTTGGGATTGGAGGGGCGTTGCCTCCGAAGAGGGATTTGCACAGGTTCGTGAAGTGGCCGAAGACTGTTCAGATTCAGCGGAAGAAGAGAATTCTCAAGCAAAGGTTGAAGGTTCCTCCTGCTTTGAACCAGTTCACCAAGACTTTGGACAAGAACCTTGGTAAGGACCAACTAAATTGTTTGGACCTATTTGTTGTGTTGATTCTAGGACTGTGTCTGGAAATGCATTATTAAATATTTGAATCATGATATTTACGAGTTTAAGAATGTTTATTTTAATGAAAGTGGTGGCTTTTAAGGTTCGTTCATCGTGGAATTCTCGTATGTTTGGTTTTTAGAAATGAAATGATAATTAAATTTGAAGATAAGAGAAATCAGTTTGAATTGTATTGTTCAAGTTGGTCTGAAATGTCTCTTATTTAGTTTTGAATTGTATCTTGCTATTTAGTATTTACATTCTACGTTTCAACATAAGTTCGGATTTGGATATGATCTGTAGTGTAATGTGTATGTATCGTTGTTCCCTCGCTTTTTCTCGCCTTTTAAGCCGAAATTATAATGTTACAATTTTAGAATGGTTTTTCTTTATGGAAGTTGCGACCTTGAAGGAAGTCTTCATTTTTTATATATGATAATATGTTTTTGAAGTCAGAGTAAACTGTAAAACTTGTGTAGCTTATGTTGGGGCCGAAAGTCCTGATGTAGTGGTACTAGATACATGGTAGTGTGGCACTTATCCTGATTGCCTTTATTTAGTTTTGAGTTGTGTCGTGCTGTTACATGCAAATCTTATGTTATGCCATTTTTTTTTCATGTTTAAATCTTTATGTATTTTTTTAACACTGAACATGGCTTTTCAATGTTTGAAACCATATGCAGCAACAAGCCTGTTCAAGTTGCTTCTTAAGTATAGGCCTGAAGACAAGGCTGAGAAGAAGGAACGTCTTCTGAAACGTGCTCAAGCTGAGGCTGAAGGAAAAACTACCGAGGCCAAGAAGCCCATCGTTGTGAAATATGGTCTCAACCATGTCACCTACCTTATCGAACAGGTAGTTAGACAAGTTGTGCTTTGTGTGAATGATGGTTTTCGGAAATGAATCTTGTTGTATGCTTGCACGAGCACTAAACCTAATATTAAAATCTCTTCTCTCTTTTGCAGAATAAGGCACAGTTGGTAGTGATTGCTCATGACGTGGACCCCATTGAGTTGGTTGTTTGGCTTCCTGCCTTGTGCAGAAAGATGGAGATCCCCTACTGTATCGTGAAGGGGAAATCGCGCTTGGGATCGGTACTTTCTGCTTTGTTTATCTGGCTGTTTTCTACTCCTTAAAATCTATGTTTCCTTGTTTAATGAAATGCCTATTCATTTTACTTTCCTAACAGATTGTTCACAAGAAAACCGCATCTGTATTGTGCTTGACCACCGTGAAGAACGAGGACAAGTTGGAGTTCAGCAAGGTCCTTGAGGCCATCAAGGTATATTGAAAACACATGTTCCTAATTATGCTCAACTTATGCAAAATGCATGACTTGTTGTGTCGGTTTCCTCATTGTCAATCTTAATGCCTTAATCTGATTGCTATTCAGGCCAACTTCAACGACAAGTACGATGAATACAGAAAGAAGTGGGGCGGTGGTATCATGGGCTCCAAATCGCAGGCCAGAACCAAGGCGAAGGAGAGACTTTTGGCCAAGGAAGCTGCTCAGAGAATGAGCTAAGACAAAAGGCAATAGACCTGGAATTGGATGAGTTTTTAGCTAGTGATTTTCATGGCTCTTTTTGTGTTATTTCTTTTTTTTTTTTTTTTTTTTTGGTTACTTGAAAAGTATCTTGGCGCTTTAAGTTGATTTTGGGATTATTCTATTCTTCTGTTATAACATCTAAGGAATTTTACCTCTCTGGGTTTTAATCTTAGCATTTCTTTTTAATTTCATGATTATATTTTATAATTCAAAGTATTATATTTGCACTAGGCGATTTATGAATTCTAAAGCTCTTAACTAGGTGAATTCATCCCATGCTTAAAGAAATTTTGCAAGTAGAAGACGTCCTTTATTTGTTTGTGTTCGGAATTCCGTCAAATATAGTGATTTTTGGACAACATAAGAATTAATTAAGCAAAAAATGACAGTAAAATTATTGTTATCAAGAGTTTCAATTCTCTTTCACAAAACCCAACACTCAATGCTCCTAAAGAGATAAGTGTTTGTGGTTGCAAGGCCAATCGAAAAAGCACAAGGCAAACTACAAGCGTGGTTAAAAAGCTGGGTATTTTCTTCTCTATTAACAGTTTTTTTTTTGGTTGTAATTTTGGTAAGTTTTCCTGCCGTATGGCTTAATTTACCCTCATGTGAGGTATAATGACTAAAACACGACAATGATATGATAGTGCGACTAAAAATTTGTAGGATAATTGTCAAACGGTGATAAGTTCAGATGCACAATTGTTATTGTTAGATACGCTTATAAAACTAAATTTAAACTGTGAGGGCTCTTCATGTGCAACTCTTTGGCTATTCGTTCATTGGCTACAAATTTTTGAGTAGCTGTTCACGTGCAACTTTTTAATTCTTGTATTGGCTGCAAAGCCTTAATGCAACTTTTATGAGCAACATTTAATTGTAAAACCATATTACAATTTTGTGAGCCACCTTTCAATTGTTTCTGCACGATAATGATGATTGAACAAAAATATTATGAACACATGCATATTGACCATAATAGAAAGACAGTAATTAAAGCGAATATATGTTTTAATGATGAAAGTATTCTTGTTAGTTATGTTTTAATTTTACTTTCATTATCAGAACTGAATGTTGATAGTTTGATCTAAAATTAAGAGAAGTTCTTTGTTTCATGTTGTAAATTTTTAACGTAAATACTAACAGATCAAATTGTAAAAATTAGTCCAATGATTAACCATACTTCCTATTAGCAGTGAAACTAAACAATTCCTACGGTACAAATTCTCTTACTTAAAAAGGATCATTGGGGGATGCCAATGTAATATTGTAAAGTTCAAGGAGCGTTTGTGTAATTTTATCGTAAATGAATACTCATTCACGTGGTTTTCCAAACAAATGCACGTGGCACTCACGTGGATGAGAGAGAGAGAGTGAGAGTGTTTAAACTCGGACTCCAAACGACTCAACGCGCTCGCCCTGGTCAGACATGGAGCTTTTTCACCACGACCCGGATTCTCACCAGACCCGACCCGATGAACCAGAGCTCGACCTCTACACCATTCCCAGCTACTCCAGTATTCTCTCTCTCTCTCTCTCTATGTGTATAAACCCAAGGCTACTCGTTTTCGCACAATTCATAGTTCAATTTCAATAACCTTAGACCTTTCGTTGTGGATTCGATTCAGGTTGGTTTGTGTGGGACGAAATCCACGAAACCGAGAGAATTTCTTTCAAGGAGTTCTTCCATGGAAGCTCGATTTCAAGAACGCCGAAGATATACAAGGAATACAGGGACTTCATCATCAACAAGTACAGAGAAGAGCCTTCTCGGAGGCTCACTTTCACCGAGGTCAGGAAATCTCTCGTCGGCGATGTCAATTTGCTGCACAAGGTCTTCCTCTTCCTCGAGAAATGGGGGCTGATCAACTTCTCGGCGTCTCCGGACGGTGGAGATGGCGACGATGAAGAAGAAGAGAGGTCTAGTGTTAGGGTTAGGGTTGAGGAAGGAGTGCCGAATGGGATTCGGGTGGTGGCGAGTCCGAATTCGATTAAGCCTATTTCGCCACCACCGAATACGGAGAAGAAAGGGGATGCGGCGATTGATGGTGGAGTGAAGTTGCCGCCTTTGTCGTCGTATTCGGATGTCTTTGCTGATTTGATGAAGCAGAATGATGTCGTTTGTGGGAATTGTGGCGATCATTGTAATTCTGGACGCTACCAGTATACCAAGGTATAAATAAAAATGCTTGCTAGAGAGTTTTCTCAGCAAATCATGCCTTTTATTTTTATTTTTTATTTTTTATTTTTTATTTTTATAAATCATTCATAGAACTTATAATTTTTTATTTGATCTGTTGTAGTCTTTTTGCCATTGCTGTTTTATTGTTTTAGTTCGGTGTTAGGACATGAGAACTCAAAAAGTAATTTCTTTTGAATATAAGTGTTAACCATGAACAAGTTATTTGAGAAATTTTCAAGGTTGATAACAGGGATCCAACGTTGTATATATACATACATAAATGGGTACAAAGTGAGGAGGGAATTGAGATTTGAGCTTACATTGTATCTATGAAGTCACAATTTTAGCTTTTGCACCTCGGAATCCTAGGAATCCAACGTTATATATATATATATATATATATGCATGCATATATATGTGTGTGTATGTGTGTGTGTGTGTATTTGGATACACATACACATATATGTGTGTGTAATGTGATGAGTGAATTGGAGTTGTGAGCTTACATTGTATCTATGAAGTTACAATTTTGGTTTCTGCTCCTTTGAATCCTACCAGAAATTTTATGTGTCCTCTGCTTTTCAAGGCTGTTTAATTTTGCATACGACTCTTAGCCTCCTCTATTTTCCATTTTGACTATGAATTTACAGGGTGATAACTTCGTGATTTGTGAAAAATGTTTCAAAAATGGGAATTATGGAGAGAATAAGTCAGTTGATGATTTCAAGTTGAATGAGAGTATTCAAGACGGTGGTAAGAATGGAGCTGTTTGGACTGAAGCTGAAACGCTCCTTCTCTTAGAATCTGTTTTGAAGCATGGAGATGATTGGGAGCTTGTTACTCAAAATGTTCCAACGAAGACTAAACTTGATTGTATTGCTAAACTCATTGAGCTGCCTTTTGGGGAAGTTTTGGGTTCTGCCACCTACACAAAAGGTAATACCAGTGACCCCATTGGCAATTCAAACAGTTTGGAGCAAGCTCCATTGTCCTCGTCTGAGAATCAAGAGACCGTCAAAACTGGGGATCAATGTGATGAGAAGATAGATGAGGTGAGCAGAATGTAGATGCTGTGGAACATGGTCCTCCCTTGAAAAGACAGCGCATTGCTTCCGTCTCAAGTTCTGTTGGTTCGCTGATGGAACAGGTAAGAGTCTTGAATCATCAGAACTTATTGCAGGTCTATAACTTTAGCAAATCTGTATCTCAAAATTGCATTTTAATAGTTGTTAAAACTGGCTTTCATAGTTTTCTTGTGTCTGGTTACCAACTTTTGACATGGTTGGAGACATTATGTTGGAAGAGTATAAGATCAGGTGTTGTGAAATATGAAATATCTCCCACCACGGTCCAAATCTCTCTCTTTTTTTTTCCTCCTCGGTTTTGACAGTCTAACTGCTTATTTTTATGATCTGTAGACGTGTAACAGATGGTAATGTGTTTCCTTCAGGTAGCTCGTATATCAACCATGGTTGGCCCACATATTGCAGCTGCTGCAGCTGAGGCTGCCATTACTTCCTTGTGTGATGAAAATTCTTACCCAAAGGAGATATTCGATGGTGACTTTAATGACTATGTAACTGATGGGTTACAGACTCCCATTGCTGACAGCGAGACAAAGAGGTTATTTATTCTGTTGAAGTTACCCTTTCAGGTGTTTTAATGATAATCGTTCTAAAATTCTGCCAAATCTTATTTATTTCAGAGTTGTTGACGTTGAACATTCAGAGATGAAGGAAGGGCCTACTCAATCAGGTACGTGTTATGAAGGCAACCATACAGAAACTAGCTTTAGATATTTTCTCTCTTTTCACTCTGCGTTGTTGTCTGGTTCTTTCATGGCAATTTCAATTATATGGGGATAGTCATTAGCTGTTTATTTTTGCATCTCGCAAGGCTTGACTATCCCATTTGTGTTCTTATACGTGTAATACATTCAGAAAATCAAGATTCATCTTCTGCAAAAGACGATATACCGGCAACTTTGCGGATTAGAACTGCTGTTGCAACAGCACTTGGGGCAGCTGCTGCTCGTGCGAAATTGCTGGCTGATCAGGAAGAAAGAGAGATTGAACATCTAGTGGCAAACATTATTGGGGCTGAGGTAATTTAGTCTTGGGCATTTTTTTTTGTTACTTTTTTTTTCCCAGTTTGTGGGGAATGGGCTTTTCTTTGCTCTTTGTTGAAGTGCTTGACGATTCTGACATGCTTTAAGAACAATTCTTTTTCTTTGCATGAATGTTTTTTTCAGATGAAGAAATTGCACTGCAAAGTCAAGCATTTTGAGGACCTGGAGATGATTATGAGGAAGCAACATGCTGAAATGGAGGAATTAGAAGATTTTCTTTTAGCCGAGCGGATTAAGGTCCTACAAATGGCGGTTAAGGCCGGTATACCTAGATGGAAAAACCACCCTTCCGTAAAATCCTAAGATGCTTCTGTATTCTCAAATATTAGGGGGACAAAAAACAGACGACGCGCCACTATACTATGATGCATTCGCTTTTATTATTTATGTTCTGTCGTGCATTGCATAGTCGATAAATGAAAGAAAATACCAAAGATTTCGAGTTTTGGCATACGCTCTTCAGGAGTATCATATGTGGTGAGTAAAGGTAAAAGCAGAGGAATTTGAAAATGAAGATGTAAGAAAGCACAACTCTCAATTTTATTTTATTTATTTTTTTAATTTTTAACTCCATTATTGGGACTGATGTGAAGATGCTCTTACCTTTTTTTTTTTTTTTTTTTTTCTTCCTTCCTTCTCCTTACTATGTTTGATATTGGATGAAAAGGGGATGAAGGAAGATGGTGAAGCGATTTTAGGATGAAATTTTGGAAACTATGGCGTTCGATTGGAGTGCTTTTTAGAAGAAAAGAAATATAGGAGGAATTACAAATCATGCCAGACGCACATTTTTTTTTTTTTCTGTCTAAAATTATAGAGAAAAGTGGAGATAAAACATAAAAATATAGTTACATTTCTTAATCAGTTATGTACCACATAGCATAATTGCGTTTCACAACCCATCTAGATTTTCACAACTACAAACAATTTACACAAAGAAACTTTTTTGAAAAAAGTCCATCTCCTTTTGTTTTGCTCTGAAGGTTCCTTCTCGGAAGCTGACTAGGATTTTCATTAACCATGCTTTTAAACTTTAAACACTTCCACCTTTGAGAAAGTTTCCAAAGAGGAAGCTTCCGGCTTTTTCTTTGTGTCGTTTTGGAGACACGCAAAAGTGACCATCCTTCACTTGTAGTGTCGTTTGTCCTATTTGTGCCCGTACCATTTCAATAGTCTTCTTTTCTACAGCCCTGCCTGATACGTCCGTGACTAGAAAACTATTCGTTGTTTTCCCTCTTTTTGTGGAGATTTCAGCACGTTTGATGCACAACCCATTTTCACGAAATATCCTCGTAGCTTCCGAAAGCAGTCCAAATCTGTCGTTTGTGGACAAAACCAGCTCCACTCCCTGTATGATGTGAGCAATCATTTTCTCAGGAAACAAACAGAATCTTGTTTGGAGCTTTCTACCCTATTGTGTGTTTTTTAACGTTAAATTTGATCAAAATCACGTCAAAATATAAAAATATATGAAACTTATAAAACCAATAAGGTATCATTTTCATACCTATGAAAGAATTCTCGAACTTGTTTGATGAAATGTCTGAAAGGGTTAACATACCTCGGTGGCTCGCCTCTTGATGGCTGCTTCTAAGCATTCGATTACGCGCTGTCTCTCAGCTTCTGAACCCATGGGAAGTCCATCAATGTGTCTAATATAGTATTCCTGCAATTAGAACAGAACCCCATTTATACTTGATTAAAAAAAAAATGTAAATGTTTGATAGACACGCGAGTGAAGATTACATTTTGGTTTCCGAATAACGAGCTTTGATTGTTAAGTTACCTGGTAAGCTTCCATTCCACCAGTAATGACACTCCCATGGAAGACCACATATTGCATGTCAGTAAGAGAACATAAAGTGTCAAACACCAAGTTTGGCCTATCTCTGGACCTCAATGTTACAACCGTATAGTCGCGGTCCTTGCAATCCAACACGGTGACATGAGTGCTGATCCGGTCCTTCCAACCTTCACACCTTTCGAAATCTCGATCAGCAAACATCATCTGATGCAATCTTCTCTGTTTGTGATCCGACCCGGATGAACAGATTGTTACACTAGGCGCCCTTAAATCGTGTTTATCCTTAAGTACATTGATTAGTAGATCCTTGATTGAGCATAGCCGTTTCGGATCTTCAATTGCATAACCAGTTGTTTGGTCTGAGACGTGTATAATAGCTGCAGCTCTAGCGTTATGTGTCCAGAACTCAGCACTCACCACATTGCACTTAAGGTCTCTCAAAACAGCTGATACTTCGGACAGAAATCCTGTCCGGTCGGTGCCGGTTAGTTCGATCGTAGTATGATCCTTTGTAGGTATTAACCCCAATGAGCATGTCCTTGACTTCAAGAAGCAGACATCAGTCTCAAGAGTCTGCAAAGTTGATGACCATGGGAAGTCTGTCACGAGGCTTAGTAGTAGTAAAATCGGAGAATCATTATCACTTACCTTCTTAATGTACTTGAGGATCCGTTCGTCTGTAATTTTGTTTCCGTCGCAATCGGTCACATTAAAAACTGAAGATTTTTCGAATCCGAAAATGATGTATCAATAAATGAAGGAAAAAAAAAAAAAGATTGCTATAAGAACCCAAGTGAGAGAAAAAAATTTACATACCATCCATTAACCATCGTCCATCAGAGGAAATGTGTGCTTTTGTAATAATGAGATCCAAGGCCATTAATACTTGTACAACTTCAAGAAGAATTCCATGTCTGTTTGCACTAATTATCTGAACAAGAAATGAATTACCTTTCAACATTAATTAGGAGTTTTTCTTATTAAAAAAAAAAAAGAAAACTAAAATCAAATAACATGTTGAGAAATATACCTCTATAATAGTGGCATGCTCGCAAGTATGATTGTCAATCACAACTCTGCAAAAAGGCTCAAAATCTAGCTTATCAAACCAAAACAAAAAAACCCAGAAGCCAATTTTCCCAAATAAAAGAGAAATATATAGAATATATATGTATGTATGTATGTATGTACGTACCTAGGGGAGTTCATTCTCCAAACAAGTCTTGTATACTCATCTTCCATTTTTGAACTCCTGAGATAAAATCCAGACGACATTAGAGAGAAAGAGTCAAGAATAAAATGGTGGGCGTATTTAAAGACAAGTTCACAGAGTTCCAGGCAAACGTGAAAAACGCTGTGGCTGCTTGATGACGTGTTGGTCGTTGATTGGATGGAGTAACAGTCAAGTGTTTCAACAGTTTTTTTAATTATTATAAGAGTTTCATAAATCTCGTCTTCATATTCTCAATAATCTTTTCAATATGATATTCATTAGTAATTTCTTATATTAAATTTTCAATCTCAATTTACGACTAAGATTTTTATATATAGAGTCTACCAAAAATTTATATACAGCACTATCAACATGATCTTCACGTACTATTTGGGAAGGTATGGTAATATTTGAAATTTCTTTGTGATTATAACATGATCAACACGTTTACTATTGTTATTATCTGATTGATGTATCCCACATATGAGAAAATATATATATTTTTATTTTATTTTTTTTTGTGAAAGGGAGAGAAAATAAATTTCTAATGAACCCACATGTATATTTTGTCGAGGTATTTAGCATTGATGTGCTCCCAAACTTGTAATCCTTTGGCTACTTACTCCCTAAATTTTTATTAATTTTGACAATTTACCTCATCAATTTTTTAAATTGTTGCAATGCACCCCCTTTAGTTCATTTTACGTTAAATTGAAAATTTAAATTTGAAATATTTGAATTAGATTTATAAATTTTTTTGCCAGAAATAGGATTTTTCAAATTCACATAAAGTATACATGAGTTTTTTATGATTAATTTAATGGAAAATTAAATCATATGAAAAAATATTGCAACAATTTACTAAATTTAAGAAATAAATTATCAATATTAAAAATTCAAGAAATAGTAACAAATTTAGGAGACATCATTAATAAATATCCTATTTTGTCTTCTTGACCGTAGAGGGACACTTATCATGGACCATTGGATAGAGCATGCAGATGTTATTTACTTTCTAAGACTATTTAATTTATTAATTCCTTTTGTGTCCTTCTGACACAAAGGGATGAATATTATTTTATTTATTATTTCTCTGAAAAAATCTATGTTCTTTGCAGGCTATTTTCACTTGTATGAATGAATTTACATTCAAAATATCTTTCTCCTTTTCTCTCTCTATTTCTAAATTTCGTTCCCACATTAATTCTTATGCAAATATTTCTTTTCATTTCCAATTATAATTAATTAATTCCTCAAAGTAACGGATCTGTTTTCATTCATGGTATATGAAATCGAGCATTGCTTAATTAGCTATACTATCTTATATTATCACTACGGTTTTCCTGATAAACTCTGTTTTACGAAATCAATGTGGATGCGCCATCTCTTTTTCAAGGACGATTATGAGACCTTCTTTATATGTGAACTAGAAGTTAAAACTCTCTCTTATTCTCTATCAGTCTTAATGGACTCGTGATGTCGGTTTAAATCTCCAATTTGTGGAGTTAAATGCATTGAAAATAATTCAAGTTTTGAAGAATTCTTCTTCTTGTTTTAAAGAGTGGACTTATATTATCAAATGTGTTTAACTTATTATATTTTTTTGTAAAAGCTAAGTTATGTCATGTGTACGGAGAAGTTAATAGAGCTGCTTATTTTTAATAGCTTGTAACATAGACGGTGAACTTATTTGGTTGGAAGATTCACCTTATCTATAAAAATTGTTATTATACAAAACGCTTTATGTTAATAATAACAAACTGTATATTTTAAGAAAAAAAATCCAACCTAGTATTTTTCTCATTAATTTTTTTGTCAATTACCATTAAAATAACATGTAATCATACATCTTTATTATACTTCAGTTACAAATGTTAGTTGAATAATCTATTTACTTGGGAGAATGCTTGGAAACTTGAGCATCACATTCTATTTACTTAGATATAAATCTTAGCATCTAATAACCAAATAAAATATTTAATATCACTTTGAGTGGAAACCAGTAATGAATTAGAACAAATATTTTGAGAAATAATGTTTAGAATCCCAACATTGCTCGGATTTGATCTGTATAATGCAAGCTTAAATTTAAGGTATGCAGGCCTTCATTTATAAAGTCCCACATCATTTATACATTGGAAGATTAGACTCTTGATAACTTATAAACTCAAATAATTAAAACTTAATCCCGCAATAAATAATAAGTTAATGTAATTTGATAGACTACAACCAACCAAAAGAGCAGGCTCTGTCTATCACATACAATACTTGTGAAAACATTCCTCTGCTATTGACTGACTTTGCTGCCATGCAAATCTAAACTTCAAAACAAAGAATTTTGTCCGTAACTCGCTTTAATCATTGATTTTCATTTTTTGAAATTTTATTGGTAATTTTTATAGCACTATGTGTCAATCTCTTGATACTCTTTTAATATCTGTATGAAAGAATGTTGTGAATAAACTCTATCTGTTTTGATGTAGCATAAACTTCTCTTCTAATTTTCTTTCTTATTTCAGTTTCGTTTTTAATTACAAAATCATAAATTGTAACTAATCGAATGAAATTTTAGATTATTACATCCTATACATGTGACTATTTCCTTTTAATTTTGAAATCCCTGATCATTATTAATACAACCAATCAACTAAAAAATTAATTTAGGATCTAAAAGAATGAAATTGTTTGGATTGGTTATAGTTTTCATGGAATTGGAGAATATGTGGAGCTTAACATGTCCGAAAACAGTGCTGAAGTCAAATATATTTTATCAGGAGGACTTCCTATATAATGAGTAATTTGTAGTTTATATAATAAAATTTTTCTTATGGGGGGCTTCTATGAAAATTTATTCAAAATTATAGATTATTAAAAAAAAAAAAAAAAAAAAAACGTTGGGAAGCTTAAGCTTAAGTTCCCCTAGGCCTTAACTCCCTCCGTCCTTGTCTCGAAGCACATAAGCATATTCTTTTTGCTGGAAATTGTATAATACAACGTATTTTATAAGTACGTTTGAAGTTTGTGATAGGTTTTTTAAAGATGATAAATTATAGCATATTTTAGAGAAAATCCTTGGATTTTCTCATAAATATCATATTTACGAGTAACTAATAATAGGTCTTTTATTGGCAATTTGATGACTTCTTCGATGACGATGACCTCTAGGGACAAGTTTGCGAGGCTAACCCTTGCCTTTGCGTAAAAAACCCAAGTGCAAGGTCTGGCAACGAGACAACGTGCTCAATCTTGCAATAGGACGCGTGCTCATTGAGTGATTAGACGACGTGTGAGATTCGTCGATGAGATGACTATGCACAGTTTCAAGTTAGTGATAGAAAATAGAGCGGAAGAAAGTGAGAGATGAGGAAGGATGAGTGATTTTTTTTACTACTCTACGTGGTCATAAATCTAATTTTACTATTCAATGCTATATTTATAATTTTTTACTACATAATTTACTATTAATCTCTTTAGAAATGCTATTTGACTCTCTCTCTCTTTATTTTTGCTGATTATTATTAGTATTTGCTACTGGGAAGTAAAACCGAATTAAATCATTTTTGTTTTAATTGAGTCTAAAGATTTATTCTATAAATGACGAGCATGAAATGTGGGATGACACTAATAATTTTTGAGAAATTGTATTCTGAAATGTGGGATGACACTACAAACTAATGATTTTGAGAAATTGTATTAAATAGTATTTTCTTTAAAAAATAATTAAAATAAATACTAATATTTTAGAATATTTGAAAATGAATAGCAAATTTAGTAAGTAAATAAAAAATTTTACTAGCTAAATAATAAGTTTATTAAGTAAATAACATTTCAAAAGAAAAATAAATAGTTTATTGAATAAATCTATTATTTATTATTATTTTCTCTAAAACATTTTTCAGATACGCTATTTACTTTAATTATTACTTGCCTAAATTTGCTGTTTACACTTTTTTTTCTCCTTTGAATCCTTCTAATACAAATTATATGTCGTTTCACAAAAACGACGAATTTGCTGTCAGCATCTTTAATCCCGCCTTTTCTTCCCTCCCTCCCCAAAAGATTCAAATTTTTAACCATTTCCCAAAAAAAAAAAAAAAAAAAAACCCAAAACTCTCCGGCGAAAATGCTCCGGCGACGCCTCGTTCTGAGTTCCTCTTCCGACGAAGACGAAGAACCCCAAAATCAACATCTCCGGCAACGCCACCAACAGGACGAAGAAGTGCTACATCGACAATCTCAGCCCCAGCCACCACCAATCCTCCCACACTCGCTGCGCGATTCCATGAACCCTAACCCTACCACTGCCAATCCCTCTGCCGAGCCTCTCGAGATCTCCGACGATGAAGATTTCATCTACGTCTCCGACAATCTCTCGCCGCCGTCGCCTCCCAATCCTCACCCTGCTCCTCCTCCTCCGCAGCCGCCGTCGCGGCCATTGAGTCCCATTGGTTGCCCGATACGCGAGTTTCTTCGGGGGATAGGGTTGGGGCTGAAAAGAGAGTGGCTCGGTTCTTGTGTCCAGGGACTTGAGCAGGCCTTGCCGGGGTTTGGCGGCCTCGGAGTTGATTCAAAGGCGAAGCTTTGCTTCGAGAAGTTTCTGGTTTCTGACATGAATCGCTCCGGCGGCGGCGTGCTTCCCGAGAATGTTGATCGCCTTCACCTGGTTGATCTCCCTGGACCGTTTGTGTTGCAGGTTTGTTTTATTTTGATATATATGTAATATACATATATATATATATATAGTTTTTGCAAAAATTCTTGTGGTGTATTACAGAGATTTTTGCTTTCGATTTGAATTAGAAACATGGTTTTGATTTTGTTTGATATTGGAGTGAAAGCTTGATCTTGCTTTGTTGATTTGAAGCTAGACTTCTGCCATTGTCATTGGTTGGTGTAATTATTTTTAAATCAAGTCATAATTTTTATGATTTACTTGGAGATTATGGTTAGTTGAATCACTAAACAAACACAATTTTCATCTTTGATGATTTATCAAGATGCCCCGCTGCATTTGCAATCGAAATATTTTTACTTTTTAGCAAATAGACTCTTTTCTTCTCAGATTTCTTCCCTTTACTGCAGGTTGACGAGATCGTCAACATAAGCAATTCTTAAAGGGCAGGTATCAGAAGGCAGCTCCCGGGATCAAGAGATGCCTTAAGTTGTCAATGACAGATGGTGTGCAGCGCGTATTCGGTATGGAATATAGACCTATTAGGGATCTCGATGCTTTGGCTCCTGCCGGATTGAAGGTTTTTTTTTCCTCCCCTGATTCTAGTCTAGTCTCTCCATTGGAGTGTCTACAGCAGATTATTGAAAATAATGAAGAGAAAATTAAGTTATCAAATTATTTGACGGATTTTATGAATGCGTGAAGCCTGTGCATTTACATGTAATGGTGTTGTAGAAGTTATTGAATAGGTACTTAAAGCGATCTATGGGTGTCAGTGCTGATAGTAACTATTATGTGTGTATCATGGTGTTTTGACCTGAATTTAAGGGCAAATGAGGCTTAGAAGAGAACTTTTAAAGAGTGCATCCAAATTTTTTTTTCCTTAAATGGTCGATAAAGTATCTTTTTAATTATGATTACTAATCGAACTTTTTTGGGGCAAGAGCTCAAATTAATGGTAGTAATTCCCATGTCTCATTATTACTTTTTATTTATTTATTTTTCTTCCAATCCCAATTGGTTCATGCAAGTAAGACAAATATGGCCATACCTGTCCCCTTTCTTTTCCAGGATAAGTGTTCATGTTTTGACTTAAACACGTTGTCCTTATGAGTTTTAGGTTGTCATCTGTAATGTGCATGTACGACATGGACTTCTTATGCTGGTCCCTGAAGCCTTTGAAGTTTTGGGTGGAGTAGTTGAGGAACTGGAAGCAGCAAGAAAGCGGCTTGTTGATGAAGTAAATAAGCCTCCAAGAGGAATAAGGTATGTTTGAGGTGACAAATTTTTATTTATTTTTACACCTTTAACTTAGATGATAAATTTGGATTTTGACATTTAGTATTGTTATGCAGAACCAGGGGGGGCGGAGTGATTCCTCCGTTAGGGACTAGAGCAACTCTTGCTGCATGGCCCTCTAATGGTGTTCATGCTGCTAATGGTGTTCATGCTGCCAATGGTGTTCACGTTGCTGGGAATACTAATAATGTGACATCTGAGCATACGATGTCCTTTCCAGTGCACAGCCATGGTAAAAAAATCATAAAAAAAAAAGAACGCATACCCTTCTATGAATGTAGTTCGTACAAAAAATTGTTTGGCATGTGAAGCAAAGAGTTACCATGAACTTAGCTTCATAAACAAATGCAGAGATTAAGTTTGTAGGTCGAATTAATGTTGGAGATTCATAAGAATCTTGCACATGACTAACAGCAGGTCAACTGCGGGTTTTACACTTGAGAGTTCAAATGTAGATATGAGTGAGAGTTCGTCAGATAGAAAACTCCTATTTGTGTTAAGATTGAAATAAGCAAAATCTCCCTCATATATGTACATTTTTTTTTGTTTTGATATTTTTTGAGAAGCCTAGTTATATGTCTTGTATATGATGTTACTACTATATTTTTTCTTTTGAAGTTCTCTTGTAACTTTATTGATGAACTGTAGGTGCTACTTATGTTGCACGTCATACTGATTCTGGTCAAAGAATTGGAAGAGAGTTTCCTGGTGTTGTTAGTGAAGAAAGTGGTATTCGCAATCCATCAGCTAATGTGGTTATGGATGTGGATGAGCTTCCTATTCCTGTCAGTGCAGGAGGTGCTATTCCTAATGTATCACCTGAAGTTGTCATGGGAGCAGTGGAGGAAACATATATTGCCGTAAGTATGGAAGAGGAGGAGGTTCATGTGGAGCCTATTCAGAATAGCCGAGCAAATTTTGTGTCCAACTCATCATCCGATGTTGCTTCAACTGTGGAGGAAATTGATATGGACACGACTCCTTGTAGAACAGAAAATCCTGTGTCTGACCCCCATCTAGATGACATTTTAAATGATGAGGACACCCTTGTGGTTGATGAGGTTGAACATCCACTTAGTAGTAGAGCAAATGTTGTGTCTAACTCATTGTCTGATGTTGCTTCAATAGTGGAGGAAATTGATATGATCACAATTCCTCGTAGAACGGCAAGGCTCGTGTCTGACCCATATTCAAATGGGGTTCTAAATGGTGAGGAAATCCTTGTGGCTGATGAGGTTGAACATCCACTTATCCTATCTGGGAATCGGGAAGTTCCGTTCACGTACTTAGCTAGTTTGTCAGCCAAGTGGACTGCAATGAAAAGAAGTGCTCGTTCTGTTAAGGGAATAGTTAAGGTATGCAATGTTTTCTTTAGAAAAGTTCTTTCTTCCTTGATTAGCTCTTTATTGTCATAGCTATTCGATGATGACCTGTTACTTAGTCTTGTCAGATCGAGATATAGGATATAACTCTATGTGGTTACTTATAAGAACTTATACTTAAGATGATATTATTACTGTCTTTCTGAACTGTGAACACAACATTGCAGTGCTTTTTAACCGGCGTGAAGGGATTCCAATATAGGGAGAGAAGCATCTATGAGCTTCAAGTTTACGTCGACGATGGTAGTTTCATTTCTGAGATATCAATTCATCATGATGTAAGTACACGTTGGAGTTTCAATTGAGATGCTAGGGGATTTCCGAATTGTTTTAGTTTCATGTACTGATTAGCTCTTTTGTGCAGTTCAGGCTGTACAGAAAGCGGTAGGCCATTCTCCACAGGAGGTCATGGCCGCTATTTCTTCTTCAGACCAGACAACTGTGAATAATATCAGGGCGACAATGAGGCAGTTCCAAAGCTTTTTAATAAATTTCGAGGTAATTAGTAAGAACTACTCAACATTTTGCTTGGAGTTTAGTACCCTTTTTTTTTTTTCCGCTGTTCTTCAACTTTATATTTATTCTGTCATCATTTGGTTATGTTGTTCTTTAGGGTAAAATGCTCATAGAGATAAATGAAGAATCTCCTTTTCCGGTTGCTCTAGAGATGAGCCAGGGTTGTTCTGAATCTGATGCACGGTTGCTCTTGAGGAGAATCAAGTCCTCTGTTACGGCACAGACATAGCACCGCCGTTCCCATAAACCCCATTGATGATATCACGCTAACTGGCTTAACTTATGTACAGCTACATTTCTGTAGATATGGAAGGAGTTGAGAAGAATGGAGATCAATTTTTGGGTGTTCTTGGTTGAAGGATCCTGTTTGGATCCTAACCTTGGTAGAACAGACACAGTAGGAAAACATGGAAGTTACGTCCCAGACAGTTTAATGGTTATACCCACTTGCTTGAGCTAATTCTAAAAGACTAAGCCTGAAAGAGAACGACTATTGATAAGATTAGTTTGGAATTGACACTACATCATCCTGTGACAACCGGGTTCACCTTTTAGCCTTGGCTTATTTTATCACGGCGCAACCTGCCTCCTCAGCTAACCAATTCCGGTTATTGAATCAACTATATAAGGAGATATGGATTCTGTTTGAGGTGAAAATATTCAAGGCCTATCGGTATCAGTGGGAACTCTGAAAATGTGGATGAAGCTGATGAAGAAACCTACTTGAGCTGCAGTTTGTTACATGGTGTGTTGTTTTTGACTATATTTCCTGTTAAAATTTAACGAGAGAATATTTTGATTAACATGAGATTCTCGGACTTTGGCATCATTCTTTGTCCAATGCTTTGTACCGTCGACTTGGAAAATTAAACTTCATGACTGTGTATCCGGGAACATCATGACAAGAGTACCTTATGAAACTGCAATTCATATTGCCACAGGAGGAGGTGGCTACTTTATCTTAGTACTATGAATTAGGGTAATCTCTGTATTCATCGACAAGCTCAGGAGAATCAACCGTCCTGGGTCGCAGGTAGTGCCTCACTGTAGGTAATGCTTCGACGATCTTCCTACTAGCAGTTTCCCTATCTGTGGACCCTGGTCCCGATAGTAACAGCAAGCGGTTGCACCACTCCAACACCTCAGGAAGAAATGCATGCCACAGATATGTGGGCTTCATCCAAGCTGGAACCGTCAAGTAATAGGCACCTTGGCATGCACCTTCGATGATGGCTTTGGCCGTCTCTTTAACAGGCATCACCGGCGTCAGGCTCATTATAACCTGACCAACAATCAGGTAAGCCTTTGGTGAACTAAGTTTATACTATAATCATACCAAAATATTACTATACAAAACTTCCATTGACATACAATGCGGGAGCAAAATGTATGCGCTTACTCCAATCATCATATCAAGTTACTGTATATTAGGATTCGTAGATCATTATTGGTGCTGGTAGATTGTAAATTCGATTGCTAAAGTGGAAATTGCGTAGTTAAAGAGAAGTGATATTACATCTCTCAATTCTTGATCAAGCTCCAAGGTGCCCCGCTCTGTGAGGAACTTGCCCTGGGTCATTTCCGACTCGGTCAAGCCTGGAGTCACAATGGTAATGCCAACGTCTCTCCCAATTTCAACTCTTAATGTCTCGAAAAAGCTCGTCACTGCTGCTTTTGAAGCCTGAAGGAGATTGTGAAACACTTGGATATGACCGCAATCGAAGGTTGTACAAGGGATTCAAGTCAAGAGCAACTAAGAGGGGCTTTCTTACGCTATAGAGGCCGAGTCGTGGTACAGGTAACCACGAGGCAGCAGAAGAAATCGCTATGATCCTCCCTCCGGTTCTTTTGAGGTACGGGATTGCAAAGTAAGTGGAATATACTGAACCCCAAAAGTTTATGTCCTGCTCAAACAAAGCAGATTCAATTTACCTCATTTTCGAGATCTTGTTGGGAAAATAAAAAAGAAAAGAAAAGAAAAATTCATGCTTGGCAAATGAATACCATAGCCTGTGTGAACTTAGTAATATCAGGAGACTCTTCAAACATGCACGCCGGCGCCACCCCAGCGTTGTTCACCAGATAATCCACTGTCACCCACAGAACCCATCGCTAAATGGCTCGAAAACTAATCTTCGAAAACCACTCATGCTGCGAATCTATACTTTTATCTCCAGTTTTTGATAATTTTAAACACTTATCAATAAAAATGATAATTCGCATGCCGTACTAGTAAAGTTGGGATGAATGTCGATAATTGGGATTTTGCCCTCCACAATCTATACATAATCTTCGTACAAGTATGAAGAGAGAAAAAACCAGTTAAACTTACATCGTCCATAGTAGTTGATCGTTTCATTAACAAACCTCTCACAGTCTTCAACATTGGAAACATCTGCTCGGATGGTGATGACATCTTTGCAGCCTAGCAAGCTGGCAATGCCGGCGACTGATTGGAGTCGGTTCTCTCGTCTGGCAACGAGAGCTAGACGAGCTCCTTTTCGAGCATACACATATGCCATTCGCTTCAAGCAAAGCCACAGAACCCGTTAACACATATGAAATGAAACAAAAACAAAAACAACATAGAAAAAACAACTTAAAAAACTTGTGTTTCAAGCAAAACGCGCTTGTTAGTTGTTATTCAACTTTGCCAACCTCGCCTATCCCAGAGGATGCGCCGGTGATGAGTACTACTTTGCCCGACACGTCGTCGCTGAAGATCGGTCGTATGGTGCAAAAAAGGGCCTTGAAGAAGAGATATGGAGGTAGGAAGAAGAAGAACAAGACGGTTATAGAAATTGGAGGAATTATGATGTTCAGTACACTGTTGATGAAATCCATGGCTTCCCTGCAAAACGGGGCTAGAAGAGAGAAGAGGCAAGAGAGAGATATTTGGTTTTTCTAATTTTTGTGGGTTTAATTTAAAGTGCAGTTAGGCACGTAGCATCCTTGCATGGAGAGCAAACAACACGTCTGAGTAGAGTCTCTCTTTGGTTTTTATCTAATTTTGGCTTCCATGACAAGTCCAATAAAGGACTCTGCAATCTGCCAAAGTTCATATGCATCAATTCAGTGTCTTTTAGCAAAATTGCATGCCTCCAAACTTCCCACGTGCCGAAAGTGAGCGTGGTCGCTTAGTCGTAAAAGATTATCATGATTAGATCTATGGTTTAAGATTCAAGTGCCGGACATTCTTTTGAAGGTCTTAAATATGAAGGCTTGTTTTTGCCAGTTTAGAACTTGATTTAGCATATTTGGTATCACATTCTCACGTATTTTTATTTTTAGCGCATTTGGGAGGTTAAGATGACATCCTCCTCATCAAGAGAGATATGACCCACTAATAAAACCTTCAGTGAATATTTCTATCAACAAATGAGACAACCCCTTTGATAACGTTCATGAGGATATATAGTCATATACTAATACTGGTCACTTCATTCTCAAAATTTATTTCTCTAGAATGCAAAGTGTTCGTCCTCTGTCAACTTCATATATAACTAATATTTTTACATTGACCAACAATTGTGTTTTTCACAAAAGTAAATTCCGCAAAGACTAGCTCCATGATCACATGCTTATTCTGCCTTGACCTGCCGGGGAGACTGGCTTGACTTCCCTTCGGAAATCTTTCCCTTGGCTGCTTTCCTCTTGGCAGATATGTGCTCAATAATGGTCATCAAGAGCAAACGGTTGAACCACTCCATCACCTCAGGACTCGTCACTTTCGCCGGAAACAGCCACCGGAACCACGCCGGTTCCGTCACGTACAAGTCTCCGCGGCAAGCGCCGCTCACAATTGCCTTGGCACATCCTTGAGCTGACCCTTTTGGGATAAAAGATTCAAAAATGTCCTGACCAAAACATTAAACGTTGAAAATTATATGAGGCTATAATCTCTAGTTGCGAGTTTTACCTATGTACAATTTTTGGCTAATTAACCACCTGGTTTTCTATCATTCTTGTCTTGATTACGCCGGGTGTGACCATTGTAATGCCAATGGCCAAACCAAGTTCAGTTCTGAGTGTCTCACTAAAGCTTATCAGTGCTGCCTTTCTTGCCTTTTAGAAGAAAGCCATTGGAAAAATGAGAGTTATTAGAGGAATTAAAAAAAAAAAACAAAAACAAAGGAGTTTGACATATAAATTTAGGGCACTCATTATAGGTTTCTTTGCACTATTACCCCTGAATTTTATGCGATTGATAAATCGGCCCCTACACTATAAATTTTGACAATTGACCCTTCAAACTTACGTAATATGTAGCATTAGTGGTCCATTTAACAACTCCATTATTTTATTTTTTCAAACGACAATTGACATGTGCCTGGCACATGGGCTATATACGAGATGCAAAAACCATGAAAAAGTGTGTGGATCGTGTGTAAACATCTGTCTATAGTTTGACTGACATGATTCAAAGGGCCATGAATGCAATGGATTTTGAAGTTTAAGGGGTCAATTATGAAGATATATGTTCAAAGGTCGGAAAGTTCCATGCCAAAAAAAAAAAAAAAAACCTTTATTCTGGTGCTGCTATAAAGATATTCTTACATTGTAGATGGACAGAGTAGGTGTAGGGTACCATCCACATACTGAAGAAATCACAATGATCTTCCCTTTGCTCTTCTTCAGGTGTGGAATTGCAAAGTCAATGCCATTAGCTGTACCCCAGAAACTAATGTCCTAGAAAAATAAAACGACAGCAACTATAGTTATATGCACTGCTTTCTACATTTATATTCTAAGTAACACATGTTATGTGTGACATAAAACAATCTAGAAGTGTAATACTACGTTTGACAAGAAATCCATTAATCTCCTCTGTAGAATCATCAAGAAAAAGTTAAAAAATGAGAAATGTACAGAATGCTACACTAAAATTTGATGCTGTGATAAAATCTTGCTGTAAAGAAGAACTATTTACCATAACCAGATGGTGATCGGAAATTTGTTTAATATCCTCGAACTTTCCGATTCTTCCTGTCCCAGCATTGGCCACTATATGGTCCACTTTTGCATCAAAATCCAAAGCCATCAAATTGTGAAATCTCTTGAGCAAACCAACCCCCCCCCCCAAAACAAAAGAAAAGAAAAAGAGAGAGAGAGAGAGAAGAATAAGGGAAATATAGTACTATTATCAACATTAGCCAAGAATTTCACGTACATCTCGCAAATTGTTGAACTGCTTCATTGATAAACCTCTCACAGTCCTCCACTTTCGAAACATCTGCAATGACGGATAAACTCGCCGGGGATTCTAAAGAATGAGCTTTGTTCGAAGCTTGGACAAGATTTTCCTCGTTGACGTCAACCAGGACCAAAAGTGATCCTCTTCTAGCATACTCATAAGCCAGTTCCTTCATAAAATGTGAAAAAAAAAAAAAATAATAATCAAGTCATGACCAAAACAGAACAAAAATTGATCATCACGAAACTTACAAAAAAAAAATTGAAAAATATATATATATTTATATATATATATGTATGTGTACATTTGCGTGTGTGTGTAAATGAACCTCTCCAATGCCTGAAGCTGCTCCAGTAATGAGAACAACTTTTCCAGCTGCATTTTCAGTGCATATGGATCTTTTACTGAATCTTATAAGCTTGAAAAGATGATAAATTGGAAGGCATAAAATGAGTGGAAGGAGAACTATTGGAGGAACTGCAAAGTTCATGAAAATGTGAATCAGATCCATGGTTTGGGGAAGCAGAAAATCTTCAGGAAGCTCTGGTAAGTGAGGTGATTGATGAAATTACTCTTTTTTTAATTCTTTTATTTCTGATTATATAAAGTAGGCTACTTATGTTGGTAGGTGATATATATATTAATTAAGAACATTTATTGCACCAAAGATAAGACTATCCTTTCTTTCTTTCTTTCTTTTTTGTTTGTACAGTTTGATGAAAATCAGATGGGACTCAGGCGGAAAGAAAGAGAGAAACAAAGAAAGGACCAAAACCCTTTGTCTAGGTGGTTTCTGATAACATAAAACCCTTTGTCTAGTTGTAGCATACATGTTACGAATATCTTATTTTTCAGTCATTGAATAATAGAGAACAAAAATGACGTGAGCGGTTAGAAGAAAAAATTTTAGCTTGTTACATGATAAAAGCTGAATAAATTTCATCAATCATTTTTAAGTCCGTAAAAAAAATAAAATTCATACCTTCATAAAAAAAAAAAAAAAAAGACAGGAGATTTGATTGCACATACATCCCAACAGAAATAATAGGATGCACATATTTTTAATAATAGAGTAATAGTGGAATAGAAGGGGTACATGGGTGTATACCCAAAAAAAAAAAAAAAAAAAAAAAAAACTATGAACAGCCCGGTTGGGATTAAAGTACTCTGCCCGATCGAGGGCCTCATCAACATCGAAATCTCCTTCTTGAAATAGGGACCATATATCATCAACGCTGATCAGGTCCTAAAGATCCAATAATGACGGGATAGACCTGGTCTATTAAATAAGTAAACTAGCATCTTAAGAATTTTGGATGAGAAAATATATCTACTTTAACCATCACTATTATCTTCATCTATTTGGCAGAACGCTATTTATGCTAATTCGAGAAGCATTTTTCTCTCTATATAAAATGTTACAAACCAAGACATCAATTTCATTATTTCATAACCATTATTTTTACATTCCTTAATAATTGTGTTTAGCACAAACGCTAGAATATTTCATTTTAATTATATTATTATTCCACCTATATATATTTGCTGGAAAAGACTAGCCTGACTTTCCTTCAAAACTCTTCACCATGGCTGCCTTCCTCTTGGCAGCTCTATGCTCACTGGTCATTAGGTACAAACGGCTGGCCCACTCTGTCCCCTCGGGACACGCCACTTTCGCCAGAAACGGCCACCGAAACCATGCCGGCACCGTCATGTACAAGTCTCCGCGGCAAGCACTGCTCACTATTGCCTTGGCGCATTCTTCTGCTGACACTTCTGGGATAAATGATATTAAAGTTTCCTGGCCACCAAACGAAATTATGAATAGAGAACACAAATTACACAATATTCTATATATATAAATATGTAGTTCTACTCTTGTATCCAGTATCCATTTTTTCCGAACACGAACGGCACTTATATCGATTAGTCTCTTGAGTTGTACTAAGTAATCTCTTAAGTTGTACTGGTTAGTTTCTTGAGTTGTCCTCTCTCCCCCCTCCCTTTCTCCATTAGATGATTGGATGCTGGACATGAGAGTATTACATTTTTCCAAGTTTCATAGAGTTGTATATACTTTAATTTGTTGCAAATCAATTACCTTGCTTTGTGACATATTTGTCTTGATTAGGCCAGGTGTGACTATTGTTATGCCAATGGCAGAACCAAGTTCAGTTCTGAGTGTCTCACAAAAGAGTGTCAGTGCTGCCTTGCTTGCCTTTAGAAGAAAGCCATTGGAAAAATGAGGGTCATTAGAGAAATTAAAAATATATATATATATATATATGGAAAAGTTTGACATATAAATTAAAGCATTCACTATAAGTTTCTTTGCACTATTACCCCAGACCTTTTTGTGATTGACAAATCAATCTCTGAACTTAAAATTTTGACAGTTGATCCTCAAACTTACAAATTACGTTGCATTAATTGACATGGGGATGACATATGAGCAATGTACGAGTGGCGAAAACCATTAAAAAGCATGTGAGTCGCATTGAAAAACAACTATTTGTAATTTGACGTACATGATTTAAAGGATCATTAATGCAATGGATTTTGAAGTTTGAGGAATCGATTGTCTAGATATTTAGTTCATGAATAAAATTCTAAACACAGAAAGTTCAAGGGGCTTGCCCGCAAAAAAAAAAAAAAAAAAAAAAAAAAAACATTAATTATACAACTATAACCCTTACATTGTAAAAGGACAGTAACGGTAGAGGGTACCATCCACAGACTGAGGACATCACTATTATCTTCCCTTTGCTCTTCTTCAGGTGTGGAATTGCAAAGTGGATGCCATTAACTGTACCCCAGAAATTAATGTCCTAATAGCATTAAGAAAATATGACACACCAAAATGCATTAATTTCTATATTTGATATATATGCCAAGTAATAATTCAAAAAAAAAAAAAAAAAAAAAAGAGAGAAGGTAACTTGTATTAAAAGAGAAAAAAAAACATCTCAACTAGGCCGGTTGACACCAAATCCTATCTCCTCGTGTATACGGCACTCATATGTGCTAATTAATAACATTTATTAGACATAATTGAATCTAGAAATTAAGTGTAGCACTGCACTTGACATTAGATCCATCAAGACCTAAAATAATGTACCAAGTGATACACTAAGTAGTGAAGATGTGCAAAAATCGTGTTAGAAATTACCATAACCAGACGGTGATCAGAAATTTGTTCAATATCCTCGACCTTTCTGAATCTCGCTATCCCGGCATTGTTCACCAGATGATCCACTTTTGCATCAAAATCCAAAGCCATTAAATTTTGAATTCTCTTGAGTTTGGGAACGAAGGAAAAAAAAAAAAAAAGAGGGATAATAATAAGAGAAATATGCTATCAAAATTAGCCAAGAATTTTACGTACATCTCCCGAAGTGTTTAACTGCTTCATTGATAAACTTCTCACATTCTTCCACTTTAGAAACATCTGCAATAATAGATTTACTCTCCGGGGATCCAATAGAGAGAGCTTTATTTGAGACTTCCACAAGATTTTTTTCATTGATGTCAACTAGGGCCAGACATGCTCCTCTTCTAGCATACTCATAAGCAAGTTGCTTCATAATAAAATGTTAAAACAAAAAAACAACATTATCAGGGACAGGAAAAAAAAAAAAAGACAATTTATTTTGGACAACAACTTGTTACACTTAAATAGTATGTATGTAATGTTTACAAGTATTCATACACATACATATATACAAGCATATATATATATATATATATATAGAACACTGCTATGTGACACATGAACGGAACAATAATAATTGTGACTTTTTTGTGCTCTATTGTGACAACTAATTGATTTTAATGTACGTAATTTTTTTTTGGAGATATTTATCCGTTTACACTGATAGTTTTAAGTAATATATGTTACAAAATTCTTAATATAAAAAGTTACATGTAAATCAACTAGTAGTTATAAGATGCAAAATATGATTTAGGATTTCAAAAGTACCAATCCAGTTTTTCTATTGGATAGGACAGTATATATATATAAAATACTCGTAAGAGTTGCTTCATAATAAATGTTGGAAACAAAGACCATGATCAAGAGCCTGACAATATATGCATTATAGTTTGACAACAATTCATATTCTTATTTAGAGTGAGTGTGTGTGTGTGTGGTGTGTCATACTCATAAGCACGTTGCTTCATAACAAATATCCAAAAAAAGTCATGATCAGGAACCCAAAAATATATAATTTCGAGATAATTAGAAAGGACAATAAATATTGGACGATAATGTAATTCTCTTATACAGTATGCCTGTGTGTGTGTGTGTATATATATATATATATGTACATAAACATTTTTTTTTTGAATAAATAGAGGGGAGGAAAAGTTACCAGTCAAATTTATTAAAAAAGAAAACAAAACAGACAAAATTAGGAAAATTAGAATCCAACCGCAACGATAAATTAAACTAAAAAATAAAATAAAAAAGTGATCACCCATCATGGAAAGCAAACGAATCCAAATAAAAATTGAATTCATTTATACATGTATGTATATACATATATGTATAAATATAAACTAGCTAACCTCGCCAATGCCTGAAGCTGCTCCAGTGATGAGAACAACTTTTCCAGCAACATTTTCACTGCAAATGGATCTCTTTATGAATCTTATAAGACTGAATACTTGATATATTGGAAGGAAGAAAATGAATTGAATGATATATAAAGGAGGAACTGCAATGTTCATGAAAAGGTGGATCAAATCCAGGGTTTGGCCAAACAGGAGAAACTGAAATAAACTATTATATATTGGGAGGAGCAAAATGAGTAGTATGATAAGAAGTATGGGATGAACTGCAATAATATTGGTCATGAAAGCTTGGATCAAATCCATAGTTTGGCCAAACATAAGTTCACCTCTGTTGTTATGGAGAGCTGTGGAAATTCTGAGGTTATTGTTGAATTTAACTTTCTTTTCTTGTTTTTCCTTTTCTTTTTAATAGCATAATTTAACATTTTGAAAGGTGTTATATTATTTAGGGGGTTTGATGCTTTTGTCTCCTCAACTTTTAGTGAAAAGAAAACATATGTACTATATCTTGCACATGTGCTCTATCTTGTTGATTTTATTTGTTATTATGATTATTAATATAATTATTATTATAGCCCAAAATTAAGAGATTCAAATTCAATACCTTATGAGAAAGCTAGGTGTGAAATTGTCTTTAATTTATAACTATAATGTTACCACAGTTTGTTTGTATTTATCAAATCTAAAAGTTTATGGTCGACTTGTCAAATCCTATAAAATTCAGGAAAAAAAAATGTGAGAAAAAAAAAATCGGAAAACACAAGTACCAAGTACCCTATTATTAATTTCAAAGTTTTAATTATGATATCCAGCTAAGATATGCGTAGTCCAAAAGAAATAGCTTTTTCCACTAAAGGAAAAATAAATATCTTGGAAGAAAAACGTTTGTATTTGAAATTTATTATAGAGGGTAAATAGAATTGATAGACTTAAACTTATCTTCATAAATTATTGTACCTTTTCAATTATATTGCCGTTAATAGGGGGCCTACCACAATTGTTCGGTGGGACTATTTTTTGTCACAGTAAAAAAAAATGTTTGCAATTTTTTTTCACTTGTTGGAGAGCTATATTGCGCTAGGTTGTCATTGATTTAGGATTTTCTCTCATTGTCTCCTCTCTCCCAATTTAATTATTATTTTTATTTGTTTATATTTTGTTGTTGTTGTTGTGTAAGTGTGTGTCGCTTTTTTGGAGTCGGGCAAGTAAACCATCTGGATACCGACGGTTTTTTTTTTTTTTTTTTCCTTCCAGCAACATCATGATATCACGTTAAGAAACCAACAATCTTCATGGCTTCATGGCTTTGAAGATTAAAAAATTAGCAACAAAGATTAGCACCAAAGACCTCCGAACCTCACCTGACCGTAAACCACGACGGCCTCATGGCTTCAAGTACAAGTCTCCGCGGCAAGCACTGCTCACAATTGCCTTTGCACATCCTTGAGCTGACCTTTCTGGGAGTCTTTAATTCAAGGATGTCCGGACTACGAAAACAAAATTACAGAAAAAAAACAAAATAATAAATGGCATCACCAAGTGAGGCCTTAATTACAAGTTGCATGTAATTTTTGGTACCTTTTGTCTTAATTGCACGGTTGAAGAAGCCATTGGAAAATAGAAGTTGAATATGTGATCAATTTTATTTTATTTTACGATTAAAGGAATATTAACCACTAGCTTAGCATATCGCTGAGATGGATAATGTAATGACCCATATCTCTTTCTGGTATGATATTGTCCGCTTTGAACCTCGTGGCCGCACGGTTTTGCTCTTGGGAGCACCTCAAAAGGCCTCATTCCATTAGAATGTGGTCTCTTTATTTATGAGCCATCACATATATACATTTTAAAATGATGTAGAACTGCACAGTTTATCCATTTCTTGTAGAGACTGATGACTGTCGTGTATGAAATGTTATCTTCAACGCCCTAAAAACATGGACATTTTGCACATCATATGAGTGTGTTCGTGAAATTTCAAAATTTTTTTTAACATCATTGTATGTGATTATTGTCGTCAAACTTAAAAAATCTATTGGTAATTTTTAGTGTTTTAAGGACTGAAACTACTAAAAATATTAAAGTTCGGAGACTAATCAACAAAAAAGAAAATTTAGGACCAAACTATTACTTGTTGAAAAGTTTATGGGTTGATAACAGTAAATATCTGAAAAAAAAAAAAAAAAACAGATATTATTGTTGCTTATGGACCAGCAAAAAAAAAAAAAAAAAAAAAACTAATAACAGAAAATATGAATCTTTTTAACTCCAAGGCCAGATGATATTGAAGTACATGGAGAGTAAAGTTCACACAACAATTACCTTTTTTAAAAAATAACGATAATAAAGTTCAACCTAAAGTAATTCACTCTTTTGGCTGCTCAAACACAAATGAAAAACCTTTAAAATTGGCTAGTTTAGTAAGCCCTGAATTTCATCAAGTTTGTTTGGAATTTCACTCATATTCTAGAAATTAATCTCAACTTGATCTTCTAAGCATCTTTGTTTCAAGCTGATGTCCGTGCCCTATGGGCTAGTGTTAAGTGAAGACACTTTTGCATTAGCTGAGGCCAAATCATTTTAAACCAAAATCAAAAGATTAAATCAAAAAACAAAATATAATAGATTTCAATATGGAGGTCGAGTAGGGTTTCTGGACAAGAGTTGGAATCCGGTTTTGAAATTGGGTCAGGTTTCAGGACGGAGCTCGAGGTCTGGTTTTGGGTTTTGAGACGAAAGTTGGAATTGGGACTCGGGACGGGGGTTAGAGTCGGGTTACGGGGTCGGAGTAAGGTTTTAGGATGGAGGTCGAGGTCAAGTTTCGGAACAAGGATTGGGGTCAAATTTCGGGACGGGGGTAGGGGTTGGGTTTTGGAACAGGAGTCGAGTTTCTGGGTCGAGGTTGGGGTTGGGTTTTGGGATGAGGGTCAGGGTTCGGTTTTGGGGTCGTGGTCAGATTTTAGGATGGGGGTCAGGTTGTGATTCGAGATAGAGGTCGAGCTTGAGGTCAAGTTTTAGGATGGTGGTCGAGGTCGGGGTCAAGTTTCAAGACTAGGGTCGGGTTTTGGAGTTGGGGTCGGGGTTTGGAACGTCGGGGTCGGGTTTTAGGGTCAGGTTCAGGGTTGTGTTTCGAGGTCAGGGTTCTGGACGGGGGTCGGGGTTAGGGTTCGTGATGTGGGTCGGGGTCGGGTCAAGTTTCGGGATGAGGGTTGCGGTTGGGTTTCAAGGTTGTGGTCAGGGTCAAGGTCGAGTTTCGGGACAAGGGTCAGGTCGGGTTTTGAGATGTAGGTTGGTTGCGGTCAAGTTTGGGTTTGGGTTTCGGTGTTGGGATCGGGGTTGGAGTCAGGTTTTTCATTTGAGGTTGGAGTCGGGTTTTGGGATAGAGGTCAGGGTCAGATTTCGGAATGAAGGTTGGGGTCGTGATGTGGGACGAGGGTTGTGGTCAGGTTATAGGTCGGGTCAGGTTTTGGGACGGAGGTCAAGGTTGGGGTCAGGTTTAGGGACGGGGGTTGGGTTTCTAACCCTTAAACACAATATCAACTACGTCCCAAAACCCAAACTAGACCCTCATTCTGAAATCCGACTCTAACCCTTGTTTCGAAACCCAATCCTAACCTATATCTCAAAACCTGACTTCGAAACTCGACCCCGACCTCAACCCTGAAACTAGACCTCGACCTCGACCCTAATCCCTGTCCCTAACCCCAAAACCCGACCATGAAACACAACCCAGACCCCTGTCCCAAAACATGACCCTAATCCCAAATCCCAACCCAACCTTAAAACTCAATCCTGACCCCCCGTCCTAAAGCACAATCTGAACCATGTCTCGAAACCTGACCCTGACTTTGACCCTGAAACCCGATCTCGACACTCGTCTTGAAACTCGACCCTAACACCTTTGAAAACCTAACCTCAATCACGAATCCCAACTCGAACCGTCTAGAACCAATCTCACCACATCTCAAAACCTGACCCTGACTCCGACCATCATCCCGAAACTCACCCTCGACCCTATCCGAATCCTGAACTTGACCCCCGTTTCGAAACCACCCCAAAATGCAACCCCAACCCTAGTTTGATACCCGACCCCACCCCATCTCAAAACCCAACCCACCCCTTCCCCAAAACAAGACCTCACCCCCTGTCTTGAAGCCGACCCGATCCCATTCCAAAACTAACTATGGTCTGGGTCATAAATAAATTTTATCTTTTAAAACTAAATTCTTAATACGGTGAAAAACAAACAACTTATTATGTTGTATAATATTGTAATGTAATGCTAAACCAACCATCGTATTGTTTAATAACAATACAATACAATGCGTATAATACAATATAATATAATACAACGTACCAAGCATGTCCTAAAATTCTAATACAACAAACGAGAGGCAAAGAAGCATAAGCTTAACAAACCAAAACAACATAAAAAATTACAAACGACAAGTTCCAAACTTAATAGAGCACTTACGACTTTAAGGCAGGGCACTACATCAACTTGTTAGTGATCCCAACTTGATCTTCCAAGCATTGTTTGAATAATAATAATAATAATAATAATAATAATAATATAGGGTGATGATGTCATCTTCACATCCCCATCCAGCCCCATGAGAGTAATCTTTTTGGAACACATGTGGAAGAGAAAGGATTATGATTCCAAGTCTTAATGGTTGTCGGCCCAAGGTTCAAAAGTACAACCAACACAGTCTATGAAAGTGACAAATTATTGTGTATGACACGACTTGAGCCTTAGACGGATAGAAATAAAGATTTCAAATTGGACGTCCTTATTATCAGGCCACTAATACCACCGGCGGTTCCTAAGCATCCTTGTTTAAAGATCGTGGAATACGGATTAATGTCAAATGGAAATATTTTAGCACTAGCTGAGGAAAAAGACCTTGAGCCAAAATCCAACTCTCACCAATATGGCACTGTCAAGTACATGTCTCCCTGCAAGCACTCTCCACAATTGCCTTTGCACACCCTTCTGCTGACCCGACTGGGAAACCTTAAGTTTGTCTACACAATACACGAAGACACAATATTCAAATTTCAAGTCATGTTAGGAACTCTCTTTTTTTTCTTTTATCTTGAAAAGAGAGTCCGAGGGGAGAGTTCACGAAAGATGCGTAACAAACTCACAAATATTGTGGTAGTGTTATTTATGAATAAAAAAATCGGAGGCGAAAATTGAAAAAAACTATTCCTCAGTAGTGAAATTAAACCCACCAAAAATCAAGGAAACATTTTTTTTTTTACCTGCGACAAAAAATGGTCTCCAGTCATTTCCGATTCAATCAGCCCGGGAGTCGCAATTGTAATTCCAATTTCGGAACCGAGTTCTGCCTTCAATGACTCAAAAAAGCAGAGTTGAGCTGCCTTGCTAGCCTGAAAAATCATATCTGATCAAAAAGCTATACAAGTATAACTTGCTATTTTTTCTTTCTTTCTTTTTTTTTTTGGGGGGTGTTAATTAGCTTAAATCATACTAGTAAGGTGATTCCTTACACTGTAGACGCCCAATCTTGGGGGGGAAGCCACGTACCAATGGACGAAACAACCACAATCTTCCCTTGACGTTTTCTCAGGTGTGGAATTGCAAATTGCGTGCAATACACCGAACCCCAAAAGTTTATGTCCTGCAAATCATCAAGTATTAGTGATGATCCACCTTCGTTAAGCTCGTTGGCAAATCATATTCGCTACGTAAAAAAATGATTAACTAAATTTAATCAATATTAGTGCTAAAAAAATTAAGTTACTCTGAGAGCATAGGTTTTCTGAAATAAGAGGATTCATAAAACATACACACACCATAGATTGTTTTAAAAATGAAAACGTTTCCTGAACAAGCCTTATGAACGGGGAAAAAAAAAAAAAAAAAAATATATATATATATATATATATATAGAGATACACACACACACACCATAATCGAGCGGATCTTAGAGAATTCAATGGAGTCTTCAATCAAGATAGCTTGTAATACCCCAGCATTGTTCACCAAATAATCCACTGTAGGTTAAAAAAGGAAAAAAAAAAAAAAAAAAGTCATACAACATTTATCAACCAAAAATTAAAATCTAGACAAACAGTCAATAAAATTATAAGGATGCCCAAGTGAAATTTTTATGTTAGTAGCTCATACATTGTCCAAAGTGGTTCACTGTCTGGTCAACTAAACGCTTACAGTCTTCAATTTTGGATACATCTGCTCGTATCACAAAGGCGTCCGGCGATCCTAGCTCGACGGATTTGGCTGCTACCGACTGAAGCCGGTCCTCTCTTCTCGCGGCGAGTGCCAGACTGGCTCCTCTTTTTGCATACTCGTAAGCCAAATGCTTTTTCCCCAAAAAAAAAAAAATTGTGACACCAATAATATTGTAATAAGTGATGCAATAGGCATGTATGACTGGCACTGCTCAAAATTAGTGGAGGTGCACATATAATTCAAAATTTGTAAGAACAGGAAATAGTACGACTTTTCCGGCCAATTCCCGAAGATATACAAACCTCGCCGATTCCCGAAGATGCACCGGTAATTAGTACGACTTTTCCGGCCAAGTTTTCGGTGTGTGTAAATGCTTTTATGGAGTACTTGAAGAGCTTATAGACGAGAAATGGTGGCAGAAAGAGAAGTATGGTAATCAGTGACAACGGTGGAAGTACTACGTTTAAGAACTTGTGACTGAAAGCCATTTTCAGAGAGAGCTTAGAGAAAAGATTAGCATCTACACACACACACACACACACACACAAGCTCAAGCCTCTAGGCCTAAGGTCATAAATTCTACACAAATAATATTTACTTTTGTATAGTTTTTCCTTCCTTTTTCTTTTTTTCCAATTTTTTTTAGGGGCATGTTTGTGTACTATTTTTTTGTTTTTATCTCATATCTTGCAAATAGAAATCAATAAAGAAAAAATCTGATTCAACGTCATTGGCATTTTTTTTTGTTATTTGTTATTTGTTATTTTGTTTTTTTGAAGGAAGCATTTAAAATGTCATTGGCAAGTTGTGAGCTGTATAAATCTGACACCCTACTCAAATAGGGCAATAAAATATGTATACACCATCTAGGATATCTAGAAGCACTTTTGGACAAAATAAAACGAACAAAACGCGTGTTGGAACTTGGAAGGCATCGAGTTCTACAAGATCCTCTTTCAAATCAATATGAACGTAATTATTATATTTGCTAATAACAAAGCGTGAAATGGCATGGTTTATATCTTATTATATTTTGTTTCTAACTATGTAGTGTCTTTAAAATGATATATATAGTTTTTATCACAAATTTTGTTTTTCTTATTTGAATTTAGAGGGAGAGATTTGAACCCTATATCTTTTGATAAGTTAGATGTGTTATTATTGTTAGATTTTCTCTGCAACCACTCACAAATTTTGTTTTTACCATAAATTTTATTTTTTTTCGAGAGAAATATGAAAGTATCTGAAAGATACAATCAATGGTGAAAAAAAATTTTAACCATAAGATGTCTATTTTTGTACAAATGGCAAGCTAAGCTAAACTATGAGCCATAAAAACACAACTTAATACATGACTAACGAAACAACTTAGAGCAAGATATGAGACCCAAAAAAAAAAAAAAAATCCATATTAGATATGGATAAGATTTATCATCCTCCATCATACCTAGAAAATAAAACTGAGTAGTACAAGATTATATATGAATAAATTAGAAAAAAGCAATTATTTAGATTCCAAATTTAGAGCTTATTTTGAAGTAAAAGCTTCTTGGTTAATTCTCCTTAGTACAAATTTTAATTTTTAAAACTTAGACAAATAAACTTTTAATTTTTAAATAATAAAATTAAAAGAATAAGAATGCGGTAATGAAAAAAAAAAAAAAAAAACATAAGAACTAATAATAATCAAATTTAAAAATTTGGAATACATTTTTGTTGTCAAATGTGGCACCATTGTGGTGACAATTTGTGTTAACTGGATCGTATTGTCTCAAGTCACTTACTAATCGTGTCGGAAAACATCAATAAAAAATGTTAGAAATATCAACTCAAATTTATTTACTACATGGTTTGTTATGAACCATCTAACTCGTATAACCTATTTATGGCCTGTTAACAAGAGCCATATTGACTTTAAAATTATCTACAACTAGAATATTGGTGTAACACAAGTTGTAACGGTTACAAAACAAGTTGTTTAGGATACCTCGTGTTACAAGTTTTCTGTCCAACTCGGGTTACAAGTTGCTGTTTTGTAACTTTGTGTTACAGCTTGTTTTGTAACACAAGCTGTAATGGTTAACAAAACAAGTTGTTTAGGATGCCTCGTGTTACAAGTTTTCTGTCCAACTCTAGTTACAAGTTGCTGTTTTTTCTGTGCAATAGTGCTTCGAGGTATCCTATATAGTCCTGTCCCCATTTATGATCTTTATTTGTGTGGTGATCATATTTTATACAGCTCACAACTTGCCAATGACATTCAATCAGATTTATTTTGAATTATGTGCACGTCTTCTAATTTTGAGCAATACTAGTCATACATGCGTATTGCATCACTTACAATATTGTTATGAAAAGTTTAAGACTTTTAAAAGATTAGATTTTCATATTAAAAGGTCAATTTATTAAGTAAAATGACACAATATCTTTATATGTCTATTATTATTGTTGTGTTTTTACGATGTGGGTCTCGAGTTTCTTTTTATCCTTACCATACCCCCGCAAAATGGTGTTCTTTTTGAAGTCACTAATCTTGTATTGAATGGACTGGGCCGCATGTTTTAGCTTGTTGAACTTTAGTACCATGGGAAATTTGAGATTTCTAATAGATTGGACTTTCATCTCAAAAGATTACCCTATTAAGTGTAGTGATCGAGTATTCTCTTATGTCTATTATTGTTGTATTTTTATGATATAGATTGGGCTATTACCATTCTATTCTAATGTTGTTATGTTTCTTTTTACGATGTGAATGAGAAAATTGAATGACTCTAATATTGTCTCTAATAACAATTTGAAAAATAGGGAAAACATACTTTCTTATTCATAATTTGTGTTCAACTTCTACAAGATTATATAAAAATGAATTACAATCAGGAAACTTAAATCAAGCTTATTGATATGTATATTTTTGCACGATCTCTAAAAATGAAGAGAATCACAAAATGATAATTACAAGAAAGAAAATAAAAATAACTCAGATCCGCTCAATTATGGTAATTTCATTTTTATTTTATAGGGCTTGTTTAGGTAACATTTTCATTTTTAAACCAAAATAAATGAATAAATAAAATAAAAGTGATACAGAACAATACCGGATTTCTTATCGTTTTTTTTTTTTCCTTAGATTGAAGAGTCAAAACAACAGAATTCCTATTTTTATTTTATTTTATTTTATTTGCCTGAAACTACTATCAATCCTAGTGTTCTAACCTGGTCCATTCTATACACAATCTTATTCAAGAAAATCTTTGCCTTCAGAGTAGAACTTTAATTTTTTTCGACACTAATTTTGATTAGATTTGATTAATCACTGTTTAATTGCTGGACATTAACCTTTGCGGGTCAGTGTATTGCATCTAATTTGCAATTCCACACCTGAGAGAAGGCAAAGGGAAGAGTGTAGTTGTTTCTTCAATTGGTACTTGGCTTTCCCCACCAAGATTGGGCGTCTACAGTGTAAGGAATCAACTTACTAGTATGATTTAAACTAATTAACACCCAAAAAAAAAAAAAAATCGTGTTCTACTTATGTTGCTTTTTGATCAGATGTGATTTTTCAGGCTAGCAAGGTAGCTCAACTTTGCTTTTTTTTAGGCATTAAAGGCAGAACTCGGTTCTGAAATTGGAATAACAATTGCAACTCCCAGGTTGATTGACTCGGAAATGACCGGAGACCATTTTTTTTTTTTCGCACTGGTTAAAAAAAAAGTTTCCTTAATTTTTGGTGGGCTTAATTTCACTGTTTGCCTCTGATGAATAGTTTTTTCAATTTTCACCTCTGATTTTTTGACTTGTAAATAACACTACTACAATATTTGTGAGATTGTTACACATCTTTCACAAAGTCTCCCCTCGGACTCTCTTTTCACGATAGAAGATAAAAGAAAGTTCCTAACATGAATTGAAATTTGAATACTGTGTTCTTGTGTAATATTATATCTATATACTAAAGGAGAGGGGTCTTTTACTGTTCAAAGAACAGTAATGAACAGTGTATTTCGGTTTTTTTTTTGTTTTTCACGTTATAGCTACAGTAATGCACAGTATCGCACAGTAAAACAGTGCAGAACAGCGAAATAACGCTCTTGCCCCTCTGTTTCTTCTTCTTTTTTGACCTGAACAGTGAACGGACCATTTTACCCCTCATTACTCTCTATGCCAGCCTCCGCGCGCACTGTTCATGAACAGTGAATCACTGTTCATGAACAGTGATTCTCTGCCAGCCTCCGCGCACTGTTCATGAACAGTGATTCACAGTTCATTAAACGTTTTTTTTTTTTTTTCGTTGGCTGCTCTCTCTCTTTTTTTTTTTTTTTTTTTTTTTCCCCATTGGCTGCTCTCTTCTCTTCTTCTTCTTCTTTTTTTTTTTTTTTTCGTTGGCTGCTCTCTTCTTTCTTTTTTTTTTTTTTTTGTTTTTTTTTTCTTTTCCGTTGGCTGCTCTCTTACATGTGCTGCTTTTTTTTTTTTTCTTTTTTGTTGTTGTTGTTATTGTTGTTTTTTACTTTTTTTTTTTAACGTTTGCTATTTTTTTTTTTTACTTTTTTGTTATTGTTGTTGTATTTTTTTTTTTACTTTTACTATTGTTGTTTTTTTTTTTTAACTTTTGGTGTTTTGTTACGTTTTTTTTTTTTTTACTTTTGCTGTTTTACTTTATTGTTTAATAAATAGTTTTCTTTTTTACTTTTATTGCTTTACTACAGGTTTTTTTTTTAATTTTTACTATTTTGCTACAGTAAAAAAATGTAATATTTCATTGTTTAATACACAGTGATTTTTTTTTGTTTTTTTTATTTTTGTTACTTTTGCTATACAGTTTTTTTCCTACAGTAATGCACAGTAGCTGCTTTTGTTATATTAAACTGTCAATTTTGCCCATATCCTATGTACTGATTTTGGTTTATCTACAGTGGAATGACAGATTTGTTCTTACATATTTTACTTTTTTTTTCGCGAAATTTTAGACATTAGATTCTGATTTATTGTTGTATTGTGTTTTTGCTCACTTTATCTTTTTTTTTAACAATTTTTTTACTTTAAATTTTTTATCTTTATTTCAGATTTTTTTTTCTTTTGTTCTATTTTTTAAAGATCCATTTTTTTAAGGATTCTGCATGCAATTTTTTTCTTTTTTGTTTGTTTTGTTTTATATTTTAAAAATCATTTTTTTTTAGTTTTTACATGTATATAACCTGATAAAATTTTTTTTATTTTTTTTTAAAACAGTAAAAAAAGAAGAAAATGAGTTATATATTTTATTTTATTATAATGTTTATGTTAGCGTTAGGTTTTTCCGATTCTTTTGAGTTTAAAGATTTTTTTTCTTTTTTTTTTGTTTTCTGCTTTATTTTTCTTTAAATGATTATAACTACAGAAGATTTTTTTTTCTTTTTTACTTTTGTTTTCTTTTTTATTATTGTTAGTTCTATTGTTATTTTAATTTTGCATCTTTATTATTGGGAGAGATCTTGAAAAAAATTATATTGATTATAATTATAATATTTATCTTAACCAACTATTTTTATCATATAATATTTAGTTATTTATTTATTTTTTTCTTCATTTCCCGTGCATTGCACGGGTATTAAACTCGTGTAGACTAAAATTAAAGGTTTCTCAGTTGAGTCAGCAGAAAGATGTGCAAAGGTCATTGTGGAGAGCGCTTGCTGGGAAGACATGTACTTGATAGAGCCATATGGTGAAGAGTTGGATTCTGGTTCAAGGTCATTTGTCCTCAGCCAGTACAAAATTATTTTCATTTGACATTAATCCTTTTGCCACGGGCTTCAGACAAGGATGCTTAGAAACCATCGATGCTTCTGGTGGCATGGTAGTGAGAATGTCCTATATGAAGTCTTAATTCTTACCCCGTTTAAGTTTTGAATCGTGTTGCATATGATAATCCGTCACTTTGCATAGACTATGTGTTGGTTGTACTTTTTAAACCTTAAACCAATAACTATTGAAGATATGGTATCAGGATCCTTTCTATTTTATCAGTGGTTCCAATAGATTTCTCTTATACGGTGTTGGGTGGGGATGTAAATACAACATCATGACCCCAAAAAAACAAAAAAACAAACGCATAGAAGTTCGAGATGGGATCAATAACTAAGTTGATGTAGTGCCTCGCCTTAATCTCGTATGTGTTCTATTCAGTTTGGAACTCTGTTGTTTATAATTTTTTATGTTGTTTTGGTTTTTTTGGCTTATGCTTCTTTGCTTGTCGTTGGTTGTATTAGATCTTTATTTTTTGGTTTATTTGAGGAATGTGGATTTGAATTCTAGACCTATTGTTATGAGTAATTAGACATCATTTAAGATTGAAGTTAATAGTGAAAAGATGGCCCACGAAGAGAATTCTATCTTTATAATATCTATACACACACACACGTATGAACATATTTAGAATCTCAAATTTTGTCGTAATTGTAACTTGAAAAGACGTTCAGTTATATTCCAATGTACAAACTCTTTAGAATTACTATTGTGATAGTACTGTCATCAGTAGAGTAAAATTATCCATGTCTAATCCATTGGGATTCTATTTGGATTCTCCCCTTCTTTCCATTCCATACCCATTGGCTGACCTTCTATCCAAATATATGGAATAACGATTTTGACACTAGTACATGACTCCTAATTTCTCACGTAATTGAACTTTAGAGATTATGTTAAAAACATAATGATATTTTTGACAAATTATCCATTTGATCCCTAACTATTTTACGAAGTTGTAAATTAGTCCCCAAACTTTTTTTCCTACTAAAAGCTTCATGAACTATTTATAATATGGGTGCAAAATAGTCATTTTCATTAACAAATGTTGAAAATGAGATGAAATAGATATGATACATATAAGTCGAATCATGTTTTTTTTTTTAAATATTAATTGTCATTAAATAGTATGTAAATCGTATGCGATTCATGTGACATTTTTTAATTAAATTTTAACATTTGTTGATGAAAAGTATTTCAGTGGTGCCACATTTGACAACAAAAATGTATTTCAAATTTTTACATTTTGATTATTATTGGTTCATATGTTTATTTTTTCATTACCACATTTTTATTATTTTTATATTATTATTTAAAAATTAAAATTTTATTTGTCTAAGTTTTAAAAATTAAAATTTGTATTACGGAGAGATAACCAAGAAAACGAGAGTTCAACCTGTCCTCCCATTTTTCTATCCCATTTGTTGCTCCTCAAATTAAATCTTGACACCTAAGTGTTGCTCAAATATTTTTAGTATTTAGCTCCTATTTATGAAGTAATGTTGTTAAATTTTGATGACATGACAAATAATAAGTAGTGGAGGGACAATCAATGGAATAGGAAAATGCGGACAGCAGATCTAGACTCGGAAAGTGAAAGGACACTTTTTATTATGAATTTGAGTTTTCTTCTATTTCTTTTTGTTAGACTGGAATCAGAGAAGTCCTAGTTGAGTCAACAGAAGGGTGTGCAAAGGCTATTGTGGACAGTGCTTGTACAGGAGAGATGTATTTGACAGAGCCATCTTGGTGCAAAGTTGGTTTTTGGTTTAAGGTGGTTTGGCCTCAACTACTGCAAAACTAGTGTTTTCACTTAACGCTAGCCCACAGGCCATGGTCAGTAGCTTCAGAAAAAAGATGCTTAGAAGATCAAGCTGAGATTAATTTCTAGAATATGAGTGAAATTCTAAACAAACTTGATGAAAATTGCTCAATTCAGGGCCTACTAAACTAGCTAATTTTAAAGGTTTTTGACTTGTGTTTGTGCAACCAAAAGAGTTTAGGCTGAACTTTATTATTTTTGTTGTTGTTGTTGTTGTTGTTAGTATTATTATTATTATTTTAAAAGTTGATAGTTGTGTGAACTTTACTCTCTATTCCAACCAATGTACTTAAATGTCATCTGGCCTCGGAGTTAAAAAGATTCACGTTTTCTATTATTAGTTTTTGTTCCCTTGGTCCATAAGCAACAACAATATCTATTTCCTTTTTTATTTTCCAGATATTTACTGTTATTCGATCCCTAAACTTTTCAACAAACGACAGTTGATCCCTAAATTTTCTTTTTAGTTGATTAGTCTTTGAGCTTTAATATTTTTAGTAGTTTTGATCCCTAAAACACTAAAATTACCAATAGATTACGTAGGATATGATCAATTTACTTTTTATCATAAATTTTATGTTCAACATCTTAAACAAAATATTATTTTAATTTTTAAATAATAATGAAAAACAATATGGTTACTGTTAAATGAAAAAAATAAATAAATAAACACATTAAACCATAACAACCAAATGTGAAAATTTGATGTGTGTTATATTTGCTGTCAAGTTTGGCACCATGCCAACGGAATGACAGTTCGTGCTAAATGAATCATATCCATGTCCACCAATTCATAAATCATGTCAAAAAACATGGATTATTATGTATAAATTTGATATATAATAGGGTTGAAAATGAAAATTGTTGTTAATGGTCTTAATTTGAGTCCATTCGTGGTACACAAGTCAATCTTGACATAACCCATTTAGTAGTTGTATTAATTGAATGATGCAAATTTAAATATCATTGCATCAATATGACACAAAAAAATAACATTAGATCAATATGATATAAAATTAAACTAAAGTAAACTAAAATTTATATCATATGCTGTTCAAAATGGAAGAGTTCGTATTATATTTATTAATAGATGAAAAAAAAGATAGTTGTTTGGATAGTTTTCTAGTATTGTATAAATACATTAATCTTGTCTATATGTTTTCACTCAAACCCATTTTCAGTGAAGAAAAATCTACTTGGACGAGTAAATATGTGCAAGCTTGGCCTATCCCATGATTGCCATGTGATTTGTACGTACAATCAATAAATTATAAATATTTCCTATCCGAAAATTTTCATTTCATATATTGTCTTACTTTACTTGAAAAATGTCCAATCACGCCGGATCACGACTCGAATAATAGATCACTTTATATTGTAAATTCATGTGGTGGGATCAATCAGTTTCTTCTTAATTTGAGGATTTAATTGGTTTATATAAATTCATGTCTTTTTATAATGTTTCTTACTCAATCTCTAAAGTTTAATTACGTGAAAAAATACGACTAGTCCTAATCTCAAAATCGTTATTCCAAATTCAGATAAGATACCAACCAACGGGTATATCGAGAGTTCAAAAATAATCCAAACAGGTTGAACAATCGTGAGAAATGGTAATTTAATTACATTAATCATATTATTGTCACAATAGTAATTCCTAGTTATATGAGAATTAGAACTGTTACTTTGTATAACTCAGCATCGTTCTTTGGTTAAAAAGCTAGTGACAAATAGTTATCCTGCGTCAGGGGTGGAGCCAGCGATGCCAGCTGTGAGGGTCAGCCTTGACTGAAATTTTTTATTCTTTAATTTTTACCTTTAAAAGTTTTTATAATTTATCCTCACGTAAATTAAAAAATTCTCATGTAATCTTAACTTTATTCTCGTTAAAAATAAAAAATTTTCACGTAAAAAAATTACACTTTTTTTATTTGACCCCATTAAAATAAAAAATTCTCATATAAATCCATTAAAATTATAAATTTTCACATAATTCCTTTTAAAATTAAAATTTATTTTATCTTGTGTGTACAAATAGATTTTTAGCTCCACCCCAGTCATGGGTTGACTGGGTTTGGATTATGAATGAAAGCTAAGTCAGAATTAGGGAAAGAAGCGAAGCATGCGCTTGCCGTACTCGTTTGCCCACCTCCACCTGAGCATACGTTTGCTTCAGGTTGTTCCTTTCTACAAAAACAAGAGGAAGGTGAACGTCTGGAGCCCACTACATACAAACATGCATAAAGAGCCATCGCCCTCTTTTATTGTCAAACGAGGATATTTATTAACTAATATCGTACTAATTTTAACCCCATATATATGTGTGTGTGTGTTTGTGTGTCTCTTGAAAAAATAAAAATAAAAAATAAAAAATAAAAAAAGTGACTGGTCGTGGAATTGTGTTAGCCGGATGGAAATCTTGTGTTTCATTATGCCATTTGGGGACGTCTAAATGCCATCTTGGAATTCTCAATTCTATTTTTCAATCATCTTAATGAAGCATTTTGAAAATGTCAAGAGAATCACAAATCTTGGCTTTGGTGTCATGTTGAAAAGTTGACTGTTGTTCATCTCAGTCTCGAAGAGAATCAAATTTGACCTCAATAGAACAATTTTTGAGATTCCTAGAACCTGTTTAGCAAAGCTTTTTAGTAACTAATTTTGATTTTTTGGATCCAAAAGTTTATTCTATAAATAATTGGATGATATGTCCTAAAAAAAACTTTTAGTTTCCAAAAAAACCTCCTCTCGAAATTAAATATGACTTTTGAAAAAAAAAAAAAAAGTCTTAGGGGTGTTTGGCACTTCCAATCCAAACCCTAATATTACAATTCAAATTTCATTTTTTTTTCTTCACTTTTATTATTCACACAGTTTTATAACTTAAGTTTTAAAAGTCCATAATTTTACATAAATAAGTCCAAATGAGATTCTTTTTTAAAGTACATAAAATTTTGAACGAACGAAATAAGCTCCAAATATTGATTTTTTTTTTTCAGAACACATTTCAAGTTTTCACACTTTTTAACTCAAACAATTTAAGCACATCAATAAATATACCATCAATTTAAACCTTAGCACCTTAATAGATTTTAAAACTTATATTAAATTTTAAATTAAATATTGTAAACCTAATTTAAAAATTTTTGTTACTAATTAATTAAAAAACTTTAGAATCATTTTGACGGTAAAAACTCTGTTAAAATACGGTTTTCATAACACTTTTTTTTTTTTCAATAAAACACAACTCTTTCTTCTACTATGCTACTAACTAAAAACAAAAATTAAAACTTTATCAAACGAATCCTAAATATGTTGATATATATCTAGAATTCTCCTCATGAGCCATCTTTTAACTTTAATTTCAATACGAAATGATATCTGACCTTGTTGATCAGGTCTAGAGTTTGATTCCCCATTTGAGTTTAATAATGATAACGACAACAATAATAGTAATAAATCCTGATTCCTCACTAAAACCTAATGAAACCTTGGGTTCTATACCTAGAGCCAAGATCACTCGGGTAGAACAACTCCATAAACACAACAAAAACATATTTATTGCAATAATTGCACAATAAAAAACATATTTAGTATTATAAATACACAAGAAAAACATATTTATTGTGATAAAAACACAACAAAAAACGTTTTCAAGTCCGCAAAGCACACCAAGCTAAGAAACAAACAAACAAACAAACAAACTCTAACATTTTATTGACCAGGGAAATTAAAGTGAGAATGTATAGAAACTACCTTGTCAATCAATCTTGTCCTGATCAGCAGCTTGGAGGGTAGGTGGATAGAGGACGTCCTTAGCCCCATGAGGTCCACAATCTTCTTGCTTGCAGCCTCCGTGGCCGGAGCTCCGGGCCGGCTGAGATAGAACAGTCTGAAGCCCCACTCCAGAACTTCCGGGCAAAACACCTTCCAAATGTATGTCACCTTGAACCATGGCGGGTTCGTCAAATACCTTTGGCCCCTTAGAGCACTGTTCACTATCGCTTTGGCATAGGCCCGCACCGTCCTAACCGGAACCGCACTTATTTGAACCTAAGATCAATTCATTAAACATCATAAACATCCTTAATAACGATATCATGTCATCGTAATTAACCAACTGCGCTAACATTTGAAATAACATTTTACATGTTACAAACATTTGAAACAACATTTTGCATCTTTGTAACGTGAACCATGCACGTGTCTCTAGTTTTAGAAAAATAAAATTACTCTTTGTAGTGAAATAATGTATAGGGTTAATTTCATTTTCTGTGCCTAAATTATGAAACCAATGGCAACATCAGTTCTTGTCAAATTATTAATTTATCTTACAATAGTAATTGACAACATCAGTTGCTAAGAAATGACTGCGATTACCACTTGAAGATATACATTTTAGCAAGGCTAATTTTTGTCATTATAATATTTAGAACACAAGTGCGTTCCGAATTTATAATTTCCTAAATTGAATTACTAAGTGTGAAAATGACAAAAATTAACTCTGATTAGGTCATTATAATCCTAGTTTTTAATGGTGTTTTGAAAAGAACGATTATAGAACAAATTAATAGTTCGAAGGGCTGATCCTAGGATGTTTCAAATTTCTAGGACCAATTAAAACGGACTTGGACCTTTAAGGACCAAAAATGAAATTAATCCTAATACACACACTAAATGGTTGTAAAAAAAAAAAAAAAAGTTAAAGAGAAGAAGATCATCTTACATCTCTTACATCAGGTTCAAACATCATTTTTCCTTCCCGGTCTAGGAAGTTTCCTTGAGTGAGTTCGAATTCGATGAAACCCGGGGTCACAATTGTTATGTTGATATCGGGTCCTAGTTCGACCCGAAGCGTCTCGAACATCATGAACAATGCTGCTTTGCTTGCCTGATTCAGGAGACCAGAGAAGAAAGAAAATTATGGTCCAAATAAGAAGAAGAAAATATCATAGCTAGGACCAAAGTAGTGGTAAATGTTGTAAAAAGAAAATAGTTTTAAAAAGAAGTGAAATAGTTTGTATACGTTGTAGATGCTCATTCTTGGCGTAGGCAGCCATGAAGCAGACGAAGAAAGCACTACAATCTTGCCTCTGCTGTTTCTGAGATGTGGAACTGCGAACCGAGTCGTATAAACCGAACCCCAGAAGTTTGTATCCTGCCAACAATTAAAAAAAAAAAAAAAATCATACAAGTTTTTGAAGATCATATCATGTATAATTTGAGATGCACAATTTAATGTGAAGAGGAACAAAGAATTTTGGTTTAGACATTGAGAAGAGAATTTCATGATTTTCTATTGTTTACATTGATATATAATTGTACTAGCTTTCTTCTCTCTACTCAATAGTTAAGTAATTAAAATATAGTTGTAAAAAGAGGGTAACCAAGGAGCTTACCATAAGAGCTCTAAAAGCAGTGATATTGGTTATCTCTTCAAACATAGAGACTGAGTTTATCCCAGCACTGTTCACTAGATGGTCCACTGCATCACCACATACAACCCAATCATGGCTCATATCACATTGAGAATATAAAATTCACAAAAGTAAATGAGCTTGCTTTACATATATCTAGAAAAAAAAAAAAAGAAGAAGAAGATTAAGGAGTCATCTGGGGCATTAACTCGGACAGAGTTTTCCAAATCTCTCTTTTTTTTTTTTTAGAAAACTCATAATTTAAAAATCCGTAATTTTTTTATTTTAAGTCGAAATAAGATATTTATTTTTTTTAATTGTATAAAATGACGAGAATAACAAAACAATATTCATATTGTTATCTTTAAAAAAAAATTCACGCTCTTACACTTTTTAAGAGCCAATAAAAAAATTTCCAAAGCCACAACTGCAGTTGATGTTACAAACTGCCGTAAGCCTTGCTCATTATTTGTGTATGTACTCTCTCTCTTTTTTTTTTTTTTTTTTTTTTTTTTCTTTTAGTATTATTTGTTTTTAAGAGATACCCAAATTCAAATTTGGATCTAAAACCCCTATCCATCCGCCGAGCTAGCCTCATCGGGATAAATACTTGTGTATATTTATATATAATTTAACTTACATCTGCCGAAGTGATCCATAGTCTCATCAACAATCCTCTTGCAGTCTTCAACTTTGGACACATCACCGATAATCATAAGCACATCAGGTGAGCCAATGTCTCTAGCTTGTTCCAAAACGTCTCTAAGCTGGTCTTCTCTGCGGGCAACCAGAGCCAAACATGCACCTCTACTCGCATATTCATAAGCCAAATGCTGCAAAAATCATGCACCATTTTTTAGTCTACCAAAGTAGACACTATTTATTTTATTTGTTTTCGTCCCTAAACTATGGCAAAAATCTCATTTTTGGCCTCTAACAATTGTATTCTTCTCTTATTCATTACAAAATTCGAGGAAAAAAATAAAGCATGAAACAGAAAAAAAAAAAAAATTAAGTACCATTTCGTACATAAGCTAATTTAACTGCTAGTCCTTTAATTTTATCAAATCTCAATTTTGTCGTTTACTTTTAAAATATATACCAAAAATATTAGTTGAATAATATTAGGCTTAGTTTGAGGTTTCATTTTAACTCCAACCAAATCGTACTTTTTTATTTTTTTATTTCAATTTTTATCTTTTTTTTAAAATTAATAAAATTTATAATTAATTTTTGAAAAGTCAACCTAACTCTAACTTAAAAATTTTATCTCCAACCTTCGAACCAAACACAAGCTTAGTTTTGTTTCAAATATGGCCAAGAAGCGAAATTCCCACTTTAATTATTACTTGGCTAGGGAACAAATGTAAAAGTAATCCAAGCAGAAACCATTAGCAAATCTTATATACGTATACATACCCATATATATTAAATACCTATGTTTCTAGAGCACAAAAAATTGAAGTAGTTGAGTTTATATTATATATATATGTGTTTCTATATATATATATATATAAGTTATCTAAATTACCTCACCAATCCCGGAGGAAGCCCCGGTTATGAGAACGACTTTGCCAGCAATATTTTCACTGAAAAAATAGCTCAAGAGGGACTGGCAAAACTTGAAAAACAGGAAAGGTGGATAGAAGAAGATAAGTGAGAAGAAGGTGAAAGTTGGAGCTGTTAAGTTCAACAGCTTGTGTATTAGTTCTACCATGGCTTCCAGTTTTTTCTTTTTTCTTTTTAGACTTTTCTTTCTTCTGATTAAATTAAAGGATATAATAGAAAAAGATCATGAAGAAAATGGGTTTCTACAGATAAGCTTCGAGGGTGAGAGTGTTGTGTGTGTGTGTGTGTGTGTGCATATATATTTATTAAGGAAAATGCGAAGGTAATAATAACAAAGCTCTAGAAGAGAGAAGAAAGAAGCAGAAGAAGACAGGTGGCGACTTTGCATGGCAAGGACACGACACGTACGTTGTTGAAGCTAAAACTCTCTATGTTGATGTCACCGTTTTTTGTCTTTTATTTCTCTCACGAGAAGTGAAACTAATTTCTGTACTTCAAAAATTTTTTTTTTCCTTGTCTTTTCTTATTTCGAAACGGTTGAAGATAAACTCTTGACACTTTTTTTTTTTTTTTTTGAAATTTCATATTTGTTCGGTTAAATCACTGCTATGGCATCGTTCTTATCTGCATGCATAGAAAATTTTTGTTTTTGAAAAATACACTTGCATTTTAAGCCCAAAAAAAAAAAAAAAAACTTGCATGTATTGGTGACCTTTTGTAAGCTCACTAGTAATAAGATCTACTATAGAAAGTGATCATTTATAAAGTTTAAGAGAAAAAAAAAAGTGATCTTTTATAAAGATGCTTCGACCTAATTTTTTAGTGTCTACTTATATTAATTATACTTTTTTTTTTTTTGTATGATTAGGAATTTTCATTTAGATTTTTTTTTCTTTCCTTTAAGAATTTATAATTTTTTCTTTTTATTTTACAATCAAATTAGATCAGGAATTTAATGCAAAACGAGTTAAGATTTTGAATGATAATCTAGATGAAATGTTTAATCTTATAATTTATATGTAGTTATCTAATTTACCCTTCATTAAAAAAAAAAAAAAGTATTGGTGGCATTTTGTAAGTGGGGTTTTGGATATTTACTATTTAGATTTGTCAAATTGAAAACCGCCAATTATTTCTATGCTAAGTAAATTTATATGCGAATTATTAAGTCCTATTATATAATTTTAAAATTGGGATAAAATATAGTGCTAACTCAGTGTTTGTAATTCTGAATTGCTCTACGAAAATAATTTTTGTTGCTCACATAGTAAGTGCAGGCCGTAGAGACTAGTTGAAGCATGAAAATTTAGCTAAGCTAGTGCCACCCGCCGCGCACACTCCCTCCCCCACCCACACACACACACACCAAAACCAAACCCCAAAAAAAAAAAAAAAAAAAAAAAACCTATAGAATGTGGCCAACCCCACTAATGACCCAAAGGTTTGCTGGTCCACGGCACAAATGTTTGGTATAGTGTTTTTCTCACCAACTCCAAAGCAGGAAGAAGAAAAAGAAGTTGATCAGACATTATTATTGGTGTGTTATAGAAGACTGCTTTTTTGCTGGTTAGTGTATCATAGAAGACTGTTTTTTTGCTGGTTAGCGTATTATAGAAGACTTGGACAGGAAAACAAAATATTCTTTTCCCTTCGAAAAAAAGAAAAGTAATTCTTTTCTGGTAAAATGCAAGTTATTGCTCAAGTCCTCTTCTTTGAGGTTCATCATATAGTAACATCCTCTCTAGTAAGGTTGTTCAGCCAATTGACTTGTTGAATCAAGTGTGTGTATATATACCATATACGAGATCAGTTAGGGGATAATCATTCCATATTTACTCAGTGATCAATTAGATCGATCAAATTACTCCAAAAGATATATGATTTAAAAGGTACTTTTTCATTTTATAATAATTAAGGTGATTGTTTTTACTTTGTTAGGACTAGTTCAATAGGCTGGATGAAATGAGTTCAGATAAAAGCTCTCATATTTAAAATAAGAGAATATTTTCATTTCTCTTTAATAAACTAAAGTCATATATCTCACATCGGCAAAAAAAAAAAGAAGGGTGATCTTCCTTATTTTGAGCAAATGTAAAAGCTAGTGTGAAAGCTAGAAAAGTGCACCATAGTCATCTATATATATTTTCTGATATTTTTTGAAAGTTATATATTTGTTATTTCTGGTGAACTGTTTATTTTTCCTTAGCTTCCAAGAAAGTTTGTAAGACTACATGCGGGATATGAGCATATGCATCAATACCTTTCTATTTTCTACAACTATTACATCCACATGACTGGATAACCACATATGTTGTTGCAAAACCAGTCCGAGGAAGAAAAAAAAAAAAAAGAAAGAACCAAAAAAAAAAAAAGTTGAAGCTACAAGCCTACGATTGCTCAACTAATTATGGACTCACTTCTGATCACTTCATTTTAATTACATAATTAACATAGAGAATTTCCTTATTCTCATCATATATTGGTAACTATTTTACTCCATTCAACATCACAAAGCAATTCTCTAGCCTCAAAAATCCTTTGTTTGTTGACCCTTGCAATGAAATCATCAGCCCTTTTCCTCAAATCCTCAGTAGGCAAATGATCATCTTTATGACCTAAATCCTTGAACACCGTCGGATAAACCCTCGATTTCGACTCCAATTTTGGTTTAACTTCAAAAGTACAAACCTTCTTTGTTTCCTCAACAATATTGTACTTCTCTTTCTTGACGATGATCTCTTGATTAGGAGCCGATGACGAAAATTTCTGAAGGTTCCTTTTCCTAGTCATGTACTCGTCAAAGTAAGCCTCACTAAATGTTGGAGAAGTAGAGTTTGAAGACAAGATTTTGGATTCTCCTATGAGGGCAACAATGATGAGGTTTCCTAGGATGAAAACAAACTTGGAGCTAAAGAAGATTGACTTAAGTTTTGGGAGATAGACAAAGAAAAGGACCTCCATGGAAGAACAAATGGTGGGAAGCCAAAAAGGAGTGGAGTAAAACACACAAGCCAATCCGGTCGTGGAATACAGGAAGAGATTCTTCAGAAGCTGATTTCTCTTGTGCTTCTTGATTGCTTTCTTCTTCTCAATCTTGATGGAATTCTTTTTTTTAACCATGGTTCTTTTAATAAAATTAAACCAAAAAAAAAAAAAAGAACCAAGGCCAAAACTACTAGTATTTGGCAAAAGGAGGGATTTCTTAGAGAGAAGTTTTGGAGGGAGAGTTGATCAAGGCCAAGACCAAGAAAAACATGATGGAGATTTTCATCTGCCTGACCATAAATGATTCTAAAGCCTTTTATATTATTTGGAAAATGGGGTTAGTTTGGTAATTGGAATTCATCATCACATGCTATACATTATTTATAATTTTATTTTGAATATTGGAGGGTGACTTTTTGAAAAGCTATGGAGATTTAATTAGTTAGAGTTTACTTTTGAGTTTTAGGCCACCCCCACTTTCCATTTCTTGTTACTTTAATGTTAACCAATATTATATTATGTTTTTTAAAAACTATTGTGAAGGTCAGTACGAGTTAAATTTAGAATTTATTCCCATTAATTGCATCCAAATCTTGGGAAGGAAAATATATATATATATATTTCTCAAATCCCATGATTCACACTAAATTAAAAAAAAAAAGAGTTATTGCTCGTGTTAAGTTTGTGGGGCTTCAATATTATTGTCATGATACAAAGATAATATGTAGATTGATCTTGATTAGAGAAAACATATGGAGTGTGAGAGATGTGTAATTTTTTTCTTGTGATCTTCTTTTTTGTTAGAGTGAAATTGCGTTGTTATTTCTTTCACATTAAAAAGGAACCATTACAATTTTTACATGTTCTTATTAATTTATTTTCCACTATTGTATTATTTTAAATAGTGAAAAAATTTATGAATCCGTCTCATTCCTAACAACTTAGTCATCCGTGTTGTAATGTATCCTTACTTGTTCTAGTCCTATATATATATATATATATATATATATTGTACGTGGTTTTGAATGTGAAGTGCCTTTGTTGATGTATACTTAGATATATACGTTGGATCGAAGCTTAAGTAATTGTGTTAAAAACAATATCAGAGTGAAAGTCTTCTGTGATAACGTTGGGATATAATTATCTTTCTCCACATCTGGTAAAGCAAAATTCCCACTAAAAAAAAAAAAAAAAGAAGAAGAAGAAAAAAAGAAAAAGCATTCATATTTTCCTTTTTCTATTGGGCGGTGTTTGATTAAAGTATTAGTTAGCTTTTTCTCTCCATGATTCAATTAGTAAAAGGAGCCACATTGTGGAGTGCGACTCAAAAGGGGAGGGAGCGGAAGAGACGTGAGAACGTTGGTTGTTAAATTAAAGTCTTTGTCAGAACAGAGTCATACTGTCTAATTTGTTAAATAATTATCCCAATCAATGGCGCGGCAGAGTTTAATTAATAATATTAGAATTAATTAGAGCTTAATATTAATCCAAATCGTGATCAACTAATGCGATATAAACTATTTCTGCTATACTTTTTGATGTCTTATCACATTGATTTTATTGTTGTTTACTTGCAAATATGTTGGGATAAGACTTGATGGATTCTTATCTTCATTCTCATACAAAATAAGTGCATTAAGATTGGTAAATATTTGAGATTAGTGATTAAGATTATGGGATATGTCTGGTATCTTAGTTTATATTGGAATTTTAAAAAGATTTCAATTCAAATCGAGAATCTTTTTAAATAGACGTTTGGGAGAAAGAAGAATAAAAATAGTGTGGATTTCGAAAAAAAATTTATAATAATTGAACTAGAATGTTTTTCAAAATGATTTTTTTTAAACCTTAACACCAAATAAGTTTTATTTCAAAATGTTTCGAGCTGAGCACTTTCCTTTTAGCCATGTAACTTGGTTTATAAGTCAACTGGTCATTGGTCCTTGTTTTCTTTTCGTTATTTGGGCGAGGTGTCCCTCTTGAAGTAGGGTTCCAAACCTCGTCTCGCCCTTGTGACATGCTTATATTTCCCACTTCATTCCCAAGTAAAGGGTGAATCCCATGCATTAGTTTGTAGATCACAATCTCATGCACTAATCCCTATGGGTACCCGTTGTAGCTAGGCTGGCCAAGGAGGTGATGAGTTTGATCATATCGTTCCGTCAGAGCAAGAGGAGGCTGTAGGCTACTCGAGAAATCGAAGTGAATATACGATCATACACATACAATTATACACCTATACATACACGAATATTATATATGGGGTTAAGTAAGGGCAATGCACTTTTAGAGATGCAAAAGTTCAAAAAAGTACAATCACATTAACCGGGAAGGTGATTGGTGAAGGGCCCAGCTGAGTCCTCTTTTATTGTTGGAAAGTAAATAAAGCAAAAGAATGCGCTTTTAAATTATTTGCATACAGGCTCTCTAGTTGGTTCTGTGTAAAGAGGAAAGACTCAAGGAATGAAAGACATACTTTTTGCACGTTTCACTCAAAAGAAATTCATGTGGTGCATATATATATATATATATATATATTCGTGAATTTGTATGTTGGGAATGAGGGAGAATTAGAGAAAGGAAGAGAGAGGGAGTAAATCAAAACACGGAAAGAGGGCATGATATTTCTACGCAATTTGAATCAAAGATTATTATGAGGATTTCTATAAAATATATAAGAACTTGTAAAAGCAAAACACATATAACTTAAAACAGATCAACATGAATTTTATTCAATGACTCTATCTTATGTAGATTCTATGGTATGTATATAAGTTGATGAATAATTGATGTTGGGTAAAGGTGACACGAAGTAGAAAACTTTGTCATGATAATTTACTATGGCGACAGTAATGCTTATTAAAGCAAGAAGAATTTCATGTTCCGTCACTTGAGAGATCATGTCAAACAATTAATTATGCAAGTATGGTTTTTTTTTTTTTTGGTTAAAGTTAAATCTGATAATGGAGCGATCAATGTTATCATGTTTTTTTTTTAAGCATTACTAAAGGGCCTCTCTAAAGCTTTGTTTGATGTGATAGAAAATAGGAAGTAAGGAAGTGGGTGGAAAGAAAATTGACTTGAAAATGGAAATGTAGTTTGTTTGATAGGAAGAAAGAAAGGATGTAAAGGAAAATATAACATAAAAAATTTCTTGCAAAGCCCACTAATTTTAATCTCTCTATCACTAAGTGGAAAACAAAAATATACTTAATGATGATTAAAATTACTATTTTATCCTTTTTTAAATTAAAATAATACAAATAAGTACATATTACAGTAATTGTATAACTTTCTTAATTTCTTTCCTTTCTTTCCATCAGACAACCTAAAAAGATTAAAATCTTTTCTCTATTTGTTTCTTTTACTTCCCTTTTTCCTCTCCCTCTTGTTTTCCTTCTTTCTTACCTAACATAAGCTAAACACTGATAAGAATATTCGTTAAAGACTATAAGAGTGGGTCCTACAACCCGACTAAGAGCGCGTCACTCCATCACTCTCCATCGAGTACTATCCTAGATAACAAACCTTCATATTTAAGACTCCCAATAAGATCATCTAACATTCAAATCTTTGACCACTGACCCATTAAGATGATCGTTAAGCCACACATTCGGTGGTAGGCAATATATATTAGGCTATACTTATACACGTTCTGAAGCGTCGTCCCTGTTAATATATATGTATGTATGTGTGGGTGTGAAATTATTTATGGACAGGTGGGCTAGAGCTAGGCATATTGGAGTACTGAAAGTGACTCTGATATAGGTTGATAAAGGGGCATTCATACCACGATGTGTGTTTTTCGCTCTTTCTTTTTGCCACTGCAGAAACTTCGCAGAAACAACACAAAAGAGAGAAAGATATGTACGGTAGGACATTATAATAAACCAATCAGGCTTGTTTATTCGTCTCAAAAATATATTCATATTCTTAACTTTTTCCCGACACCAATTAAGAAATGCACCACTGCTTTAAAGACTTCTCTGGCTCTTGCCTCATATTTTAAACAGAAAAACACTTGTAGACGGCTCTTCCATGCCAAAAGACAAGGCAAAAATTAATGCGTCTTTTTTATTTTTATTTTTATTTTTATTTTTCCTTCTTAAGTGATTCTTCTTTCTGATCCTCTACTTGCATGTGTACTTAAGTACGTATAATGTACCAAAGTACACATCGGTAGTACTGAAGGAAATTATCCAAGCCTCCTATTTGCTAATAATACTACGGCCCGAAAAGTGGTTTATTTGCTGATTCAAAAGGTATAAGATGCCAAGTGTTAGATCGATTTTGGCACATGAGCAACTTGTACTGTGTGGCTGTGGGTCCATAAATCTTCCACACCTGCAACAGAATTATATATTATATGAAACTAATACATGCACGTGTATGTGGACGTATATTTATGTGTATGTTCGTGTAGAAAAACGAGATATATATATATATATATATATATATATATAAGGAAAAACACCTAAACATCTTTAGAGGCATAAAAGAAATCTCGAATAAGAAATCTCTAATGTGGCATCGTTTAGAAATAGAAAAATAGTAAACTATTATTGGTGGTAATGATCCCCACAAATATTTTATCTTAGAATTGGGAATTGTCGTGTAAATTTATAATTATAATCACTGGTAACAAAATCATTTAGTCGTATACTTGTGATTGCCCTGATATCATTGGAAAGTAGGGGCTACTCAAAAAACTGAAAAACCAAAGCTGACCATCTACCATCTGAAAAAATTCTGACTAAAATTGAGAAACTCGATGTTGCATCAAAGCCGAGAAAAGCTCCGTCATAATCAAACTAATGCTTTGTTTGATTCAACCACTTAAAATACTCATCTTAAAATTTTTTTTGTCTTTTTCCCAAAAAGTTTTTTGTCTTTTCTGAAAATTCAAAAAAATTTACTATTGAAATTTAAAAATCTCAACTCAAACTACTCCACCAAACAGACCCTAAGAAGGGGAGTTTTTGCTCGATTTCGGTTTCACATTTGGGGGCCGGTTTAAAACCAAGTAAGTACCCCCCCCCCTCTTTTTTTTTTTGGGTTACTCTCTACCTGTGTGTGTGCATAATTTAAGATTTCATTGATGGTTGGTACTTTTTTTAAATACAAATTGATTTTATTTTATTTATTTTTTTTTGGACAAAACACAAATACAAGAATACACAATTCTCAGGAGACAGATCAATTTCACGACTTTCAGAGGAGGACACGAATGGATGCATAAGTGGACGCCCACTAATACTTTATATGTTGTTATTATTATTATTATTATTAATTTTTGGCAAAACTTTGTATGTTATTAATTATTACTAGGACTGGCGTCCTTAGACTTTTGACTTGCATTTTGTTTATGTTTAGTGGTCTAGTATTACTATGTTTGATGTTTAATTATTGAAACTGTGGACTTTATTTTCTGGATTAGCTATGCACGAAAAGAAAAAATTAAAAAAAACAAAAACAAAAACAAAAAAAGGGGGGGGAACCAGGCTAGTGGCTCGTCTTTGGTTACTACTGATTTACCCTCCCCACAAAACCGACAAGATAATCGGGCTCGGGAATTCTTTGTACGTGTCATCGGTTCTCCTATTGAAATCTGACAAGTTCAATTTGAAACTAAAATCAACCGAAATTGACGGTTTTTAACCAATGTTCAGTCCTTAATCCTGCAGGAAAGCTGCTTAATGGTGAAGGCAAAGTGTGAAAATTGTGGCCTGACACGCCAGACTAGTAACAATAACCACGCATCATTAATAGTCGACTTGGCTTTTAAACATTGCTGTTAGACTTAGGTCTGTCAGACGTCCCATCCCTCAAAGAGATTCCCATACTTGTCTACCAAAGTCTTGTAAAGTCATTGTGATTAATCAAAAGGAAATGTGGCCAAGTCCCATCCCTCCATTGATTCATTTCCAATAACATAAAGTTGTCGTTAGAAACACGTACATAAGGATAATATATTTTTTAATGTAAAACTTTTAAAAGTAAAATTAAAGAAAAAAGGAAGTTAATTAAGAGAAAATCATCACTCAATTATAGATGACTCTGCCGCGTCTCTGATGCAGTTGTTTGTTGTTGTTATTGCAGCGGTAAATTTTGCTAACGTGTGGATCATGTGCAAGGAGAACCCATTATAGTTTGAAGGTTTATAAGGGCCTCTAAAACGGCACCACTCACAAGCCCATGCATGGCGGTCCAATATTCATTGAGCCAGTCCAAGGAGGCAAGGGCGCTATATACGTATATTGGCCTTGAGTTTGGGATGCCTCGAACTCTTCACAGAAAGAATACTCATATTTCCAGATATATATATATATATATATATATTGTTGTACTTTAGAATAGCTTTTAAACTATTTAATCTAAGAGTGTTTATGTTAAAAGTTTACTGCTTATAACACAAAAATATTTTTTTTATAAATAAAAGTTTAAGAAAGTTAATCTAACGATCGACCATAACTGCGGTTACTTCAAATTATCAAAAAGAACTGTTGAAACTGTCTCAATAGTTTTGTTGTATCTATGAACTACAATTTAAAATTTAATAATTTAAAACACAAAACTATATTATCAATTATAAATCATACTTAATTCAGCAACTAAAACTGCAATTTTCATTTGGTATTAAAACGAACAGTTGTTGCAGTAGAAATATCTGATTTCGACATTTTTTTTTATTCTTATTTTCACCTACTTTCGTTCGGATCACCGATTGTATTTATTATTCGATTCAAAATTCCAATAGAATATGCATTGGATGTCAACATTAGATTATGTGTGAAATGTACGTAAAAGTAAATATCTATTTCCAAAAGATGTATAAAGGGATATGCGTAATCAAATGGTGAATAGTATTTGCATTTGAGATTTATTCAAAAAGTTGTATATTTAAATTCAAAACACTAACAACTGAATGAATATTGTATCGAACTATTAAAATATTATAATTGCTATAAAAATATTATAATTGGATTGATGATCCAAACGTTCGATGATACTTTTTGTCTTTTGCAGCAGGCATTACTTGGGATTCCTGATTCAACATCAAAAGAAACCATTTCTTGCAGAAGTACGTACTCTGGAATCTTGGCCAGATAAATCATGACATATATATATATATATATATATATCTGGTTTACAAGCCAAGCTTTCTCCCTCAGTTTTGGTCGGTCAATGCCTCATAGCTTTAATATTATACTAGGGCTTTAAAAGGAGCAGCTAAAGCTAGGGGTTGAAGTTTATAATCTGCTGATTGTCAGCTTACAAATTTAGACTTTAGGGAGAGATGGACACACTTTCAACGAAAATTAAAGTAGGATTAGGCGGTGATTAATATCATGGTCCCATAACAAGCAACACAAATTCACAAGATTTTCAACAAAGTTAAAGGCTATTAATTTGTGACCTTTTTTTTTTTTTTTTTTTTTCTTTACATGGATGAAGGATCACAAAAGTCAAGGAGTAACTTGTATTACATATTGGTCATACATTCATTTACAACCGAAAGTGAAACATGGACCAAAAAAAAAAAAAAAAAAAAGAAAAAAGAAGAAAAAGATGAGATTTTAGTTCCAAGTCTTCAACCGGAAGATCAAGATCCCTCGGGAAGCTAGTTTCGCCTTGATCAATAAGCCTCATGCTCACCCTGTCCATCAAGCACAATGCAACAATTACACAAATATATTTATCAAATGGGTTAAAATATAACTATATTTTTCTCTATCAATAAAATATTGTCATTTTTAATTATTTGATTAAGTTTTTAACGGCCTGATTCATAATTAAAAATAATTTTATATATTGAACGGTAATTTTTTAACCTAAAAACTCACACATCAGATCTTTAATAAATAGTCACTCTTCTAAACTAACCATAAACATAAAATGTTTTCAAAACTTCAAGGATTAAGAAAAAGTTGAAAATTTTGTGTCGAACGGTTAATTTTTAACCTGCACACTCATCAATTAGATGGTTAAAAGATAATCACTTGGCTAAAACAACTATAAACATATAAATGTATGCAAAACCTCAAGGATTAGGAAAGTGTTCATAAAAACTCACTTTCTTGGGGATGATGAAATCCACAAACTTGTTCTTTCCTTTCCCGTTGGGTGACTTGTGGTGAGAGGTATGCCCTTTGTACTTGTTGATTTGCTCTCTCACAAATCTCTCATACAAGAAAGCTGCACCTTTGAACTGTGGAAGAACCAGCCACGCCACAAACACCAACTTCACATCATACCATATTGGTATCCTACAAACATATACATATACATATATATACATATATATAAATACACACACATTTATCAGCCCAAAACAAGTGTGAAAAAGAATATCATTTAGAAAAATATTATGAAATTGAAAGTTTTTTCTATCACCACTCGAGAGCTGGTTGGAGCAACATTTCCACGAGAGTGAGGAACGAGTACAAGATCCAATAAGCAAGCCACTGCTCATCATCTAGCTTTGATGTGCTCTCTATTGCCACAACAGATGCATACCTATAAATACACACACACACACACAAAGAAACTTATATAAACTCATGAAAAAAATGCAAAAACACCCAGAAAGAGAAACTTCAGGAAGGGCAAGATATTGAAATAGAAGTAGAGTCGTTGCTTACAAGGGGTAAAGCAATGTCAAACTAGGCCTGCAAAAATAGAATTACAATTTAAAAAAAAAAAAAAAAGTCAAAATATATATACCATGAAAAGAAATGACAAGAAAAAAGGAGTTAGAAGATTTTACATACCCAGCAAGTGAGTGAACTTGGGAGAGGAAAGTCCAGAACTTTCCCATTGTATATGTTGCCAAAACAGAACAACAAATGAAACTAAAATTAGCAAAGGATGGAGAAATAGTGAAGAGAGATTGGGCAATGAGGAAAACCGCGACACTTTTGTACCAAAACAACTCCAAAGGCTATACTTATAGAGGGTAGAATAGAGACAAGTGGCAAAATGGGAGCCAGAATCGGATTCTGCCTTAGACGTGTGCGTATAGATTTACTTTTAGCACCGGACAGGCCAGAAACATAAATCTAGGCCTTTCGAGGAGCCAAAGCATACCATTTTCATTAATGAATGAACGGGCTATTTTAGTACTTGTCACTTTGCCCGCTGCCCAAGCCACGTGTTCACGTTCATATCTTTGTGTAAAGAACGGTCGGTGACACGTGCCTTGGGATAAAGGGTCCCGGGTAAACTTGGCCGGTTTTGTGTTTATGATGACGGAAAGAACCATACAATTTGGATTTGTTGATTTTGTCTCCTCCTTTTTTAATCCAAGTGATAATCTTGTTTAATGTGGGTCCCTAAATGGACCTTTGGGTTTAACTTTATATAATAATATTTGCATGGGCAACCTGTTCCATTTGTGCCAAAGAAAGGCCATGCCAAGTGTGTGTAAAACCTAAGCCAGTGACTTACTCATATGGGCCAGTTTAGACGGATCGTCCGTGATCTGCACTCGTTGACACATGGATCGATTTGTATAGACACTGAGATGGCTGACCTGACCCTAAAATTAGGATAGGGCTGAGGTTCTAGACCCACGGGCCGGCTTAGTCCATGTTTATTTTTTAAATCTTTAGAAAACAGTATTCTTGCGTCAATACATGGGCCAGCCAAGTTTGACCCATGGTTCGCGGAGCTTTAGGGGTCATATTGGACGCCTTTTCCTTCATCCAGCCCGCTTCATGGGCAAGGTTGGACGACCACACTGACGGCCCAGTTTAGTGTGTTATACTATGGTGAAGAATGAGAGGGAAAAGTATTTAAATGACACAATTTTATATATTGTTGCATGAATATGACACAAAAATTTGACACCAAATCAATATGACACGGATCAGACACTAACAAAACTAAAGTTTGTGACATGTCATATTAGTTAATGTATGAAAAAAAATGTGGTTATTTGGGTAATTTTCTAAGAATTCTAAGGTGGAGAAAGTTACTCAAATAGACACCTTTTTGTCCCATCAATTGATAAATGTTACACAGGTTTTCCATTTTTAATCAACATGAGATAAATTTTAGTTTTATGTTGTGTCATATTAGTATAGTATCAAGCTTTTGTGTAATTTTAATGTATTGTTTTTTGACTTTGTGTCGTTTAGATGCTATTACCTCTACTATGGCTTTCTACGCGTATGCTCATATTGGACCGACGTGCAACAGAAAAGGCCCACTAAAGTGTGCCATCAAACCACCTGTACTTAATAATTCACACTGTTTGGAACAAAGAAACAAAGCAAAGTTAGCAATAAGCTACAGTGATGGGGTGTTAATTTCTTGATTGTTATTGTGAATTACTGCGGTGATTGAAACAAGACGCAATTTCACATTAAGATGAGTTTGTATAAAAGTTAATATGTTTTGTATATTTTATTTTCTTCCGTTTATTTGCTCTCGATATTATATCGAATTAGTTCACAAACTAATTCTCAATATGGAAGGATCTTAACACCGAGAAATTTCAATTATATACTCTTTTAATTAAGGTTATTATTATGTTGAATAAATGACATATTACGCTTTTCACTAGAATAATGATCATCCCGGGAGATCATCCACAAGTAAACTATGATTTCATAACTTCCACAATATGCCCTATTGACCATATATGGAAACACTTCCTAAGTTTATTAGTTGCCACTATTGTTAATCCTACTTCCCAAAATTAGGGACTTGTGGGCAAAGGTGAAAGCTCTTAATTAAACTTCAAATTTAACTAAAGTCTCATTATAGATTACCAACACTATCATTTGGTTTTTAGTAAATGTTAGTACTATAGTTTTTTTCAATATATATCTTAAGCACACGTAGTCTAATTTTAGAATGCCCCTTTTCCAAGCATTTCATGCCCAAATATGGCACTTTAAACTTAGTGGTGGTGATATTAATATACCTTGCAGATATGGCAACCACGTTTCTAGCCATTGGCGTGTAAGCCAGCCAAAAACTCCTCATTTCTCCCCCACCCATTAGAAGTTGTTGAGCTATATATCCCATTTCCCCTCTAATCAACAATTTTGACCTCCCATATTTATTATTTCCAAAAAACAACACAAAAAATGTTCACTTTCCCCCATTCTTTGCCTTAAAAAAACTCTCTGATTGCTTCTTTCTAATTTAGTAGTTACAACCACACCTACGTTTGACAAAATTTTTGTTCCTTCAAGAAAGCAACATGAGCTAGAAGCTTTCACTAACTTTTTCATTCTTTTCGTCTTAAATTTTTTTTCTTTTGTTTTTTCTTTATAAACCAATTTGATTCTTTAGCAATGGCATCCATGGCAGCAATAGGGAGTGTAAGGCTAACGAATATTCCAGGACTTTGTGCTGCAAGACCGAAGAGAGCAACAATGCGGCAATCGGGTTTAAACGACGAAGCGTTCTGGCGATGGCGAGTGGTGGAAATGCAGTAAGTGTGGACACCATCAATGGAAAGAAGGTGAATGGAATCAATGTGGGAGAAAAATCTCTATCATTAAACAAAAAGAATGAGATCTTGAGAGATGGTCGTATAGATACACCTATACATGCATATTTGCTCGGACAATTTGTTGAGGACAAGTTTGTTTACAGACAAACATTCATTATCAGATCCTATGAAACCGGACCTGACAAAACTGCTACCATGGAAACACTAATGAACTTGCTACAGGTATATATATATTTTATGTTTCTATCATTATGCATTACTAGTGTCATATTTTTGTGTGTGTCGTATATATATATATGATGTTACTTCTAGCTAAGAAGACATGAATGTGCAGGAAACAGCTCTGAATCACGTGGCAAGCTCTGGCCTCGCCGGGAATGGCTTCGGAGCCACCCGCGAAATGAGCCTCCGGAAACTGATTTGGGTCGTCACACGAATCCATATTCAAGTACAAAGATATAGTTGCTGGTATGTTATTTCGAGACCATATGAGCTAAATTAGCCTACCATTTTCTTTCTTTTATTACGTTAGTTTTCTTCAGATTTAGAAGAATTTCAATGCGTGTGACAGGGGAGATGTGATCGAGATCGATACTTGGGTGGACGCAAAAGGGAAAAACGGAATGCGAAGAGACTGGATAATCCGGGACTACCATACTAGAGAAATTATAACAAGAGCAACAAGGTGATTCTTTTTTTTCCGAAAATATTTGTGTCCAAGTATGCGAATTTGACAAAGTCTTATAAAGATCTGACGATTAAAAACTGTATGCTATAACAGCGTAGAATTCTCGCCTTTTTTCTAGCTTACTTCTTCAATATGCATGATCTTCTTGTAGCACTTGGGTGGTCATGAATAGAGAAACAAGAAGATTGTCTAAGATTCCTGAGCCAGTGAGACAAGAATTGGCACCATTTTACCTGCACAGAGCAGCAATTGCCGCGGAAAATAATGACAACGAAAAGATCGACAAACTCACGGACGAAACCGCTGAGAGAATCCGAACTGGTTTAGCTGTAAGTAATAAAGTTTTGTGTCTCTGAACTATCAAAACCTTGTTTTATATACACAAACTATATATTTTGCCATTAAACTGACTTGTTTAACTGCAACTGCATCAGCCAAGATGGAGTGATATGGATGCTAATCAGCATGTAAACAATGTGAAATACATTGGTTGGATTCTGGAGGTACTTCCACTAATCTCAATAGCTTTAATTTGCTAATAAAATTTATATATAAAAAAAAAAAAAAACGTTATTTTGCTTGTTTCTGTGGCTTCCATTTTGTACCAAATGATGCGATAAATGAACCGTGATTTTTAAATGAAAAACGCAACAAATTAGCACAGAAACTAGTGCTAATGAACCTTTTTTTTTTTTTTTTTCATGTGTTGTAAATATGCAGAGTGTGCCAATGAATGTGCTGGAAGATTATGATCTAACAAGCATGACACTAGAGTACAGAAGAGAATGCAGACAATCAAATCTCCTTGAATCTTTGACGAGTCCTACACCAAATGCGGCGGCTTTTGAAGACTCGAACAAACACAGACCAGACATGGAATACACGCACATGCTTCGCATGCAAGCAGACAAGGCGGAGATCGTACGGGCAAGAACAGAATGGCATTCCAAATAAAGTCATCATGTCTATATTGATAATAATTTAATTTAAGCGTGCCTAATCCTTCATCACTTTACTTCTTTTTTCTCAGTTTTTTTTTTTTTCGTGTTTTTGTATTTTCGTTTTTGCAGCTATGTTTTGTTTCCGAGTTGTTGTACTGGTATACTCTATCATTTAAAAGAATAAAAAGACAGAAATGCCCTTTTAATTTCGCATTTTAATAGTAGTTATTCCACTCTTGATTCTACCACAAGATATTGAGTTCAATCCTTCACTCTCAAACTCAAAAAAATATTTATCAAATAAAAAGAAACTAAAGGTGAAGTCATCCGTTTCTTACATGGAAAAAAAAATCTAAATAATCTAAACTAATTAAAAAAACCTCAAACACTAATAACTTATAGGTAAGATCTTAAGCCTTGTGGCTTTGGGTCCGGAAAATGGAACTTCAAGACCAATATTATATAATACTAACTCGTTAATGCGTAGTTTTTTTTTTTTATCATATGTGTCAGTGCTTGTATAAAAAAAAAAAAAAAAAAAAAAAAAGTCAATCAAATTATAACATATTACACATAAAATTATATGATGTTTCACGTAAATCAACTAATTGTTGTTTATTACACTGATAGATCGCTGGACATAAAAAAAATTAAAATAAATAAATAAACAAACTGTCTATAATTTATAGTATGGATCTAAGAACGTATAAATTATTGCATGTCACCCAATTTTGTGATATCAAGAAGTCAATATCTATCATTTTGCTTTGGACATAGTTGTTGAGACCAAAAAAAAAAAAAAAACGACATCATTTCCAATCTTTTGAGTTATCCTCTCTTGTTTTTTTTTTTAACTGAAATCATGACTACCATTGTTATCCGGAAGAACAAAAGTGTAGGAATAGAATAGGACAGTAAATGGTGGAGAAACGTACCAACTACATTTCCCCTACTTTTGCAATTTCGGCACGTAACTGCGTTACTACATGATATATACTATATATATAGATATAGTGGATAGGATCAATATAGTTTGGTAACATGTCTTTCCCAAGTCGTTTGGGTATCTATCCAGTTATCTACGAGACATACCATCTTTCGAGTGTGCGACCACTCCAACATAGTATTAAATAAGTTGGACATCGTAGTACTATAAAAAAATATATGTTTAATACAACACAATTAGATGAAAATAAAACCTAACTATAAGTTAGGCTTCAAAGTCTAATCTGCAATTGCTAAACCTATACCCCGGATTAGTGAATGCTTTTCCATCCCCATCCACGCTTATGGAGAGTCTGGGGTAGGAAAAATATAACTTCAATATCACACTCCTTTTTCTTGAATTTGGCCTCTTTTCCTTTTTTTTTTTTTTTCTTCTTTCCCTACTGATTCCTTCTGAATTTGGATGATACCTTTAACAATACATTGATCTGTCATTATCCTTTCCCGGCAAAAAAAAAAAAAAAAAAAGGAAGAAGAGAGAGAGCGAGAGCAAATTGTAGCCAGCCTAATTAAGCAAGACAAAGGAAGGGCAAAATGGGAAGCTCAAGTCACACGTTACCTCGAGTAATTATTGTATGCTTTGTTCCACTTTTACATGGCCAAACACCGTAGTTAAGGACAACCACTCAAACCTCCACTCAGTTTTTCATCTATTTAGTGATTAAAAAAGAAAAGTACGTAAAAATATTGATGTTAAACCGTTTTAAATTGGTGTATCTTTACAAAATTATATTAAATTTAATTATAGTCTATCGATTCAGAATTATGTTTTTTCGTACTCTAAGATACCACATAATACTTCGAATAAAAAATCGGGAGGATTGTGACAAGAATATTCAGTCGGCGAGTGTAATCAACTACTATGGTGAAAAATTATCATAGTATAGGAAAAGCCACGTATAAAAATACAATATATCCCATCGTAGCTTATATGTATGCATATACACACACACACACACACAAGTAAATATAATGCCCAATATTCGACCTAAGTACTTGAAAGAAGACGTGATCCAAAATGATTTTGATTGAATTTGAGCCTCAATAATGTTTACCCCATGTCCCTTTTATATGATATTCTAATAAGGACAAATATAAAGATAATCATATGCTTGTCACGATTTAAGTCTATCTAAAGTTTTCACACCTTTTACACTGATTTATGCGTTATGTTGAATCTAATGATCCTTTTTATTGGACAATGTCCATTTTATCATTGAGTGTGGGACCTAACGTTAATGGGTTATCATGATGAATCAGTAATCAAAGGTTCCAATGCTCTATGATTATCTTGGGAGATTTTAACTGTGAAGGTTTTTTTTTTTGTTAGTTTAATACTCGATGGAATGTGTAGGGGATCATGTTCCATATATCTATGTTGTTAGCATAATTGGTGAGGGTGGGATAATGTGCTTCTCATCGAGAGGTATGGTCCACCTGGAGGGTCTTCAATAAACATTTATGTTAACGTCTGCGAAGTCCTTTTATTAACAGTAAGGAGATATGTTAATACTTGTCACCCCTTTTTCTTGAATTTTTCTTTAAGCACACAAAAAAAAAAATTCGGTTGTTAGAGTGACCAGTTAGAGGTAAAGATTTTTCAAGGATCATATTATTTTTTGATTCAAGAAAAATGTAATCGATCTTTTTAGAAGTATACTTGTTACCATTCAAGATTAGATTTGAAAATTCATTTCACACTATCAATCTAATTTCTTAATTTGAGAAGTTTGTTACAAATTTGTGAACGCAACTAACGAATAGAGTCAGACAAATCTTGAAATCTTAAATCATGTAGGGTCAGCCAAGCTAAGTTTGTTCATGCATCAATGTTATTACAACTATTGAAAGAGACATATAGTACTTTTTGGTAAATAAAACATTAGTCAAATAGTTACAAAGTAATCTATCCCTTCTTATTACGCGTCTCATCATGATTCTTTCCATCAAAAGATGCTCCGTTCGAAGAGGAAATTTTTATCTTTATTTTAGTTAGTTGTATTATATATATACATATATGTATATAACAGAAGATTGAGTCTCAATCATGAGTGTTCTATGCGGGTAATTAAGCAGGGAACATCATTACAAGGTAGAAAGTAAAACCGCTAGATATAGCCAGTGACTGCACCACTTTCGACCACCAGAACAACTCAGCTATAAAATATATATATATATATATATATAGTCTTTAATTCACCGGATATATCAATCTAATAATTTTTTTAATTAAAAAACTCGTGTAATTGATAATTTATTTATTTGTAACATGATGTTAATAGATACCAACTGACATAATAGTACAATATTCGCGTTTCATATTATTAATCAAACAATTACACTGTGAAATAATCATATATATAATATTACTATATGCGGTCATTTCTTCATGCCTAACTTTATTTCATTTTTATCAACTTCATGATTATATCAGCACGCGTTTGACAGATCCTAGACCTGAATGTGACGCATCTAAACTAACTGTACATCCAATTATGACATCACAATCTGAACTGACGTTTTCCTCTGGGGTAAGAAAAATGCGTACCATACAAAATTTTTTTTTTTTTTTTTTATCCCATGCAGTTAAAATCTTGTCTTTGGCAAACACACTCAATCAACTTAACTCAAAATTTTTTTTGTCTTTTTTTCAAAAAGTTTTTATCTTTTTCCCAAAAAGTTTTTTGTCTTTTCTGAAAATTCAAAAAAATGTACTATTCCAACTTAAAAATCTCAACTCAAACTACTCCACCAAACTCCCCTAGTAGGGCTTGAACAATCCGGATCGTTGACAGTTTTGATGCTTTTTTAGCGGCTGATATACGTGACACTACTGACATCAAAAACAAAATCTGATATCTAGATCGAATTAAAACTCATTTAATGGCTAAAATTTTAGTTTGTTTACAGCTTAGAAAACATTTATTATTATAATGTAATTTTGTCCCCGATTCACCGTCTTAAGAGTACTTGAATCAGTCGGAAGTTCTCTACAAATTATATTTTTGTCTACACAGCATTTTAGTTTTATTTCTAAGAAGAATCGAAATATAAATTTGATCAAAACTATGTTAAAACATTTTTTAAAAAAATAGAGAATTGAATAAACTAATTATAATAACATTATAAGGATTTCACAATGACATAAATAGTTTAATATACTTGTCGACGTCTGATTTTAAAATACAGATTATCTCGTGTTTGAACCAAAATTCAAAACCACGCTTCTCATCGAAAGAATAAATGAGATGATTTAAATGAGATTTTAATTTGGTATAGTGTCCCGTCGAATATTGAATATTAATTCTCTTTGTTTCTTATCCTAAAATTTTATAGTTCCATGCTTCAATTAAATGCACGCTTCCATAAGCAAGGAGAAAGCTCCAAAAACCTGAGATCAGAATATCAGAAAACTAAAAGAGTTTGACGCAAAAACCTCAACTGAAACAAATGTTACTTTTGACCAAAAATAACTCGGGTCTCAAGGTTGGTTGCTACTTAGGTATTCTTATTTCAAACAAATTGTTTGTTTGTATGTTTGTTTGCAATACCATAAATGGTTAGACGGTGATGGTAGAAAAAAGTTTGTTATAATTCAAAAAAAAAAAAAAAAAAGTGTGACAGAGAAGCTCATAAGATATGGTCCAAAATAGTAGGCTGGCTAAGTAGACAGGACAATGTTCCATTCGGTGTCTCCACGTGATGGCCACAACCCCACCCCACAATAGCCCTAATTTTTTTTTTTTTTCCCTAAAATTAAAAATGATAAAAATAAATTAAACAAAAATCTGACACAAAACGCCGCACTGTAAGACCAATAGGGTTTTACTTATGCGCCGTACGATTAACTTCATCATTTAGTTATTTATATTTTTTCTATAAAAAGAAAATACTGATTAATGTAACAGGTGAAACTAAAAGAGAACCTGATCCATACTTTACGTATTTCAACCTCACGATGAATAATGGAACTTTTAATCTATGAATGCTGGACAAAAAAGTTTTTGATAAAACATCCTTTAATTATTATACCAACAATATATATCTATATAGATAGTATTTTATACATTATATATTGAGTTCATTAGAAACTTATTCTTAAAATTTCGGATACGTTTAAAATAGTACCTCTAAGTTTTTTTTTTTTTTTTTGGTTACATTTATACCTCTAAATTTTAAATCTATTTTACGCTTACATTTTGTATGGCACACCTCGTGGAAAATGAGTGTGTATTTGCTTGTGTATATACCATTAAAACAACTGATTTTGACTTATTTGAAAAAGAAAAACAACAACAACAACTGATTTTTAAACTTGAATAAATGGATTCACTCTTTATTAATTAAATTTATTATTAAATACCTCATGAACTTTGTCACTATTGTTAATATGTTCCACGAATTATGAAATGTACATATTGTGTCGTCTGAACTTTAACATGAGTGTCAAGTTGCAGTTAGTTTTTCTATAAGTTGTAATGTTAAAATATCCTGTGAACTTTGCATTTGTGTCAAAATGCCCCTGATATTTAATATTTGTGTCAAACTACCCCATGATCATTAATATTTATATCAAACTACCTCATTTATATTATTTTAATTATCTAACATCGTATAATTACTTAATAATTATTAACTTTTTAGAACAAGTAAAAATATATATTTCTTATTATAATAAAGTGACATGCATCTTTATTTTATTTTACTTATTTTAATTCAAGTTTATTTGGGTCATGGGTTTGCTTATGCATAACCATAGTTAGTAGGACTCAGATGTAGGATTTGAATTTCAAATGCGCTATTTACTTGGCCTGCATGATTTGAAATCATAGTCATAACGAATTTCATTCATGTGTTTACTTAATTCATAATGAGAATAAGTATTGTAAATTTACTATGATACTTATTTTTAGTTATATGTTTTAATTTAAAAAATGATTGTTTTACATATTTTGGTACATTATTATCAATCATAATTAAACTAAAAATTGTATTATTAGGAAAATATGATAATGAACATAAATTGTGCAGTTATTTTGTTTAAGAAATCAAAATCAATGTAAATTTAAATTAAACTAAGCAAAATAGATTAAAACAAAAAAACAAAAACAAAGTGGCTCAAAAAAGATACATTCTCTTTTAGTAGAAAAAATAATTTATTTTACTTATTCTAAGAATTTTAGGTAATTATAATAATGTTACAAAATAAGATAGATCGGGCAATTTAATACAAATATTAAGGATCATTGGGCACTTTGACATAAATAAAAAAGATCATGGGTCATTTTGACACAAATGTAAATTTCATGGGGTATTTTGACATAAAGGTAACGGAAAAACTAACAACAACTAACTGAAGAAACAACTTAATACATATGTTAAAGTTCAGGGAATATAATAAGTATATTTCACAATTCAGGTAACATATTGACACTAATAACAAAATTTATGGAGAATTTATGATATTTGAAAAATATATACAATGCTTATTTGTACGGTAGTTTTCATAATTTTCTCATAATTCTTTTTTATTTTTTCAGGGGAAGGGTTTTGGTAGAGACCCTTTGAGGGTCACTACCGGTAGAGCCTTTTTTTGGAACGTTAAGATCCAATCGAACGGTTGAAAAGTTATTAGTGTATCATAGTTACCACACACCTTACTTCATACAAACTTTCCCACCCTTATTTTCTCCGTCGCCGGCGACCGTCTCGCCGCCGGTGACAAACGCCGGCGACCCACCTCCGACCTCCCCACCACCGAACGGCCGGCCGCCAGTGACTTTCTCTCTCTTCTCTTCTCCCTCTCTTCTCTCTTTCTCTCTCCAGCCGACCCCCTGCCCCCACCCCCACCCCCGGCCGCCTCCACCACCGCCCCAGCTCCGGCTCCCCCTCCCCCGCCGGCAGCCCCTCCATCTCTTCCCCTCTCTCTTTCATCCCTTTCTTTCTCTTCTCCTCTCTCTCTCTCTCTTCCCCAGCCGGCGCCCCCCCACCCAGCCTCTCCCCACCCCCCACCGCCGACCCCAGCCCGGCCGCCCCACCCCGCCGGCACCCCTCTCTCTCTTCCCCTCTCCCCTTTCTCTCTCTTCTCCTCTCTCTCTCTTCCCCACCCGCGACTACCCCTCTCTTTCTCTCTCTCTTCTCACGTCGGGGGTAGGGTGGGGGGGCTGGGTTGAGTCACGGTGGGGGTGGGATGGGGGGGCGCCGGGCAGCCGGGGGTGGGGGGGCCGAGGGCCGGGAAGAGAGAAAGGGGAGAAGAGATAGAAAGGGGAGAGGGGAAGAAAGAGAGAGGAGAAGAGAGAGAAAGGGGAGAGGGGAAGAGAGAGAGGGGGTGCCGGCGGGGAGGGGGTGGCCGGGGTTGGGGCCGACGGTGGGGCGGGGGGTGGGGGGAGGCCGAGTGGGGGGGTGCCGGCGGGGGAAGAGAGAGAGAGGAGAAAAGACAGAAAGGAAGAGAGAGAAAGAGGGGAAGAGAGGGAGGGGTGCCGGCGGGGGAGGGGGAGCCGGAGCTGGGGCGGTGGTGGAGGCGGCCGGGGGTGGGGGCAGGGGGGTCGGCCGGAGAGGGAGAGAGAGAAGAGAGAAAAAGGGGAAGAGAGAGAGAAAGTCGTCGGCGGCCGGCCGTCCAGTGGTGGGGAGGCCGGAGGTGGGTCGCCGGCGTCCGTCACTGGCGGCGGGACGGTCGCCGGTGACGGAGAAAATAAGGGTGGGAAAATTTGTATGAGGTAAGGTGTATGGTAACTATGATGCAGCAATAATTTTTCAACCGTTCGATTGAATCTTAACGGTAAAAAAAAAGACTTTACCGGTAGTGACCCTCAAAGGGTCTTTACCAAAATCCCTCCCTTTTTTCAGTTGGAATTATTTTTTTTAAATTTAATTTTCGGTGTAAAACTTTAGGGTCACGTGGGTTGGGCCGGAAAATGATAGGGACCCATATTGTGGGGCCCTACCAACGCATAAAGTAGAAAACATCCAAAGAGCTTTGCGTCCACTAAAAGACAAAACAGAGAGAAAGAGAGAGTGCAAGACACGCGCTGGAGGGAGGTGAGGAAGGGAAAGACAGGAATATTCCGTTGACGTCAGGCTGAGGTAAAACGGAGTTGTGCAGATGTTGGCTTTTTGGCTGCACCAGCCCCCAGAGAATCTCTTTTTCCGCCCTTTCAGTTTCAGATTCATGAGAACTGAATGAAAGATGGAAGCTCCTTTCCCTTCTCGTCTCGTCTTTTTGGTTTTTGGACATATTTTATTTTTATTTTTTTGTATTTATTGGTGTCTTTCTATCTAAAAATAGTTTTCCATTAATTTCGTGATGTGCCCTTTTGATCTGATTTGTCTCTGTTTTTTTCCCTCCTTGTTGAATATCTCATGTGCAATTTTGTACGATGAAAAATCTCATACGTAACACTTGGTAGATTTTCAATACGAAATGACAACAAAATCATTCTCTCCATCGAAAATAATGAAACAAAAATAGGGTTTCTTTTTTTATAAAAGATTCTAGCCCCAAAAAAAGTTAAGTAGGATTAATTTAAAATTCAAAAATTAAAATAAGAATCTTTAAATTTAAAGTATAAAATGAGAATAAGAATATGTGTTATTAAAATGCATATATATATAGTATGAAGATTTCTGAACGAAACAATTTGATTTTGTTAAAAGAACATGTCAATCTGGACGGTTTGAAAATGTTAGAAAAATATGCATATTTTTGTGGATAATTTTATTGTGTATGTTTTGTAAAAATCAACTTACCAAGCTTTTAAGGTAAAAGATATTATATATCAAGCGCCGATGATATTTAACATACATGCATTATGAAACATATCTTATGCATGATAAGATTGGGTTGTTGAAGACAAGTTGAGTAGGACAATTCTGTTTATTTAGTGAAACATATCTTATGCATGATAAGATTGGGCCGTTGAAGACGAATTGAGTAGGACAATTCGGTTTCACTAATTGTTTATTTAGTGAAACATATCTTATGTATGATAAGATTGGGCTGTTGAAGACGAGTTGAGTAAGACAATTCTATTTATTTAGTAAAACGGAAGTTTGGTAAAAATCCAAACCAAGAACATAAAAGAACGTACGTTTAGAAAATTTGTAATTTTATAATTTAGCCTACATTTAAAATAGAGATTGAGTTTAAACTCAATTATACTTTACAGTTATTTTTTTATCTTTTTTTAAAAAAATCAATTAAAATTATAATTAATTTTTAAAAAATCAACTAATTTTAATTTAAAAATTTTCATTCTATTTTAAACTCAATTCGAATACTATCTTAGACTCAAATGATATTACACTTAAATAACTATACATCTCTGTATATAAGATTGATACAAAATCTTATCAATCATTCAGACAAAAAAAAAAAAAAAAAACTACGTAATGGATATGGACACACAACTTTTTTAAAAGTATTTATCTACACGACACACGCAACTCAAAAAGTTTAAACAAGCTAAAAGTAGTACAGTAAAAAAATGAAAGAAAGATAGAAAAACAAAAGAAAACGATAATAACCCAAAAGTGAAGCCAAGAGCAAAGGCAGTGAAATACTAGGAAAGATTGAAAATAATAATAATAATAATTGTTTTATTTATTATTATTATTATATACATTTATGTATAGATATATATATATATTTTTTTGCGCTAAATGAAGAAGAGCATTAAATGACGCAAGAAGAGAATGGGAAAAGGGGTTGGTTTATGTCAGCGACATTGTTTCCACGTACTTTTCAGTGGTTTCCAGAGTTCAACTGCCGACGTCACACGCCTTGTTTTCTCATCCTTATAAATCCCCACTCTCGCCTTCCCAATGTCCATGCGCGTGATGAGCTGAGCCAAACCCAACTGAACTGAATCTGGTTAGATTTTCAAAAAATATAATTTAAAAATACTAAAAAAAGAAAGGGGGGGGGGGGAGGCGAGTAACTGAATTTGCGGCGGCGTCTTCTTAAATTCAAAGTTCATGAATCATCGTCATCCTTTTTTTTTTTTTTCCTTAATTTGATGATTAGTTTATCTTAAATTAAGTTTTATTTTTTTTATCATTTTTTTTATCTTTTTCTGATAAAATTTTTTATCTTTTCTAAAAATTTTTTTTATCTTTTCTAAAAAATTATTATTGAAATTTTTTTTTATATTTTCTAAAAAATTATTATTGAAATCTTAAACTAAACTCATTCATCAAACACCCCCTTAGTCTCGCCAGAGAACTTCGTCTTATGAGTTAATTGGATATAAAAATTCTTAGGGCATGTTTGGTTTCAAGTTTAGTTTAAATTAAATTGTACTTTTTAATCATGGTTTTTGTTTTTTTTTCCTGAAAAAATTTTTTGTCTTTTCTAAAAAACATTTTTGTCTTTTCTGAAAAATTACTATTGAAACTTATAAATCTTAAACTAAACTCGTTCACCAAAGACCCCCTTAATCTAAATTTATTTGATTTTTTAAAAATTAATTATAAATTTTATTAATTTAAAAAAAAGATTAAAAAAATACAGTTTAGTTAAAATTAAATTTAAATATCATACAAAGGTTAAATTTTTTTCGTTAATTTAAGAGGAAAATTTGAACTCTTCTTCATATAATAAAATCGAATATATATTAAATTATGTCTGGTCACCCATTTTACATTAAAGAAAATGTCTTTTATTTTATTTTTTTTTATTAAATCATAGGTATAAATTTGTTAACTACTTTAGAATGAATTCGTATATGGAATCAATAAAACTTGATTTTAAAATGAATTGCTTTTAATAGTAAAGCATTATATTTGAACTGTTTTTTTTTTTTTTTGAAGGGAATACTATAAAACTTTGTGAGGTAGAGTATAAGAAAAATACTAGATTTTTTGATTATCAAATTATATCTTAATTAAATAAATTTAAATGTATATATAATTTCAGATGAAATTTGATGTAAGTATTTTATTAGGATTAGTTAAACAGATGAGAGATGAAGAGTTTAGATAAGGGGTAATTTCATTTTTATAAGAATAAAGTCCAAATACCTAGTCCTAAATTTAAAATTAAAAAAAAAAGTATTTTATGTGCTTTTTGGGAGAATCTACGGTAAAGTCCTTCTTTTTATACCCTATCGATAGGACTCATTTTTAAACCATTAAGATGTAATCAAATGATCGAGATGTTGTTTGTGTATCATAATTATCATATGCATTACCTCATATTAATATAAATTAATAAATAAAAATTAGAAAAAAAAAACCCACCACTTCCCCGATGTTGGCGACTTTCCTGCCGACACCAATGCCCGACCAAATCCGCCCCACCCCCACCCCTCCCCCCCGACGCTGATGAGCCCAAGCACCCTCCCGACTCTGGCGCCCCACCACCCCCGACACTAACCTAGGCCTTGGCCCTCCCACCTTACAACCGACGCAAGGTTTAGGGCCCCCCACCCTGACACAATCCAGGCTCCACCCCCTACCCCCACTCCCACCTCACCCCACCCCACCCTTGATGCGACCCAGGCCCCTCTAGATTTGGGCCCCTCGCCCCTCCCAAAACCCCGACAACGGTCCCCCTTCTGACAAGCTTCTACTGTTTGAAGACGGCGAAATCGCCTCTCCCTGGTGACCTTCCACCCATTGGCAAGAGAAGAAAGAGAGGGGGAAGAGTGGGAGTTTTTTTAAAGGAAAAAAAAAAGAGAGAAAATCTAATGTATTCAATTTTAAATTTACATAAAATTACCGTTGTAGATTTTAAAAATAATTCAATAATAATCTTTAAATGTATTTTTTAAATGAACTCCATCTTATCTTCTGTGCTTTTCTTGTAAAAATATTTATTCAAGTTTGTGATTATTTAGTTATTTGTTTATCGGGTGCAAATTATACATTAAAAGTCGAGCTTCACCATCACTGCCCACGCCTCCTTGCCCTTTTATCCACCTCCAATACATCTCTCTCTCTTTTTTCTGTCCTCATGAGTCTGATTTCTGACGCCGAATCTAGCAGACACTCTCTTTTCTTTTTCTCTCTCTCTCTGCCTCTCCATCTGCGAAAGAGGTGATCTGGTTAAAAAAAATATATATATATATATATAAATACATTTTGGCAGTGAATAAAGTGATAGGGAATTATAGGGCTTGGTAATCTGTGGGACCCGCTTTTTGGTAGATTTGGTGCATATACAGTAATTTGTTGCACGGCGCCTAAAATAGAGTATCTCTATCGATAAAAGATAAATATTTGCAGAAGAACTGCTCATCTCTATCTCCATCTATTCACCTTTGTAAAAAGTTTTGTATACGTACGCATAGTCGTGTAAGTGTTTTGTATGTGCACATGGGCCTTTGAGTTAAAACAAGTTACTCGCACAAGGTTCTCAAGTACTTCTTATCCAAGTAATATTTAAGGTCATCATGTCTCCTCTTTTTTTTTTTTTTTTTATAAATATTTTATCTATACAGCATGTATGAAAACTTTCAACTTCTGTTCGTGCAGAATAGAGAAATAAACCAAGACAAAACCAAAAAAAAATATATCATTTGACTCGTCGAGTGATTGGGATTTCACGTGATAATAACATAATACCACATAACAAGTTAAGAGAAATTATTGAAAACACCATTTTTTTTATCCAATTTAATTTATTGTGTTTGAACTTGCATGGAAATATATTTGAACCGCAATTCTTTTTTTTTTTTTTTTTTGTAGCATTTCTTATTACATATAGAAATTTGGTTTTAAATAAAAACTTTATCATATCTACAAATCAAGTACCATATTTGTTTTGTTGGAACAATTCAATTCACCATTGAAGACTAAAGTTTGGTGGTAAAGATTGGTCATTTTCCTGGATATCCTGGGTTTGAATCGATCTCATTATTTTAGTGACCGAGATATATAAATTTGTCTATATATTATGATCAGTATACACTCAATTTTCAGAGTTATTCAACAGAGGCCACACTATACTCTGATTATAACAATTTGGAAAGCAATTCATTTTATTCATATCAACGTAGTTTATTAAGGGAAAACCGAACCAGAATCACATATTGTAAAAAATCTAACTTAGTAATAAACATATAAGAGTATTAGGTCATCCCACTCATTCTACTTAATATGATAACATTTTAAAATAGAAACTCAATCACTTAAAAGTTTCAAATTTCGCTTATTCTCTCTAATTTTCACAGTTTTGTTATATAATGCATTTATGGTGAGGATAAATTTTTAGATGCTTATTACATTTGGTTAGAAAATGTAATTTAAGTCATCTAATTAACTTTTTAACATTCTAATTTATAAATGAAAGCAATTTTGCGTCATGTGAACTGTAACGCAAGCTATAAATTTTTTTAATAAAGAAAAACGTTCATATAGAACGGTAATTATATATAATTCTTAACATCAATAGTAAAACAAATTAGACAGTTCCTATCAAAGAAAATCCCACGTCTTGGTTGATTGATTGCGTATGTTATTTTGGTCTTAGTTAATTGACGTTTTAGAACTTAGTAGAAAACACCATCACTTTTCCATTACTCACGTGATGTTTACTTAACAAGAGCCGCCTACACTTTATATATAAATGTGTCTAAGTTAGTAGAATATTACTTTGAGCTAATTAGAAAGAAAATCCATTTTGCTTTTTAGAGAAATTTTGGGTTTCTAGGTAAGCAGGAAGAATTGTACACATGCGTGGTCTTCTTTTATATTTTCCCATATGCAATTCATTATTTTCTTCATTAAGATCTTCTTTTTCCTTTTTGAGAAAAATTGACTTCTGATGTTTGTACTTTTTGACTCATTTATTTGCTGTAATTAAAGATGTAACTTCATTTGAAAGAGATACAAATTTTATATCTTATAATAAAATCATGTTCATTAAATTATGCATACAATCACGATTCATATCCTTTTTTGGATGACAAATTTGAGGCTCAATTTTTTTTTAACATTTTTTTTTTCTTTTTGTTGGGATGTGCTAGATTTAATATACGAGCTAGAGTCCAGTCCAAAGAGGCAAGAGAGTTTGTGGATGAGGTGTTTTTAAAAGACAAATTCCAACGTTTTCGAGACTCCTTGGAATATATCCAACTTAGTCATATACGTAACTTGAGCTTCTGCTATATATATATATATAGTTTAATTATTGGTACTACACTATCTGTTTGTGTTAATTTAATTTAAGCTAACATGCGGAGTAGTGGGAAAAAGCCAAATTTATTGTGCCGACACAAGAAGTTGTCCAAGTCCTGTCCCTTTTAAATAGTTTTCAAATAGTTTTTTCCGCATATTTTGTCAATTATTTAACAACTAATTGGTTTTAATTATACGAAATGATGAAAGTAGCCCTAAGCGCAAATCATGTGCGATACCTTTGGGATGCTAATTATTCTTAATTAATGCCTTTTAACTTAATTTCAATAATATTATATTCCTCCAATTTTATATTGTCTTTTTCACATTCTTTTGATGCACAAGAATAATTTCGTACTTGAAGTACAAGAGCTCTCATTATTTTATTTGAAAATTTGCACATCTATACTTGTACGAGTAAAAAACGATTCTTGAAAGTTGAAACCGATTTTAAAGGTTAGAGCTATTATAATTGTATTTTATTTTATTTTATTTTTTTGATAGCAGCTCTATAATTTTACTTGAAAATTTACACATCCATATCAATTATTTATACTACAAGTTTTTTTAAAAAAATATTTGATAAAATTAATTTTAGCAATCTGATTTATGAGTTAAAATTATATCATATCTTGTATTATTTTTAACTGTATTCCCCTAATTTTGTTTTGTTTTGTTCTTTGATACACGAGAATTCAATCAAATGATTAAAGAAACTTACTAGATTAGTAAGGCAAAACAAAACTTTTCAAAAAGAATCTTCTTCATCAAAAAAATTGAAAAAATTCAAGCTAGTTTAATGAACAAAAAAAGATTTCATTATTGCTGCAAAGAGATATTTTAGGCTCTAGGTCGAATTGACCTTTTATTTTCCCCAACCATGCATTTTAGTGTTTTTGCTTGTGTCCCCAATATTTTTCAATCCGGAGACAAATATTGGAGATTTTTTAAAGTACCAAAAATAAAAGTTATTTTTCTAATTTAAAAAAAAAAAAGATGAAGAGTATGACAAGGTAAAGAAAATCATGGAAAGAAAGAAGAGACAAAAGGGAAGCAACCGCGAGATAGTGTGCTTCACATACACACACATATATAAATATATATATATATATATATATAGAGAGAGAGAGAGAGAGAGAGAGAGAGAGAGAGAGGAAGACGATGGGGGATATGCACCTTATCTTTCTCAGGATTGGCAACTAAAAAAGTTTTGTTTCACTTGCAACAATTTCATTATATCTTGGTCTTCTTTTTTGAGAGCAAATGAAAATAAGACCTTGGGGAATAAAAAAGGACGTTTCCAGTTTCCTAACCACCAAAGGAACTCTCCTTTTCTGTGGAATTTTCACTTCTAAATTCCTAAAAGTAACCAACTTCCACGCATTTCACTATTAGATATATGCGGAAATAATTAATAATTTATTAACATACCTAGTTGGGTAACTATGTTAAAATATGAATAATCCCTTGAGGCATTAGTTACTTAAATATTTGGATTTATATATAAATATATACATATATTGATTCGATATAAAGTATAGTATGGACCACTGTCTTCTCCTTTGTCCTTGGAGGAAAGCTACTATTTTGGTTGTAATAGTGGATGAGATTTCTATCAGGCAAAGTGTGGGTGCAAAAACGAATTTTTGTAAACTCAATGAAGAAGAAAATATATTGATAAAATATCAGAAAAAGAAAATATAAATATTTGTAGCTTTTTTTTTTTTTTTTTTCCACCGGTCCGGCTCTTTGAAGTTAGGAAATGCCAAAAAGAGAATTAATTTAGAATTTGTTCTTTTGGAGTGAATGTGATCACGTGGATTATCATTATTACAAAAAGGAGAAAAAGAATAGTAGATATGTGCATAATAATTTTAATATGTTTGGCAGTACAATAATAATAATAATTAAATATATTGCATGCTTTTACGAGGTTTTTACAAAAATCTAAATCGGATGTTAAGGACCTTTTGTTTTAGAATAATTTTGATCAGTCTCAAAAGAAACACAAAAGAAACAAAAACAAAAACCCTTTAGCTGGAATGATGATATTAGCATGTGAGGATGGAATCTCATGCAGAAACATGAGTCCCTAAAATATAAAAAGATAAAAAGAAGAAGAAAAAAAAAAAAAAAAGAAACCCTTTTGAAAAGGTTTTTTTTTTTTTTTTTTAAATAGGGTACTAATTAATTTAGCTCATTTTTGTATTATAATGACCTAAATGGGCAAAAGGACATGATTTATAAGCTGTGTTGGTACAAGCACTGATGGCACAATACTCGACATGTTACTTTCAAATACGCAGACACCCAAAAAGGGGCATTTGCATGTGCTAATACTATCCTAAGCTTCTACACATCTATATGGTTTTTATTATGAAATCACTCTTTTTTTTTTTTTTTTTTGTTCCCTTTTTTTTTTTTTGGAATTAAATTTGTGTTATTTAATGTGTCCCACTTCTGACCTAACGCACTTTCAACAGCAAACTTGTCCTCCACATCCAGAGGAATTTGTGGGTAACTAGTCTAGTCATGTACATCTAAGATTGTTGGACTTAATAATTGTAATTGCCCTGAGGCAGAGTTCGTGGGTTTGTTGGGTGAACGAGTTTGAATTAGAAATTTTAAGTTTCAATAATAATTTTTGTTAACTTTTCAGAAAAAAACTTTTTTAAAAAAAAAAAACTTTTTCAGAAAAAGACAAAAACTGAGATAAAAATTTTAGTTTGAAATGGTGTTCCAAACACTCCCTCTATACTGCTTAACTTAATTATTTTCTAATGCTCTAATTTTACTTATATCGGGAGGCGTTGATATTCTTATCATGAGAGTTTCAGAAAAAAATAAAATAAAATAAAAAGTTTTCGAGGTTTGTATTTCTCTTGTTATCTTATTCTTCATTGTATTTGAATCTTTTACGGCGTTGATCTTGCGTGCTTGTTTGTTTGTTTTATTTGATTTTATTGCTCTTGTGGTAATAAGAAATTAGGGTTATAAACGAGGAGTTTTTTTTTTTTTTTTTTGCTTTCTTTTTGTTCTCCTACCTCTATTTCTATTTCGATCTACAAATAAGCAACATGTCATGCTTTGACAAATTGCTTTTATTTTCATCGCTTTCATGTGCAAAACAACTCAAAGAAAATTGTGAGAAATATTTAGCCTCCATCAAAAGTGTTTGCAAAATTACTTACCTTGGTGAATTTCACAATGTGACAATCATTTGCCATACTATACACACACACACACACATGCACATATATATATATATATATATATATATATTCAGAGATCTCTACAGGTACATGCTGCCCATATGGGAAATAAAGAGAATCCAAGGATGTTAAAAAGTTACCAAACTACATAGTGTCGACATGGGAAAACGTTATATTCATTTAACAAATAATTTTATCCAAGATAGAAAATATATGATCCTAGTGTGGTCTTCCAAAAATGGTATTTCCAAGATCATTTAAGTGAAAAGTATTTAGCTATTTTTTCTTTCTTTCTTTCTTTCTTTCTTTTTTTTTGGGGGAGTGAATCTAGAAAAATGTAAACCCAGCAACGAAAAAAGAGGCAGTAAATCATGATGAGAAACTGGTTATAACACCAGAAAGGTGAATTATTTGCAGAGAAATCATTATTGGAAAACAGAACTACATAACCACAAGTAAATACCACGGCTTCTATGCGTTGCAACCGAAAAACTATAGGCACAGAAAAACACAAACTTCTTTTTTGGCTGTGCCTTTCCTTAATACACACTATGGGTGATATGCTTCTATCTTATCGGTACGTGTTATCGTTTTAAGTGTTTAATGATTTTTCAACGGTTCATCTATAAGTGTTCATGTTAAAAATTTATATGCAACACGCAGAATTGTTTCTAATCATGGATCAAACCTTTAAAAAGTTGTTCGAATGATTAAAATAATGTATCTATCAGAAGAATAAAAATACAACTCCTATCATAAAACACATTTTCCATGTTAAACATTTACCACACCTCGTGACAAATTTTTCTTTTTTTTTTTGTTTGACTTCTTCGAGTTAAAAAAATAGCAAACACCCATGACCAACATGTTTAAAGGACAAAATTTTCCAACGTAGAATTACACTGATTTCGGCCACCCGTTTCTGTTTTTACTCTCGATGACAATCAAAATCTGCGTGCTCATATTTTGGCTTCCAAAATCTGTGTGCTCATATTTTGGTTTCCATCTTCAATACCTTATTCTATCAGTCATACACAGTTCTTTAACCGTCTAAAAATTCTTAAGGATTCCATTAAATTATTACATTTCTAGAAAAGAAATATAATATGATTATGATGTCAGTGATAATTTATGTATCACTGATAGAGCCATCACAATATCGTTGATGAACATGCAGACAATTCATTCAAAAGCTATATATGCATATTGGCCCCCACTACACTAATGGTTATACAGGAGGACCACTTAAATATTGCTTTGAAGAATTATTATTATTATTATTATTTTCTCTTTTCTTTTTCTTTCTTTTAGAGTCCTAATGATCTTTGGTCAATGCATGTTTTAAAACCAATCTAAGTGCTAAAACTGATCAGAAAACATTCAGGTCAATTCCTTGTTCATTTTCACTCACTTTGTAAGCACCCCCATTTCAATCCACTTCAAATTATATAAATTATATATATATATATATATATATACAAAAAGGAACCAAAAAAGAATTTCCACAGATACAAGACAACCCTGTGATCCTTAATTGTCCACAATTAGGTAAGATTTAACGGTTAAAATAACAATTCTTGTAAGCGCACGAATTCCCAAATTTTTGAAAGAAACTATTAATTAATAAAAAAAGAGAGAGAGAATAAATTTACATGTTCATTACAAGAGTATTTATTTATTTATTTATTTATTTTTACCCATACTCATATATCATAATATAATAATAACTAAAAAAGAAAAATACAAAGCGGAAGCTTAGCCTCAAAATTCTACAGCTTATAACCTGTAGCTCATACTTTAAAACTTTAAAAAACAAAAGAACAAAAAAACAAGGAGGCAAGAAAAGAAAAGAAAAGGAAAGGAAAACCTACACATAGAGAGAGTGAACAGAGTACAAATTCCACTGTTTTTATCTGGACATTTGATCTTTCATTTTCCCGGCTTCCAAACAACATGTTAAATTTTTTCCCCTTGAACGTTTTACATGACAGAACATGCATTTGGGTTCTCATCACTGAAGAACTGGGGAGGGTAGGAAGGTTCCTGGGGATGGTACGGAGCTTCCTGGGAAGCGTAGGAAGGGTAGGAAGCGTACAAATCCATGGCGTATCTTGGTGGCGCATAGTAGTTAAATTCACTCTTCTTCATCTCCACACCCTTATTCTCTTCTCCAGCACCACCACCATTTTTATTGTTATTATCATCTTCTCCGCCTTTTTTCTTTTCAGCATCTTCCGCCGCCGCAGCCGCCTTGTCGGATCCTTTTTTCGCATCCTTATCACCGCCGCCACCGGCACCGTCTTCAGCTTTTTTGTCGTCCTTGGGCTTGCCACTTTCCTCCTTGTCTTTTTTGGCATTGTTGTTGTTGTTATCGGGGTCTTGCTTCACAATCACGGCGTGTTTACCGGTTTTCTTGTACACGTGCTCCACCAACTTGGCTGGATCCACACCCCCTTTCACTGTCACTTGTGAGCTCTTTAGATCTGGCTCTGCAGATTCCACGCCTACAATACACACCACACACAGATATACATAAATACACATACATATATTAAGTAATATAAGAAAATGGATCTAGAGAGTAGAATATTCCATATTTGGTGGGGATTTGTTTGTTTTAATGAACTTGTAACAAAGTAATAATGAAATGAATTTTGACTTTAATTGGACTGGATTTAATGGGGAATCTCTTCTCTCTCATGATATATTTTTTTAATTGAAAGACAGAATGTATTGATTTTGAGATACATAAAGAATAAACTCTCTTTTAAGTGATTTAGGAAAGAAAGTGAACTTTTTTTTTTTTTTTTTGGCTTCCCTGTTCAGGTGGTTTACAGAGTAGAGCCGTTATAGTAAATACACAACAAAAAAAGAAAGAAAAAATAAATGGAAACTGGAATTGCAAGAACTGAAAATTAATCAAAGAATAATAAAATATACACACACACATAGATATATATATAAATTAAACCTTTCATTCTTAATATGCGCTTCTTGATTTCCTGTGCACAGGCCTCGCAATGCATGTACACCTTTAGCACCACTGTCACCACCGGTGGCTGAAATTGAAAAAAATAAAAATTAAAAAAAATTAATCAATCTCAGAATCCCAAATGAGAGGAGGAAAAAAAAAAACGGAAAACAAATTATTGTAAATGAAAAAGAAAAAAAAAAAGAGAAAAGAAAAAAAGAAAGGACCTCTTCTTTCTTGTCCTCTGGTTTGGGCTTCTCTTTCTCAGGCTCTGGTTTCTTGTCGTCCTCAGAAGGTGGTTTTGGGATAGGAGAGAGAAGCTCAACTTGTCTGTGAGTCTTCCTCTGAACCCTCTCCAAAACCTTCAATGGATCAGCCTTCTCTCCTTTCACAACCACCTTTGAACTCTTGCAATCCGTCCTTACATCATCAACTCCTTTAAAAAAAAAATTTTTTTAAACCAATAAAAAAAAAACCAAATAAGAAAAAGACCCAAAAAAAAAAAAAAAAAAACCTTCAAAGTCCTTGAGGCAGCGGCGAACTTTTCTGGCACAGCCCTCGCAATGCATATAGACTTTGAGGATGATATCTTGAGGCGGTGGAGGAGATTTCTCTGTTTTTCCTTCTTTATTATCTTCAGCTTTGGCTGCTTCTTCTCCTCCTCCTGATTTCTTCTCTTCCTTTTTCTCTTCTTTCTTCTCCTCCCCTTCACCTGGCTTTTTCTCCTCCATTTTCTTCTCTTCGGCCGGTTTCTTTTCCTCCTAAACAAACACAACAAAACCCAGATTTCAGAAAAACCAAATGCAAATAATACAACATAGAGTGTAACGCTTTTGATGCGAGAGAATTTCAGATAATAATAATATTATTATTATAGTACCTCCCCCGTTAGCAAAGTACCTTTTGGCTTTCTGAATGGAAAAAGAGAGAGAGAGAGAGAGAGAGAGAGTTTTTGGGTGGCGAAGAGAGAAAAAGATAAGCTCTGAAGCTTTTGGTGCTTTGGTTTTTGGTTTGGCGATTTGTTTGAGTTGAGTGCTTTTTTGCGCGATATCTTTTTTTTGCGTACTTGTAATAAACTTTTGTGTGTGTGTGTGTGTGTGTGTGTGTGTGAAAATTTGTAGGTGAGTGTTGGGGAAGTGAGAGGCTCTCCTTTTTTTCTCTCTTTTTATTTATATGGGAGAGGGAGAGGGTGTTTAATTGAGTGAGTCTCTCTCTACCTTCTCCTTTTAGACTTTAGATCTGGGCTTGGTTTTAGGGGTTAATTTTAAAAATAGCACATGTGGAAAGATATTATTAAAATTAATATTATTTTTGTTTTCTTTCATTGCTAATACTATTACGTCATTTATCTTCTGATTTATGGAACCAGAAGCTTGTAAGGGATGCTAAATTCTGATATTACCCCGACTTCCTACCCATCCAAATCTCCCTCTAAACCCCTAACTTGATTTCAAACCATTTTGGGAGAGAAACTCCCATTTAGAGAGAGAAAAAGAGTGAACGGGAAAGAGAGACCACTACCCACAGAAACCGTCAAAAACCTCTCCATAACCTCTCGAAAACTAGTCATTTCTATAATGACCTATGGCAAACATTTCTGTAATGACCAACTAGTCATTTCTGTATTAATCCATGGTAAATCATATAATAATGACCAACTGGTCATTTCTATAATGACATATGGTAATGACCACCGATTTGTTCCCTTTTTGCAAGAAAAAGGAGATGAAGAAAAAGAAATTGCAAAAGATGGAGATGACAAGGAAGAAAACAATGAGGTAATCCAGAAAATCTGCATTGTATATACCTTATATGCAGATGGTTGTTTCTATAATGACCAACTGGTAATTTTTAGTATAACCTAATTGAAAAATTACACAGGAAAAATATAAAGAGTATATATGAAGAAGGAGATGAGGGAGAAGAATGAGGAGGAAAAGTATGAAAACGGCAAGGAAAAGAAGGAAAAGAAAAAAGCCTAAAGCAGCCAACGAAAAAGAAGATGAAGAAGCCAAAGAGAAGAGGATGAAAGAAATAATGAAGAAGCAATCAATGAACAAAAAGAGAACATAAATGATCAGGTTATTACTAATTTTTGTAACATACAAACATAATCATTTTGATTGTTACCTACGAGTCATAATTTTCTTACCTATTTGATATTTGTCATTTATAGATCCCAAGCAGAAGAGGTCCAGACTTTCAAGGCTTGGATAAGAGAGGTCCAGACCTCTAGTTGAGAGTGGCTCAGGAGCCCATGCTCCGACGAAGGTCATAGTTTATGCCCTCCCACGAGGTCTCTTAGATGAACCTCCTAAAGAGAATCTAGAGCAGTTTAGGGTATGCATAAAGAAAGGATTATTAAAAAAGCCTCCTCAAGGGCAATTTGGTTGTTATGAAGAAATGTTCTTTTACTTTGAAAATGATTTTAATATTGTCCTTACTAATTTAATTTTTTTTTCTTTTTAGGAAACAGCCTGCCCAATGCATCGCAAAGTATGAGACGTTGGATAAACCCCATGACCTCAGATTCATGGTAGTTGAAAAAAAAAGTTGGTTCTATGAGTTGGCAACCTCCCTTATTTGGCTCTGGGATGATGTAAGTAGTCCTTTTTTTTTTTTTGACCATGTAATCAATTTTTGTTAACCTTATGTGAAGTAAGTAATTTTTATGCTGACTCATACTGTTTTGCCATTTGTTTCTGATTTGTGTATTTAACACATTGAAGTTGTATTCTATTATTAAGGAGAAGATCATGCATTTCCCTGAACTGCTACACTGAAAGGTCACAACAGTAAACACGTTTTTTAGGGCCAAGATTGGTGCATTGTGGCCCGTCTACAAGAAAGCACCAGATAAATTTGATTGGGGATTGTGTGATTCTTTAATGAAGATCATACTTGGCGTGTCTATCCGATGTGGTTTGTCATGGTTTGAGGTGAACACTTTGCTAATCCCAATGCACTTGCAAGATTGAAACATTGGGTACTAACAAAGCTCGACCTTATAAATTGGACCCTTGAAGTGTACAACTCTCTTCATCATGAAGACCCTCGCAATTACAAGGTTTGATAAGCATTAGAATGTACGTCCAAGTTTATTCCAATGCTGGTTGATAGGATCAGTTTATTCGAATTCAAACCAAAGAACCCTCTGGGAACTTACCCAATACCTGTCACCATCATGTAAGATATTCCTTAACAAGAAAATGGGTGAGTTAATGTATTGGTAATATATTCCTACAACCTTCTTAACATTAATAATGATGTGGTTTGTGATTCATTCTCATTTGTGAACTGTGAAACAGGGGTGACTGTGGTATTTTTACCATTAAAAATGCTAAATGCTTAATAAAAAGGAGGACATCTGTTATTGGGTTATTCAGGAATGCATGAATATGTTTCAAGAGTAACTAACATGTTATCTGTGGTCTCATGCAAAGAAAAAGGTTGAAGACAATTACAAAAGCGACGATGGGGTGTATATGATAGACATATAAATAACCTATTTTTTAAATCTTTTTATACTTCTATGATGTAAATAGCCCCATTATGTCTTCATTAGAGACCATTTTTAAAGTTTTAGAACTTCGTTTCTTGCAACATGTAATGGTTAACATGTTATCTTTGTTCTTCAATATATTTTTGTCAAACCGTTGGCACTGAGGACACAGTGAAATTGACCTATTGGTCAATATGAAAATAACATTTCTATTCAACTCTTAAATGTTAGGCAAATCCATGTTTTTTTTTTTCCATTATATACAATGTATGACAATTTTCATTTGTGTTTTAGAACCCCTGTTGTTACGTCAATGTCAATTACATTTTTTTCAAACTACTGAGGTGACAATGAAATTGACCATTTAGTCAATATGAAAATGATCATTTGTGTTCAACTCTCAAATGTTAGGCAAATCCATGTTTATTTTCTATTATACACAAGGTATGACAACTCTCATGTGTGTTTTAGAACCCTTATTATTATGTCAATTGATATTGATGCTGTAAACAATGCTGATAATAAACGGAAATAAAAATGATGCTAGTTTTAACAATATTTTTCTCATAGGTGCTATTTTTGAAATGAATCCCTTGGTTCTATCATGATCATTAATGATCAAGATAATCATCACCGTCAAGCAAAAATGACAACTCAGACCATGACGTGGCTTTTTATAAACGGGCATGTGCAATGGAGAAAGGGACAAATGGGGGCTTGCTTGGTTGTTAGAGAGAGAGGGTCCATTCTTGGTAATTTACCAGAATTCGACATGGCGTATCCGCATCCATAGTTACCTCCCTCGCTCCTCCGCGGTCATCCGCGGCGGAGCCATCTTATTATTTTCATAGGTGTGTATATGGGTATAAATAATTTTTAATACACATACAATGAGAATAATGTAAAATTTTTTAAAATAAAAATTGAAAAAAGTAAAGAAAAATTCACTAAGGCTAAAAATATCTACTCGATTATAAGTGACTTTATCCCTAATTATCAGTCAATGAGACTTGATATGTTCAAACATGACTTGCACGCTATCAGTTATTTTTGCTAAGAGAAACAGTTTTCATTGATTTAATTTCTTCTGTGGTGTTTTCGTTATAAAAATATCATTTCATGTATTTCTTTATTCACACTTTATTCATGTTTTGAAATGTTACACTATCTACAAAAATATTATTAGTGTAACATAAATGAAATATAAATTAACTGATGTAGGAGCATAAACCGTTTTCTGAAGTGCAACTCTGTTCCATTTGACTGAATTGTCTCATTATAAATAGGCCTTATAATCGTGGTGCCCACCAGATGGGATTACCCTGTTGGAGAATCGGACCACCCCGTGGGATTTAATAACAGCTTTCTTTTCTTGATTATATATTTCTTCCTAGACTGGAGACTTAAGATGGACCTCTTTGCAGCGAAGCAAAAAAAAAAAAAAAAAAAAAACGTTTCTTTTTGTAATGAATGAAACAAAGGAAACAAAAAATGTGTGTACTGATGATAAAAGAGAGTTTCAGAAAGTAATGAATATTAAATCACAAAGAAAGAATGTGTTCGTTGATGATTTATAAAAACCATATCAGAAGAGAATGAAAATTAAATCACGATATTCTCATTTCAACCGTTTGAAAATGAATCTTCTTATTATTTAAATAGTCTCTAACATTTTTTAATTCAAATTTGTGTTTGAAAAAGATTCTTTTACTCCGATTATGGAAAACGCATAAAAAAAAAAATGAAACAAGAATCAGCAAAAATAAGTAAAATAAGGTAAGTAATTAAGATCAGGTAAATGTTAAACGTTTTTACTGAGGCAGATATGTTAGTTGAAAAAAAAAAAAATGGAGTAAATGAAAATGGACAAGAAAGAAAAGAATCCAGTTGAGCAAATGCACGTCAGTTACAGTTTTTTTTTTTTTTTTTTTCCTTTCTTGCAAGGATGAATAATTTTCCTCATTTCCCTCTTTATTGCTTTTGCTGTGTTGCCTTGCCCGGTTAGGAACAATTATATGAAATATTCATTGCTGTCAAGTGTAAGTGCAGAGACCAATAAATATGCCTTTGAAATTTTTGGTGAAATTTCTTCTTCTTCATCTGTATTTATTTATTTCATTTTCTTGTTTATTTTACGACAAACAAGGACCGTACGATCACGGGATCATAATGATTGGACCCACTAGGTATAGATATTGTTGCAAAAAAAAAAATTTTTTTTTTTTATCTCATCAATGATCAAATCTACCATGTTAAAGGCTTTGGCAGTGCCATGTGATTCAGTACCCTATCCAGCCTCTCTGATGAATTAATCATGATAAGTGGCACCAAATTCAGGTGCTGTATATTTATTGTTTATAATCAACACGAAATTTATTTATTTATTTCTTTTAGGAAATCAACACGAAAATTTGATTCTTATAATCATGAAATTGTGCATGTTGGTTCATAACGAAAAATTCTACTAATCCAATGTACTTCAGTGGTTCAATTTTTATTAAATTTTGTTAGTTTCGTATAATTTTAATTTGAAATAATTTTGATTAAATTTAATATCTTGAAACGTTTGAAAAAAGGAATAAAATTATCAATCTTATGAATTCAATATCCATGTATATTCCATGGTTATAAATCTAAAAATAAAATATGGAGGATGAAAAGAAAAAGAAAAAAAAGCTTCAAATTTTTGTTTTGGATTTATTAAAGAAAGAAATTAGGATGTCTTGGATTCTACGTCGAACCAATTAGTTGACAGAAGATCGAAATTAACTTTTTTTAAAGGGTAACGATAGTGAAATTCACTATATATATATATATATATATATAAACTTTACTTGTTATATTTCCTCAAAAGATATATACAAAGATAGCCACTTTTGAAGGTGGTACTGTTAGTTGGGATAACAAAATCCAACCAATGAGGAAATGACTTCTTAAGACCTTCAGCAATATATCATGATTATTATAAAGACAAATTTCATTCACTAATATTGGCCCCTCCTCACCCAACTCTTTGCCTTGCAATTTGTGATCATCACATCATTGAAAAAAAAAATGATTTTCATTCCCTGCTCAATCTGCTTTGCCTGGGGTCATCAACCATTAAAGTTGTGTCCTACATTTTTTTTTTATACCCACACATATAGTTTTATCACCTATATATCATCCCCCTTTTCATGGTGCGTTTAGATATCATCTTGTATTTAATATTGTATTCAAATTAAACGAATGTTTTTTAAGATGGGTTTAGATATCACAGTTATATTTGAATGTATATATTCCAATCAAATGTGCATTTGGATGTCAACATTGAAATATAATATTAACTATATATAGAAGTAAGAGTGTTGAAAAAAAAAAAAAGTGCTTTGGAATGTGTGTATTCAAATGGAAAATGGTATTTGTAATGAGGTTTGTTCAAAAAATAATGTATTCAAATACAAAACACTAACAATCAATTAAATATTGTATGGTATTTGGACAAATATTTTAATTGAATGAGTGATCCAAACATCCCATCAAAAATTTTACTATGGGCTATTCTTATTATATTTAATAATAATTAAGATCGTACAATTTAAATAATATGGTGCATGTTACATGAAGATGGATTAAAAAAAATTAATCGTTTGGATAATATAAATCTATCCACGTTATATATATATATATATATATATAGTCTAATTTAAAATCGTAAGATTGACATCAATAATCCTATATATATTAGAGCGTAACCATGTTGTGGAGTCACCATCTTTCTTTAAAATGGTGTTATTATATTATCATTATTTGGCTATATTATAATAATAGTAAAAATATACATTGAACACTTGGCAGAATGTAAACCTGAGAGCAAATTGATGATCTGTTGCACAAGTACATGGCAACTCAAAAGGCATGGAAGACCTTGGGGCAATTTAAGCATGAATTAACCGCCCACCAAAAACCTCATTATAAAACAAAGAAAAAAAGAAAAGGAAAGTAAGAGACAAGCAACAAAAAGGAAACATATAGATAGCTCAACATATACGGCAAACAATGTTGCTGGTAGGTGAGAGTGTACTTCTTTTTTAATTATTTCATTATAATTCATACCTAGCTTATAGAATATTTCTCCAGAAATTTTAATTTTGTATGTCAATTATTACATGGGAGAAATAATGGCCTAACAAATTGATTAGATATTTATTGAGAGAAAGTGTAGGGGAATGGAAATAAAAGTGAAACACAAATTAATTAGAAAATTAATTACAGGCCAGTAATTTTGATTATCTATAGAATATATTATAAGAATAATGATTGAATTAATTTCATCACAGTATTGATCTTATAAAAGTATATACTAGTGTTTAGAATTTATCTAATGTAGGACAAAATATATAGGTTCCCAAACATTTCAAAGGGAGTGGACATTCGTATTGACTCCGATCTCCACATAATCTATTTCGAGATAATAATTCATCAAATCTTTTTATATATAGAAGACGTTTGTTGGCTCTGATTCACAAGATAATTAGTTTATAATTTGGCGCCAGTTAGTTGACATGACAATGATTTGATATATTGTGGTACTATTATAAGTTTCTATATATATATATAATTACCACATTACAACCAGATAGTTGCACTGTTAATTAACTTCTACCTATATCTATAGGATTAACTAATTAAAAGCTAACTTTTTTTTTTTAAAGGAAAAGCCGACAAGATATATAGTTAATTAAAAGCTACCTATATATATAGTTAATTAATTCTCTATTATTCATCTCCAAGAGAGTGATTAAAAGTGCCATTTATTTACAAGGGTCATTTCAGATTAGATATATCTACTATTTATATCACTTTTATTCCGTCCTTTTTATTCTTCAAATCTTTTTACTTTTTGTTGTTATTCGCAATGCCATGAGGGGAAACAACAGTTTCTTGATCGTTGATGTAAGAGGAATTTTCTGGCTTTCCTAAGCTTTTATTTGTTTGCAAATGTAGATCTTTAATTAATAACACACGCGATAATTTCTCGTTTTGATTAGGACTTAATCACAAGATATTAGTTTCCACCAAATTGTTAATTATTTTAACTCAACATTATATGCTTACTCATTGAAAGCTCCTAATTGATACTTTAATTTCTTTTTCTTTAATTAATATCCATGCCTTGTTGAGATGACTTAATCTTTAGAAAAACTTTTCGGGGGTGTAGGAACTTGATTACAAAAAAGACTTCTCACTATTTTTAAAGATTAAGCCACATGGTCAATAAGGAACGATAATTATTGGGGAAACAAATAGGACTGTTTACAGAGCAAGCAAAATGACAATTATTCTTTTTTAATTTTTAATTTGATATGAGAGTGTTTTGCATATTACTCTAAGCTAACGAGTCTCCGATCCCATGACTGACACCTCTTTTCTTTTTTCTTTTTTCTTTTTTTTTTTTTTTTTTTTTCCTGTTTGTTTAATAAACCCATATGTATAAGTGGGATCCTATGCATAATTCATTAAACTTTTTTAGACCCCCCTCAAAAAAAAAAAAAAAAAAAGAAGCAATAATTATAACAATATATTAAAAAAGCCGCTTTTTTTTTTTTTTTTTTCATATATATCGTTTTGCATGTAATACTACATTATGATTCCAAAATGAGATAGGAAATATTGGAAACCAAAAGTAGTGGATTTCCAACTTTGAGATAAGACTTGTGTCACAAATCACCATCTATAACACTATATTTTCCTTTTTGAACGAACAGGATAATATTATTATTGCTGATGTACATGTACGTACGTATAGTTAGAGGTCCCCCTTAATATTAGTACTCCTCCACCAAAACAAACCTATCATGATCACCCAGTAGAGTATTTAATCTTTCCGTGTGTGTGTGTGTAAATATATACATATATATATACATTATATATATATATATATATATTTGGCAGTAGAATTCAGTGACACGTTTCTTTTCTTTTTCTGAAATCAACCAGACATATTTAAGCACTGCACATTGCAGAAGCTTAGCTCACATTTACCATATTGCAGTACGTATAATTAATTTATGACCTAATTATTTTTCCATTTTATACATATAAACGCACAATATTTTTCTCTGAAAACTCCATGTGGGTCGGTCTGATATTGTGTATGTATGACTTGATATAACGAAAGCTCTTTGTTCATCTCGTGTTTCTCTAGAACAATTAAAGGTGATACACACACACACACACATATAAACATATTTAGGGGTCCATTAGATTGCCACACGGCAACTGAAAAAATTCTGAAAACTTGGTGAGAAAAGAAGTTGTGGTGGGATTAAAGCAAACCTTATATATATATATATATATATATATAAACCTTTCGGCATGTTTAGACAGGACATGACTTAACATTTGTTGAAAATTTTTGCTCATAAGCAATATTCATTTACATTTTTCTTATGGCTAGTTAAAACACGTGTGGTGTACGCAATAAGTTATAATTGAAGTTTTTATAATGTATAGTTAAAACAAGTGTGGTGCACGCAATAAATTATAATTGAAGTTTTTATAATGTAAAACAAGTATAATAACGTACCAATATACATAAATAGAATAAATTTTTTTTAAGAGAATACATTAATAATCATAATTTATCTTGATAATATAACCATGATGATGTTATATTTACAATATAAAACATTCAAATCTGACTATAATTCCTTTTTTTTTTTTTTTTTTTTGTAAAATATGTAGATTTCATTTCCAAAATAAAAGTTATAAAACTATTGTGTTGAAAAGGATTTGTGAAACAATAACAATTGTCACATTGGTAATAAGATTGCTTAAGTAGAACTTGTTAAATTTAAATTCATTAATTATATCAAGTACAAAGGGAGAAAATGTATTATAAAAAAAATGAAACAACTCTTCATAACAAAAGAACTTAAATGATTACATAGAATACATTCAAAATAACAAAAGTAATTAAAATGGAGAGAGACAGAGTCCTTACAACCCCTTTAATTTGTCAAGAAAACCCAAAGAGGAAAAAAAAAACTCATGAAAAGAAGGAAAAAAAACCTTTACCGCAATTAGATTTGGTCATAGTTAAGAAAAGTTAGAGTTTCTGATGAGAAACTAAGATTAGAAACCTTTAAAAATAACTATTGTCGGATGTGGAGTTTTTAATGAAGAGAAAATAAAATAAAAATAATACAAAAAAAATTATGGCCGGAAATACCAACTAAACAATTAGGGAAAAGATAAGACAAAAACGAAAACAATACATATAGAAAAGGGTTATTATTGACAAACAAATAAAAGAAGAGAAAAGAAAAAAATCAAATAAAACAAAACAAAATAAAAATGAACAGCTAAACTGTTTTTAGAGAGAATTTTGGGGGGCCTTCTTCACTAAATGAAAAAAAATATATATTTTGAATGGAAAATGTAAAATAAATTGATGTTTAGAAGAAAGAAAAATGAGCATAATACGAATTTAAAAAAGAAAGAAAGAAAAAAAAATACATTTGGATTCATTTTGAATTAAAAATTTTCATCTTAAAATGGTGTGTAAATCACCATGTATTAGTTGAAAGTGATCCTTAACATCTGTTGAAAAAAAGGGGGCCTAGAAAATCTTTTTACACAAAGTTAAATATAGAAAAAAAAATCCCTATAAAAATAGATTTTTTTTTTTTTTTGTAAGTTATATTGGCAATTTTATAATATGTTTTAATTTTTGGTCTCCTTCTAAGAAGCCTCAAAATACTTTCCCTCGAAAAAGAAAAAAGTCAGAATACTTGCATTAGAATTTGAACATGCGGGAGGCCAAGCAACTGCCAACAGAAGCAAAGCAATAGTAGTGCAAGAGGAAGGACAATTTAAGGGGGGAAAAAAAAAAGAGAAAGGAGAATGCACTAAAACGGTACGTATTTAACTATCAAAAAGGAACGGTGGATTTTTATTTACTCTTTTATATACGTGTGATATATATTGAGAGGAGAAAAGGTCGTGTGGGGTGATGCATACACGTGGCGGCCAATTAATGGCATTGACCCAAACATGTCGGTGAGTCATCAAGGACTTGTGTTGTTAATATTTGGATTCAGAATTAGATGTACACATAGTTGAAGTTTGAAGTTTGTCTTCTGAGTTTGGCTTTTTTTTTTTTTTTTCCAGAGGATTGTCGTGATAGATGATGACATATTCAGTTAACTTCGGGGAAGGAGAACCTCGTGTGTGATTAATAGATTCCTTTCGAAGTAAATTGTGTATATATCCTAATTATTACGGTGATAAAGACTCGAATCCAAAACATCTAATCGAGAGAGCAAGTGTCTTACCATCCCATCTGCTTACTTAGTGGTCCTATTTGTTTGGCTTGCTTGCAGTACTCGTCGACTTTTGGAGATGTTGAAGCGTTTTATTCATGATTTGTCGGCTTGAGTTTTCACGTAAAAGAGGAATTGCACGATTGCATGCTTTTTGCATTGGATTCATTTGGGCTCCATTTTTGGCTCAAAACTGCCAACTGGAAGGCTTCTCACCAGTAGTGTTGCTAGGCCTATATGTTCCTCTCTCTCTCTCTCTCTCTCTCTCTCTCTCTCAAGATTTTGATCAACAACCTCTTGCTAGTGGTCAATATATTAACAGAACTATATATGAAACATAATATCACAAGTGGAGTTAGAAATGATTAGTATTTGATAGATGCCTCTGACCTAATAAAGGAACAAATTATGATGGCTAATAAAAACTTTTCTCAGTAAGAATACTTTCGGTATATAAAAGCGGTGTTTGAAATTTTTTGGTTTATTAATTACTTATTATAATTATTATTTGTTATTTGGCATTAATTTGCATCCACCCTTTTATGATATGCATACAATATGCTGCATATCAAAACCAATCATGCAAATTTTCAAACTAGCTAGCTATATATGCTTTTTAACGTGATGATTGCTTGCAAGTCAAGAGATTGTCGTACAGCAACCAAAAAAAAAAAAAAAAGATTATTTATAAAAGTGATCCTATGAAAGCTACGTACATGATAAGGAAGAGAACAAAACTTTAGAGCTGGATACCTTAATTTATGCCGATGAAAATGGTTCTTAAGGTCTCAAAAAACTTGGCTATTTACGTACCCAACAAAATTATATATATATATATATATATATATATGATAGATGCAAATGCAGTATCTATAAAAATTTTGACCAATGATTAACGAAAAAGTTTATCATAAATAGAGTTAACACGAACTCTAATTCTAATTATTTTTTATATATATGATGCATGATTTACCATTATTTTTATTGATAGATATTTAAAAATTATCACGTCAAATAAACTTTAACGATTGTATCTATCAGTTAAACACGATCATTGCTCACCAACCATCACGTAATTTTTTTTAACCTTTGATAGGCAATTAAAATTAGTCTCATTGATAAAAATGTTTTTCTTTCTTTTTTTTTTTTCCATCATATCTATCGTTTTTCCATTGGAGGGGAAGAAAAAAAAAAACACACACACACACACACAGTGGCTGAGGAACAACCCCCGCTGAATTTTTTTGTTCTTTTAAATTTACCTAAAAAATTTTATAATTTTTACAATTTACCCCCACTAAAAATAAAAAGTTTTCATATAGTCCCTACTTTACCCTACTATAATTTTACTACTTTAACTTCCGCCCAATTAAAAGCTCTCACATAAACCCGCTAAAATTAAAAACTCTCATCTAATCCCTACTAAAATTTATTTTATCTTAAAAAAAATTACATTCCCACCAAAATATATTTCTGACTTTGTCCCAGCACACACACAAACGTCTATAATGGTGTCCATTGTATTTTATTTTCTTTGACACACATTCGTTATAGTCAAACATAAAATTGAGATTTCTGCATGTGAGAATTGCTGACTCTTCAATTAATAATATTTCTTTTCATCCACAATATTAATGGTTGGCTTTGGCGCCACAGTAACTATAACTGTAGGTGAAAGTGTCCTATTACCACGTATAGTGCATGTCATCATCTTTGTATAAGTCTATAATTATTACAACAAAAATATAACAATATCAATAAAGATAAAATGCTAAAAAGATTATCTTTCAACCACCACCAATTAAACACTATATCTAGACATGATGTCCCGATAACAAATATATATAGAACCAAAATCGCCTTCATATATATATATATGTATATACAAAGATATATATATATATATTCATATGGATGCATATGCACATTGCTTATATCTTTGTTGTCTCTAATAATTTGCAATCTCTTCCACTATATAAATTGTCCACAAACAAACTCAGCCTCAAACTCTGAATTACTGATAAGGGGATGTATATGAATATATATATATATATATGAAAGCAATGCACAGGGAAAACCCATATGGTTTTGCCTAAAATCGTACCACATAATTGCATTCTAAAGAGAATCAAAATGTCAGCAATGTCCGAGAAAAGCCGAACATGCATGAAGAGATAATTTGATTAGGCCTAAGCATTTGATGATGCGTTGTGGAGCCCATCTAGGGCCCACTTAAAGGTGGTGGGCTCCAGTCCAAGATTGGGCTAGTGGGCCCATCAACACATGCACCCTCTCCTAAAGTACCTGATCACAAGATAGACCAAGCAGACTTGACACATGCATTTCAACCAATGGTTAAGAATCCTTTTAGAGCAAGAAATTTTAAAATATTGGGTAAGTTATTAAATGTGCATAATTAGGTTATTGTGAAATTAATAATACAAATTTAGAACAAACTATCTTTATATGAAAGAAAAGAAACTATTATATATAGGAGAGATTAGTAGTTTTTAGTTTATCCATTAGGAAATTGATGGCAGTAGAGATTTTGAACCTCTTTTCTTTTCTTTCTTTTTTTTTAATTAAAAAAATATCTTTCATATTGCTTAATAAACAATATATTACTATAAACAAAAGAATTAAATTATTTACACAAAACTACACCAGAGATCAGACACATTTTCAATGGAAACGTAGCCAAAAACTATAAGGGTAATTTTAATTATTTAATGTGTGATCTAAATTGTAGATATTATGATTTTGGACCTTTTTTCTTTTTCTTTTTTTATTAGTAAAAGAGGACTTTTGTTCAACCAAAATAAATATCATAAACAGTAAAATCATTTATTGACTAAAGAACAGGGAGGATTTTTTTTTTTTTTTCAATGTACACTCTTTTTGATTGCAAACACAAAACTACACAAGGGATCAGACGCATAGTTTTAAGGGAAACATAGCCAAAAAGTATAAAGGTAAAAATGTTTGCATTTTTATTATTTACTGTGTTGTGATCTAAAGTACAGATATTATATGATTGTCTTGAACTATTTTCTTTTTGTAGCTGGCACAAATTCCTTCCTTGGCTTTTTTTTTTTTTTTTTTTTTGGCAGTACTCAAATATATTCCAATTGGACCCAAGTCTTCGTGGACCAGGAGCTGCTCCCCAAATCATTGGCTTTGAGTGGTGGAGATGAGAATAATATCCCAACATTAGCCCTTAAAATTATGGCCATGGCTGATCCTGTAATTGCAGATATCATGTCTGATATTTCGTCTTCAAACATTATCGATGAAAATAAGGTTTCACCTAATGAGCCAACGGCTCTACAATTCCAATCAATTTTGGGTCCATAACACCATATGTTATAAATAGCTGTCATGATTGATATTTTAGCTCATAAATAACCGAGTCGACGATTAAGCTCATAACATAATTGTTATGAATTTATATAAAGTCATTGTTACGTAAAATAAACTATTATGTTACATCTTGATTTCTCGTGTTTTAGTGCTGGTCCCCCGAAACGTATTTAAGACATTACTCCTTTCGCTCTTGATTTAGAAAGCACAAATTGGCAATTGGGTTTCGAATCCGATTAGATTATTTTGGTCTTATGCAAAGTAGATGAGCCTCTTCTTTGTTTCATTTGGAGCTGGTAATTTTTTCTTGTCCACATAATTTTGGATATTTGGATATAAAGTAAGCTTCAAATTTCGGGACCGCAATGCCAAAAATTAAAATCAAATAAAATTTAAATTTATAAAAATAAAAATAAATAAAAATAAAAACCTCAATTCAATAGGGGAAACAAAGGTTCTTTTCCAACACTCACATTGAAAAAGATGGCTGATACCTTGAATCTTTTGCACTTCACAACCATTATTGCTTTTCAAGTTAGATCTTTTGGAAGTGGCTTGGTAATTGGCAAGTAAAAGTCTTTGAATCTCCCATGAAAAGGAAATAGTTTGTGTGCAACTTTAAGAGTTTTGTGTGGTTATAGACATAGTCTAATGTTTATATATCCGATTCTGGGTTAGTTTGGTGCTTGAGTTCAACTTAAGATAAACCGTACTTTTTTTTGTCTTTTTCTGAAAAAATTTTTTGTCTTTTATGAAAAAGTTTTTTATCTTTTTTAAAAAGTCAACAAAAATTACTATTGAAACTTAAAATTTCCAACTCAAACTCATTAACCAAACTAACCCTCTATTATATGATAAGAGTTCTCTCTACTCTAAATTTTTTTTTTTTTTTAATTTCTCTAATCCTTAAAATTTCCCTAGCACATGGGCTGAAGGACAGGTTGACTCATGGTCCTTTTACAACTATCCTATTCTGTCCCTACTGTCGGCTGCAAGTCAAACATTCCCGAAGTTTCGGTCAAAGATTGTTGGCCCATTATGGTTTCAGCCCAAAAGAACAGGCTAAACTAGAGTTTCCAATTTTTGGGCCTACGAATGGGCTTAATCACCAAAGAGGCCCATTTGATTCTAAATATCACGGAAACGACAAGAAGATGATAAAACGTGGAACAGCAAGAGTACAAAACGCTCCCATTTGGTAGCTTTCACGTTTTTAGTTGTCCCTGCTTTCGACCTCTATTAGCCAACCCACTCAATTTAAAAAATTTGTTCCCAAACAAAAACGTGGTCAAATATTTTGTGATTTACTTGTATGTGATTCACACCGACACCCGTGACTTATTATCGAGTGCGATCTAGGTCTTCTTTGCTCAAATTGGACTCAATAAGAACAAAACTCTTTCACTTGTAGGATTGGCTATCCTTGGATCATATGAGGAGGGAGTTTTACTCATTTGGGGTTTGATTTGAGCAAAAAAGGACTTATGTCGTCCTCAATAATATGTGTAGTGCGAGTTACATGCAAGAAAATCGTCAAAATTTAAATTTATTATTAATTTGGGGTTAATTACAATAGATTTCAAAATTTAAAAGGTCAACTGTCAAGATTTTTAATTTAAGAACTCATTCGCCAAACTTGTGAAGTTTAGGATTCATATACAACGAACGTAAAAAAAGGGCATGCTCTAGTAACCCTTTAATGAAAGTAGTAGCATCTACAGAGAATATTTCAGTGAAATATTATGTCTTAAAGCTAACCCATCGTTTTTATTGTTAACTCTTCTTTTTACTTAGCCCCCGTTTGGTGAATTAACTCAAACTTAAATTTTTTATCTTAATTTTAATCTGTTTTTGAAAAGTTAATAAAAATTATAACTAATTTTTGAAAAATTAACCAATTCTAACTTAAAAATTTTAACTCTAATCTATGAACCAACGCACCATTTGATTAATTCCTAAGTAGAGTAGCTCTAGTTTATGTCTACATTATTAATGCATGAAATCAATACATGTGCATAATATATAGCTGCATCACCGCTGTACTATACCAATCTCATTGCCTTTTCAAGTACTTTTATATGTCGGTGATTTGGGACCATTTGAGGGTCTAGGGGTTAAAAACAGGATTGGCATACATTTGGTACAGCAAGGAAAAGCTTGGTCCTCTTGATCCTTAATTTCGGAAGCTTAGGGATAACAAGATGATCTTCTCCAAGAACTCACATTGATGGGAAGGTTTGGTATCATGATGTTGGCTTTTCGTCACCTGGGGTTGTAGTATGTCCCAAGTGTTGAGTAATGAAAACCTCTGGTAAAATGTCCATACCTAATCTAGCTAGCAAATAAAGTGTATAAAATGGTCCATTTTGGGGATTGACAACTTAGTCATTTATTAATGACTTTGGCGGTGGGCATTCCAAAAATAGGTGCTATCAGGTCGGGTGAATTCAACACCACAAAAACCAACCTCAGCTCATGGCCAACACGTCCCAAATTCTAACACCAAGTATAGAGTGCTCAGTATTTAAAGTCCTTGGGATTTGTTGCTGCTGTGAAGGGAAAACCTATTGTTCAGTGTTTTTTTCTTCTCGTTATTGCTGCGTCTTTCATCTTTTTATATTCTCACTAAATAAATCGAAATAATATTCTTCTCTTATTCGTTTCTTATGATAATCTTATGTAACTTTATTTAACGATTTTACTGAATGTTTGAATTTAATAATTTTTCTATGCATTTTCTTAAAATAATAATAATTCTATGCCATAATAAGTACTTCATATGTCAATTTAACCATCCTAATTTAATGTCAACAAAGGATGATAGAAGGCTAACGTTTATTTTCACACGCTACACTTTTACTATATATCTACATATATTCATTTATATAAATATACATCCCTCCATCCAAAAAATGACTGTTTTTCTCCAAATTGTGCTGAAATAACTTGTAATCTTTGTAATGCAATGGAAGTGGTAGATATACAAATTAAGTGGTATTTTCATATACTTGACAAAGAAGTGCAATCTAACAAGAAACGAAAGATCTTCTCAGTGGTTAAACTAATCTCACTTTTAACCGTTCTTTGGACATTGAATCTAGAAAATGTGGTTAATTTTTCCTTTGATATACGTAAACAAACTTGCAAGTCGGTGAAAACGTTTAAACCCCATTTGTGATTATAACCAAATCCCAAAGACTACTTCACCATCTAATAAAAGAAGTATGTTCCTTGACTCGTGAATTTCAAAAGCAAAGTGACTTCCACAAACAAGAATATTAATTACCTTTGAAGTTCTCTTGTAATAATATTATGCGGGCTTGTCACATTTCGTGATTTCAAACTCCAAAAATCCTTCTCTTTCCATTTCAAGGTAGACCCCATAGTACGAAAGTACTTGAAAATTTACACCACAGGGGTGGTTGAGATGACAAAGGGGTGAGAAGTCTTTGCTAAGCATCTCTCCTTCATCTATCAAGGTTTGATTCCCACTACCTCCCTTTAGGTCCCACTCTAATTTCGACTGTTGAAATTTCATTTGATAATAGCAGGGTAAGTCCCAGGTGAATGACTAAGAAAAATTTATATAAATGACATGTCTCTGTCATATCTAAGGAAGTGTTCCTGTCTGTGTAGCTGAAAATCCTGAAAATGATTGAGCCATCCTAGATCTTTTTTATGTTCACCAAAAAAAAGTACTTGAAAATTTGGTCATTAACAACTTTCTTGATGAATAACTGTTCCTCCGTACAGTATACTCAATATATCCGTAGAGGAAATGTGAAAAAAGAATCCAACCAAAGTAAACTCTTTAGGTGGAGACATTGGGCATGGTTAAAAGATTATCAACAATGTTACGGACTTTAATTCTAATCCTAATTTTTTTTATTACCAATTTACATGGTATTTGAATTGTCATTTTTTTAATCGGTAAATTTTAAAATTAAAATATTGTATTTATCAGAGAAAATGATCGCTCACCGTCATTTGAGTTGAGATTCAAAAGTGAAATTGGAATTGGCATCTTTGACCCCACTCAAATTTGACATTAATTCATTGCCGTACAATTTTGTGATTGCATCATACACGTGTGCCGGTCACTTCAAAATCGTAGAAATTTTATAATATGTTCAAAGAGGATCAGATAGTTCGTCTGGTTGGACCTATAAATATATATATACACCGAATATTCTCATTAAACGTCCAAGATAAGATGTTAGGGGCGTGGTTTGCGTTTTGGTCACGGCACTACCAAAATTCATGTCAATTCGGATCCACCTGCAAAGCATCAAAATTAGCTCATAAGTTGTCAAAGTTCCTGTAGTGAGTGACAACGGAAGTCTCCCATTCGGCCGCCCACGTTTTTCTCCACATTTTTGTTCTATGTACACACATTTTCCATGTAAAAGCATACGATATATATATATATATATATTTATGTAACTATACATATATACTCTCTTCATCAAACAAGTTAATTAGAACTACTCTATTTGTGGTGCTCCTCTTTTGTGTTCTGTTTTTTCTTCTCTGAACTTCTAATGGAAAGTTGCCAAATGTTTTTCCTCGGTTCACCACAAGCGACGTCGGCGGTGGAGACAGACCACATGTCGAATAACGCTGCTCATCTATTTGCTCATTTTCATGGCATTAACAACACTGTCGGCGATGGACATAATTTGGAATCTAATCACAACAAGTATGCTGATGATCATGAGAGTGGAGGACCATCTTATCGAACTACTTCGGAGAAGAACGTGACGAAATCGGGTAAAAAACAAGGGAATCAGAAGGCGAAAAGGCACAAATTTGCGTTCCAAACGAGGAGCCGAGTCGATGTGCTTGACGACGGATATCGGTGGAGGAAATACGGGCAAAAAACTGTCAAGAACAGCATATTCCCTAGGTTGGTATCTCCAATATCCTTATCATGATTTGTTCATCAGATAGCAGAATAAAATAGTTGTTTAACTAACTGCCTAGAGTTTGCTGTTTACGGAATTGAATGATCGAACGAGTAACGATATTCCATTTTATGAAAAACTTAAATTAAAGACAGATTGACTATTGTTGATTATAACTTATTATCTTGTTAATTGTTTGGTTTTTTTAAAAAAATATATGTATATATATATGTATTTTTAATGACATTAAGCAGAAGTTATTACAAGTGTACGTATCAAGGCTGCAATGTTAAGAAACAAATCCAACGGCTTTGCAAAGATGAAGGGATTGTGGTGACAACATATGAAGGAATGCACACACATCCCATTGAGAGGCCCGCTGAAAACTTTGACCAGATTTTGAACCGGATGCGGACTCCCTACACTGCTTTCTGACCACCTATATATACATCTCTTATACACACACGCATATATATATATATATATATATGTATGTATGTATGTACACACACCAAATGATATTGATCTACATATATAGAGAGAGTTTACAGGGTGTTTCAATGGAGAGGTATAGTTGGTAATGCGAACAATAATTGTAGACAAACTATATATGTGTGTGTATAAGTATATATTAAACCAAGGATACCACAGATATATGAATTCAGTGGTGGACAAAGGATTGAGATCCAAAATTGCATAAGATGGTGCCAAAATAGAAGCATCTTCGGCATTTGGACAATATGTAGAAGAAGAAGAAGAAGAAGAATGGGCAAAATATACTTTTGTAATTCACTGTTATATATATAGTCCGTTAGCATACACAACGTAATTTTTCCCTTGAGAGAATACAGAATATATATATATATATATAATGGCAAGTTGACTTCATTGATTTCTTTGATGTGCCCTCTTGAGAAATTTCTGCTTTTGATTTTCCCATTTATGAGTCCCAGTTCTTGGACTTGATCCAAGCTCATTGATCGAACACATCCATATATTTAATTTGATTCAAGATGTAGTTGGTAATAATATATATATATATATATAGCAAAATGTGTATTAATTAAAGCTATATAAATACGTGGATACATTAGAAAAAATATGAGATGCGCATTCGACCATTATTAATATACATGAGGAAAACAAGAACACTTACATTAATCCCATATTCACAAAATTGAAGAAGGTTTATTTGATAGAGTCAATAAATATAAGCTCCACAAGAGAAATCTATATATATATTTATAGATAAAGGTCATAATTCTAACTCAAATTACAAGAAAACAAATCATGTTGGGACTAGAATCACCTTATTCTCATAATGAAATTGACCAAAACATCTAATTATGCAAATCGCAAGTATAACAGAAACGACAGCAAGCCAGCGCATGACGACCTTGTAATATGATCTTCCACCTTTATTTTCACTCATTTTCTCAGCCACCTCTTCTTTTCTCCCAACTTTCTCGCCAGACAAACAATAGGAAATTCCCCGAAAACAATCAGCATTCTCTCCGCTTCCGAAAGGGTCATCATCGTCGTTTTGATCATCATCATCATCACAGATATCAGAATCGTCATCATCATCATTGCCGATATCAGAATCGTCATCATCATCATGATCAAACGACAACGCCGACCCCACTTCACTGATCTCCTGCGCTTGATCATGATCATCATCTTCTTCAAAAAGCCTTCTCCGGCCCTTTAAGAAGCCTCGCTCGATGACGTCTCGGCGGTCTCTGAGTATCTCTTGCGCCGCCGAATCGTTCACCTTCCACATGTTCTCGGAAGGAGACGTGATCTGCAGAGAAGACATGAGGCTTCTCGGAGATGTGTTTATGTGTAGAAGATTGATTGTGGTACTATTAATACTATTTTGGACCGTCGGATTTGTTTGATCATGATTTGATCTAAGGAAAGGTGTTGATCTTGAGTTAGAAGAGAGCTTTTTGAAGTTGTCCCATTCTTGTTGCAGATTCAGGAACTGCTGGTGCAATTTGTCTGCGGTTACTACTTTTTCTTCTTCTTCTTCTTCTTCTTCTTCTTTTTTGGAGGAGCTTTGCATGGTGGGGTATTGAGATGATTTTTTTTTTTTAATATATATATATATATATATATTTTTTTTTTTTTTTTTTGAATTTTGAGTGATTTGAATTATAAATTTTTGGTAGAATCAATTGTGATATTACGATTGAATTATCTCAATTAGCTTTTTTTTTTTTTTTTTTTTTGAATTTGAGGATAGAGAATTGGTGGGTTGTTTTTTTTTTTTTTTTTTTTTTTTTTTTGAATTTGGGGATGGAGAATTTGGTGGGGGGTTTGATTGTGATTGTGATTTTGAAAGGTGGTCAAAATTTATTTGTTTATTTATTTATTTATTTTGCTTTAAGTGGGACAAATTAACTCTCCCACGTTCTTATGGTCTCACTTTTTTCCCCCCTTTTCGAGAGCAGTATCACTTCTATTTTCAATTCCGATATTGTTCATTTGTTTATTGTTTATAAAGGATTTTTTTTTTTTTTTCAAATTTTTGTTATTGGAGGGAGTTAATTAGTTGAGATTATGTAGGGGGTCCCCCTTGCGCTCGTTTAGGTGCCACTAATCAGATATTCTTGTTTTGAAATTTTTTTTTTTTCAAAGGGAGATTTTTGTTTTGCTGAATGCATGTATAGGGGGTGTTTGGCCCGGATAAATCAAATTAATCAGATACCTACATGACAATATCTTTTTTTCATATGTATATATAGTCATATCTATTAAAATTCCAAGCAATGGTCAGATTTTTTTTTTTTTTTTTTTAAGGAAATGATAAGATTATTGTGTTAGTTTATGTAATGAAATGTCATATATTTTCAATTTGATATATGTTTTTTTTTTCTGTGTGAATATATTTATACGTGTTTTTTCTTTCTGGAAAAATATATTTATACATGTTTGATGTATTATTATTATTATTATTATTATTATTTGGCTGAATAATTGATGGATTTAATTTGATTCCATTCTTTTACTTTAATTTTCCTCTCGTTTTACTGGTTTTGCACAATGGGAAGAAAACAGGCTATTTGGGATGAATTATTTTTGCCTCTTTTTCTTCTGTTACTTTAAGAACCAATAATGTGTTTCAAAAAACAAACAATAATTGAAATAATGATAGGAAAATGCTATACAAAACAATAATAATAAATAAAAGAACTTCTTTTCTCCTCTGAAAATGAAAGGGGAAAAAAAAAAAAACTTTCCTTTCTTTTCCGAAGATACACCCCTCCCTTAATAACAACTCTATGCTTTTCACCAAACTAAATACTACTATAACATATGTATTCGTCACGCGTCTACGATAATCTATTTTACAACATTGATATAGTCATTAGAATAATTCTTCAACGGTCTAATTTATAATTAAAACAATTCTACGTCGTATAAACCTTTTACATCAATATTTAAAAATTAAACTGTTAAAAAATAATTCAGTTGCTAAAAAATAAATTTCTATCAATAATAAATAAATAAAAATAAGAGATCTTATAGTAAAAACTCCTAATTAAAAAAAATTAAATGGCACGGATGAAGTAGGGGGAAAATACAACTTAAAGTGGCATCAAACATATTTAAAATGCGAGTTGTCATAATGATAATCATAATTATCTTTAGCAATTTATGGACCGAATAGGGTTTGTGGGACATGATGTTTTCATTTTAATTAAAGTTACTGGTCCATGCAGCCATGATGACATCCATCCTTTACAGCAGCAACAAAAAGTCATCTTCCGTTTTCCCTTCTCCATCCATGGCTCATCTCATCAGTCATCCCCCCACCGCCCATGACCTCATACGATGGATGAGTCACGACGTTGACCTCGTTTATATCGTTATAGAAAATTTGAACTATACATCGATTGATTGATATAATCAGGTGTAAAATTATTGTTATATTATATTTGTAATCTCATTTTATATCTAGAGAGGAAGAGTGAATAATTAAAAGGAAAATTTTATGATGGTCTAATTTACATTATTAATAAAAACTGTTATTTTAGTCGGTAAATTAACTTTTCAACGATCTAATTCATGCCTCAAATAATATTATATTGTGTATCTTGTATTTGATCGTAAACAAGCTAATCCATCTTTTGACGAGGCATTGAGGCATATCCCACAATGGTAAATGCTAATTTTAGTGGGTGTTATCCGATGCAAAGTGCTTAATTGTTGATATGTCAAACAATAATACAATTGTGGTAACAAATCCTTCCTTTCTTTTATTATTTTTTTTTTCCGGCTCCAACAACTTTTACCACAAGCCTTTTGGAGAGCAAGGGATGCTCAGAGCAAACACCTCAGTTTGAGTTTTAGAAATTTTATTTTTTATTAAAACCGAGTAAATATTTAGATTTATACGTTTGGTTGATAATAAACCGTGACGGCTAAAACATGTAAAAACTTGAAATGTGTTCAGAAAAAAATAATAATATGAATATTATTACACTCCCCTCATCATTCTATACAATTTATTAAAAAAAACCCTATCTCGATTTAAAATAAGAAGGTTATAAATTCTGTTCTTGCATTTAATTTCCTTTGGTAACATTTTTCTTTCGTAATTATTTTTAGACCAACAAAAGAACAAGAGAAAAAAGGAACACAGGCGTCACCATCAATTCTCTGAATTGTGAAACACCTGTAGTTTTCGTGGAAGATTAACTTTGAGGATGAAAAAAGAAAGAAAGAAAAAAAGTCTATCACCAAAAAAAAGCCCGAGAAAAGCATTTAACCCAAATTTGTCAACAAGACCTTAAAAACTTGAATAATAGTTTGTTCTCATATTCGGTTAGCAATACAGTCACGCAAAAGAACCGCAGAGTTGGACTGCGATTTTAAAAATAAAATAAAATAAAATAAAAAGGGATCAAATTTCTCCTGCTCGAATTACAAGTCACATCCACAAATTGGGAGTCAGTTTCTCCTAGAAATCTGGCCAAAGTCTTCTAATTCCCTAAATGTCCTCTATAATGCCCTTCCCATCCGTAGCATCAAAGAAGAAGAAGTTCTTCAGTGGATCTCCTTTGCCTGATATAGCTTTAATAACCTCCTGTGAAATTTAACACTTGTCATTGTCAACATTTAGGCATTATGTATTTCCATATTTACAATTCACCAAAGTGAAAACCGGTAGATACCGCACCTGCCCAAGAATCCCCCCGATTATGGCACAAACCGGAGGGAACTCTCTCGCATTCGTCACCAATCTTTCTAGGAGGCTATCAGGAATATGAGATTCACTTAAAGACTGCATGTTATCCGAAAAACAGGGTTAAAAAATGGAAGAAAATATTATGAGGAGAAAAAAGGGGTTAAAAAATTATTCTTAATTCTTAAGTACCCTACCTGTGCCACACAGAGCTCCTTTTTCAACTTCAGAACACCAGAAAGATCTTCAGTTGAGACTTCCCCTGGTTTACGTCCCTCAGCCTCTTCAAACCTTTCTAATACTGCAACAAAAGTGGGGATAATTTCTCTTAGTTTTTTATGAAGAAGAAAACAAATCTATAACAGAGCAATAGACATAAATAGGAGAGTTACAGGGTTAAGCTAAAATGATCTTTAAAAAAGCCTTGGTTTTTCCGGATATGGATTTCCGATAAGTTATGTGCACTGCAAATAAAGCGTAAAAGAAAAACGTTACCATTAGACCTCACCTCTCATGGCAAAGTACACCTTTGACGCTTTCCTAGGAAGTGTTTTCCAAGGAACTGAAATTGCTTCCTACAATGAAAGAAAACAAGTACAAAACAACATTTGGTCAATTACAAATAAATGTCACATGAACACACTAACACACAGAATAGCTACTTACTTATGGTCAAGGAAAAATGGTGGGGTAGGGTAAAGGAGAGGAGGATAAGCAAGCATGCCATAGAACCCAATTGAGCTAAAGACCATAAAGAAAAGCTCCTAGAAACCAATTCATACCTCAAAACTTGAATACTGCAGTTCACATTCAACAGTTTCCTCGATTTTTTTCTGTCAAAAAAGAGTAATGGTATATTAAGACATGCATTAATAAAACATTAAAGAATACATTTTCTTCCGAGATAAAATATTTGGCAATGATGCTTAAGCTGTTTTTCGTCATCTACACAAGCACAAATAATTATCAAAACAACTTAGATCGATCCCAAGAGCAATCCGCTAGAAACTTATAAGAGAAGAGCTAGGAACTACAAGGCTTTTCAAAGCAATATATTTTTAGATGAGAATGTGATTACGAATCTAAACTCCGATTAGAAAATAGAGGTGCATGACGTTTCACTGGTAATAGCATCATTAGACATGTGAATAGAATAAAGGGATGTAAGCTAGAAAAGAATAAAGCCGTAAAGTTTATTGTCACTCAATTCTTGCATTGACAATATGTCTAAAGCAGTTGATAAATCAAGAAAGTGACACAAATACCAAATACAAGAAAGATAAAATAGGTTGCACACGGGAATAACCTTTGAGTATCTATGGACTTGGAGATCAACAAAAATTTCACCACAAGAGTCCTTGCAATCAACTGTATAAAACGCCACCCGTTTCGGCAACTTTCGGCACTTTTCATTAACCAATTTCTGCAGAAGCATAAAATAAAACATAAGCATTGAAAGAAAAAAAATGTGGATCTCTAACTTATAAAGAAAGGAAGTATATAACTCGTACTTTTGTTGCCAGGGAGGAACAACTGACAACCACGACATCAAACTTACTGAAGAATTCTACATCAAAGCTCGACAAATCACCTGCAAACATCAAAATTTGCCATTCAATTCACTCCTATCATTACAGTTATTAAAAGGGCAAAACAGCATTTCAAATACGTACGTTAAGTACAATACCTGCGAACAATGATAAACCAAGGAAAAAAGAACTACCTTTTTCGACAGAAACTCGAACCATCGGGTTGAAATCTTTGAGAGAATCACAAGAAAGCTCAGCTAGAGTTTTTCCAGCATACACATTCTCATCAGGAGGTATCAGAAAGTTAGCAGAAGCGCCTCTTCACTCACTTCCCGATCATCCACCAACGTCAAACTACCCACACCCGCCAGTACAATATTCTTGCAAAACTACTCACCCATTTTTTCCAAAAAAATAAAAACAAAAATCCATAAACTAATAATAACTGGAAGAACAAAAATTCCCATATAAAAACCAGAACTGAAAATTATATGAACTAATAGATTAAAAAAAAAAAAACAAAAACAAAAGTTTAACAGAAAATCAGGAACTTTACCTCGGCAACAGTCCCTTTCAATCCATAAACTAGAATATGAGCTTTGCTCAACCTAACAACAAAATCAAGAACAAAATTCAAACTCAAATCAAAACAAAACGAATCAGAAACCGAATTCGCACAAACAGGAGTTCAGGTTCAGCACCTTCTCTGAGCGTCAGCGCCCCAAACCCTAATTTGGCGATCGTAAAGCGCGGTCTCCTGCTCGGTCAATTCCTCGCCGTCCATTCTCAGATTCAACCTGTTTCCACTAATTCGCGGTCTTTAGCTATCGAAAAGCTAAAAAGTACTTAAAATAGAAACCCTAGAAGAAGAAAGATAAAGTTTTGAAGCTCAAGAATGGCGGAAAAGAAAACCCTAGTTACCGGAGAAGAATCACAGAGAAACTTACGGCGTTCGGTGGCAGAACAGAAGACAAAGATGAAGCAGAGCGGTTAATTTGGAAAATTCGAAGGAAAATGGGAATTTAGTGAAAATTAAATAAATATTGGGGATTTGAACGCAAATTTCCTTCCTTACTATTTTTTTTTTTTCCTCTCTCTTTTTCCCACTATTTTGTAATTTCTGTTTGGAAAATTCAAACAAGGTGTACGGATTCTGATTGGGCCAAGTTTCTGGATTTGGGCTCGCTCTTTCAACCTATAAGCCCAAATCAGAAGAAGGCCCATTACCTTATACCCGCCTAGCTTAAGATGGACTCATTTATTTATTTTCCAATAATATAACACGTGAATAAACAAATTCACTTAAGACGGGAGGCTTTCTTCAAACTCTACATTTTTATCTGAAAAAAAATATATAAAAAAAAACTCCACAAAATCGTCAAAACTCAAAGCAATTTTAGTTAAATAAAGCATATAGTTATGTTTTTGAAAAAGAAGAAAGTTTTTTTTTTTAAATATGTGAATAACGTAAATTTAAATACCGTTATATTAATATGATACAAGAAATAACATTAGACAAATATAATATAACATTAAACTAAAATAAATTAAAATTTATATCATATAAGTCTAATCATTAGAATTTGGTCTAATTAGATTTATTAATTGTTTCTTCAATAGTGTTGGATTATAACTTCCTTTTGACTCTTCGCTGGTAATTCTATTATTATTAGTGAATAATAATCGAATAATTCCTCCGTAGAGATCGAGGATATAATTTACATAGATATAATAAGTCTCGCTTGGGCTGCTTTAATGGTAGTCTTTACATTTTTCCTTTCACTCGTAGTATAGGGAAGAAGTGGACTCTGGAAGTAGTACTAATTGAGTTTAGGAATCATACTGTATCATTTTTTTTTATAGATCGTTTTGCAAAGATTATTTTTTAATTTACTATTTTGATTTCAAAATTGAATTTGAAAATACTATCAGAAAATTTATAATGTGTTGGTGGATAGATAAAAAAATATTTTATTTATTATTATTATTATTATTATTTATACAACAATAAGCGTGCTGCCCTGTACCTTTCTGTCCCATACGTGTTCTATTAAAGGCGGGTATTCATGAATAATGTTTGATAAACGATAACTATCTATTTGTGCACTAATTCTAGTTCAAATTAGCAAAAGAGGACAAACTTTAGCTCTTTTCTATATATATACATATATATATATATATATATTTTCCCCCACCTAAGACGCATAAAATCAATGAGAAAGGATATTCGTTTCTCTGAGAAAAGATTAGAAAAAGAAAACGTGGGAAATTATAAATATAAAAATGTAAAAAAAGTGTACAATGAACGAGGAAAATGAATTCAAAATAAATAATTAGAAGTAGTGACATGCCTCGAGAACATCGGAATCAACAATAATTCATTCCTTAAAAAAATATGCTTTATCTCTGGTCTCTCCGCAATGTACAATAATGTTTTTAAACCTGCTGATCCTGCATAAATAAATTATTATTATTTTTTTACACAAGTGAGCCCAACAAAATATTTTGTCTTCCCTTTCCCAAACTATAATTTTTTTTGCACGTGAATTTTGTTTGTATGCTTAGTTTCAAGATTTTTTTTTTCTTTTAACTTGATATGTGAGATTGGAACTCTACACATTTTAATGTAATCGGTGTAAAATTACTGTTAAGTTATACCAGTAATCCGGTTTAGTTTTAAGTTGAAGAATAAAAAAAATAGGAGAAATTCATAATAAGATATATGCATAAATATCAACAAATTTAACAAAAAAGCATATGAAACGTAAAGAAATCTTTTGAAAATTAAACTTTTTGAAGCAATATGATTAATATTTCATTTTATCTCATCATTAAATTTTAAAAAATAAAACAAGGATCTTTTCATAATAAGGTATTTAATTTGACGAAATAACACAGAAATAGAAATATATGTATAACAAATCCAATGATAAAAATAAACAAAACTCTATCGATAAAATATATTTCTATACTTATTTTCAGAAAACGAATCAAATACCTGCATCAATATGATTGTTGTGCTTTGGATTCTTTTCCATGGTGGCCAGGCTCATATATATCATCTGCTTGACTATTAGTTTTATAAGAAAACCTTGGAACTTGATATGCAAAGTTTTGGCACAATCTCAATATTATTATCAGTACTAGAGAAGCGAACCTGCTGAACTTATATATATATATATATATATATGCATTAATTTTATTAGTTTTATTTATTTATTTGAAGAGTCAAAACTTAGAATGTGGAGATTCTCAACCTCTTTAAGATTTGATAATTATGGTTGGGAAATTCTAAGAGTCGTCTGCAAGTGAAAAGCTCACACATAAAAGTGGGCTTGTGACAAAACCTATATCAGTGATTTAATCGAGAAGGCACTATCAAAAGAGAACGTTTCTTTTTCTTTTTCTTTTGTTACCACATGTTAAAAGTGATTCGAATTCTCGAAACTAAAATTAACATAAAAATTTAAGAAAACCCCCCCACTTTCCCACTCAGTTATTAACGTTAGTATCTACAACATTAATAATGTCGGTCATGAATCAAGATTTTAATGCAAAACAGAGAAGAATTCCTGATATCGATATTGAGAGTGCGATATATGTACTTACAAAATTGTAATGTTATGACAGCAAAACAAAAACGATCTGTTTGTAAACTTCAAAAGGTTTAATAATATAGATTAACGTGAATTACAATAGAAAATAGATATATATATTTATGAATTTTTGAGTATAATAAATAAAATGATTATAGTTGAAACTGACATTGACGTTAAGGATGATAAATTTTTCTTTGAAAGGGCTGTTCTTTAAGTACACTCGCCTATGAGACATGCATGAAAGATTGTCAACAAGGTTTTGGATTAGAGATGATGACAAAAATCTTATTCTCAAATCAAGATTGAGGGGACGGGAGACATGTGGAATACTTCTTGACCTGTCTCCGTTTCGATACACATATTAAGAAAAAAAATTTTAATGATTGTCTTTACTCTTAGGGTCCGTTTGATGAATGATTTTGAATTGAAAAAATACAGTTTGTGTGAAATTTTTTGTTGACTTTTCAAAAAAGACAAATTTTTTTTCAAAAAAGATAAAAATTGAGATGAAAAAATACAGTTTAATCAAATTACCAAACGAGACCTTATTATAGTAACATCTATAAAAAAAAAATTACTCGATCCCGTTTCTATCATTTTTTAGTGAATATTGAAATTGTTTTAAAAACAAAAATGTAGATAAAAAAAAAAAAAAAGCATTCTTGGATCTCGGCCCGCTTCTTTACGATGTTGTCTTGAATTAGGTAAGCTCCATAGCATCAAAGATCGACACAAATTTACCCTCGATGAATTTTACAACAAATTTAAGGAAGTAGAAATTAAAAGAGGAAAACATTGCCGACAAACTAGGCTGAGATCTTGGGTCTTCGGAGCAGGACTTGCAGGGTTTACATTTGGCTTTGGGAGTTCCGCAACCAAAAAAAAAAAAAAAAAAACAGAAAAAACAAAACAAAAATCCTCGAGAGGTGGGGAAGTGAACAAGTGGCAAGTAATTAACATCCCATATAGGCATGTGGTTCATAAAAAATAAATAAATCTTACAGACTGACTTGAGGTTGGTTGCAGAGTTAAAGACCGGTCCAGTGTCCTTCACCAAGGCACCAAGACAGTTTTACCCCTACTACATTTTCAATATTACCGATACATGTCAGATGATATTTTTATTTGAAAGCCTGCTTCCCAGAAACTCTTTTCTAGCCCACACGCGCCCTCTTTTATACTCCTTTACTCTCCCAAGGAGATTAAAGTAAATTTATCCACGCACGATAAGTAATTTTTTAGTTACTTTTTTTTAATAATATCTAATACCATATATTAGTAACAGATAATTCCCATGAGACTCGAAAACTAGATCCTTTTTCTGTTAGTCATGTGTAAATATGTAGACATTTTTCAAAAAAATAGTCGCTTAATAAAAGTTTATTTATTTCGATTTTAGTCAAACGGTAACAAGATGTATTTTAATATCTTAGTTTCATATCTCTTAATGTACTTTATTATAAAGGTCATTATCCCATATAATAGTTATTTCTTACTTATATTATAAATAGAAAATGGCCGTGGTACTATGGATGTATATGTTTTCTTTCGATTCATAAATAAGAAACTAAGTCAGACCCTCTAAAAATAAATCTAAAAATAAGGACATTTACATAAAAATAATGAATTTTTTACGGTAAGATATCTTCATATCCTAAGTGCTGTCATCTAACTATATCCTACATAGACTTAAAAGACAATATTAAAAACGTTTATTAAAAAAAAAAAGGGAGAGAGAGAGATGATAATAGAAACAAAAAGTTTGCATCTAAGAATATAATAATAGAAACAAAGACGTTGTATCTAGGAACATAGCTTTACACATATGAATATAAAGATATTGTCTCCACGTAATAACATGATTTGATATGAGCTTGGATTGCGTGTGCATTTTTCACTTTCAAATTTGAGTGTTTGGTAGTGCATGATAAACGCATAAAATTGGACAACTTGTGCATGAGAAGGAGGGCTAGTGTTGTCTTCATCTGGGCAAGTTTTTTCTTCCCAATTTTGGTGCTAAAAATGGATCTTGATTGAAATTTTGACAAAACAATCAATGAGACGAGAAGACCCAAAACAACAACATTCCAAATAAGAAAGAGATGCCACTTGGGGTCAACACTTCAAATCAAAGCCGTCAACAACTGTTCCCTAGCACGCCTCTAGGTTGTTTTTAATTCAAGTGTACATCTCATTAACCGCTGTTAGACACACTAAACCATTGAAATTAAGCACGGATCAGCCGTTCGTATTCGATAATGTGATGCATGTGCCTTTGAAATCCAATCAATTTTCTTCCTCTCCCCCCAAAAAATAATAATTAAAAAAATAATAATAAAAAAAATGTGAAACATACAAACGAAAATGAAACTCAAACAGCACATTTCACTTTCCTGAAGCCCTCCAATCTCTATATGATTCAATTCCATCACGTTGTTGTCAATTGTCACGTCATTTTCTCTCTTTCCCTCACCACGTTTCTTCCTTGCTTGGTCATTTCCATTCTCATGAATGACGAAGATTTTTTTTTTATTTAATTCATTTTTTATTCCTGTTACCTCCTTTGAAGCAGATATTTCTTATCTATAATAAGAGTACAATTATTTTATTAGTAAAAATCAAAGATCTGATATATTAAGGGTCCCCTGTCTGACAGGAACCATGGGAACAAGAACCATGGAAAAAAGAGGCCAAAAGATACCACCCCACAAAATATAACTTGGTCAAAATGGTTTCATTAGATTTTGCATTCCATTCATATTTATCAAGATATGATTTTTTTTTTCATGGAAGGATACAAATCAAAACTGTACGTTTATAAACTTTGGATCTGATAAAAACTGACATATGATACAGATCCATCAGATTAAAACCACTGGATATATAGACAGTGGTTGTATTGTATGTTTTGAGGCTTTCCCAAAACTTGAGAGGTTGGTTTCCCACTCACAGTCAAAGGGGCGTGGGAATTGGGATAGACACTCGCAAAAGAGAGAGAGAAAAAGAGAGGGAAAAGAAAATAAAGGAAAAGAAATTAAAAATCAAAGTAAACCCAAAAGAAAGACATACCATGAAATGTGAAACACAATGCCACATGCTTTGTCTCAAGCATCCATCCTTGTACTTCTTTTTCTCGGTTCACAAAAGTTGAAAGCAACGAACAGCCTGTCCCTATTATTAATTGTTTTGTTATAATTATTACTTTCTTTTATTTTATTTTCTTTTTATTTTTAATTTTTAATTTTTAAATTTTTTTTTCTCCATGGTCATGTGTTTCAAACAAACCCTCAAAATAGTAAACTCTCCTTTGAAACACAATTTATCAATTCCCTCCCTCTCTCTCTCTCTCTCTCTAGCAGAAACTCCCAATGGCATTTGCTGACAGGTACAACAATTTATTCTTCACTTCTAAACTCAAACCTTACTCTCTCTCTCTCTCTCTCTCTCTCTCTCTTCTTCGTGTCTTTTTTTTTTTTTTTTTGGGTTTCATTTTCAAGTTTTCATTTTTAATTTGGCAACGGACTTCTTGGTTTTTAATGGAATGTTATGTCAGTGAATAAATATGGCTGGAAAGGGCACTTGTGTAGGTTTCTCTTCCCTCTACTCTCAGGCTTTCTCTCTCTCTCTCTTGTTTGTTTGTTATTTATTTAGATATTATGATTTTATATATTATGATCTAGAAATGGTACTTTTTTCTTTCAGTTTCAGCTTCCCAATTCCTTGGAGAAATATCTGTGTGTGTATCTTCACACCGCTTCACACTTGTTTTTAATAATCTAAACAGGAAAAGGCATCGCTTTCTTTTATGGGGTTGTTCCTTTTTTTTTTTTTTTTTTTAATTCATTTAAGTTGAGGAACTGCAATGTACTTTTCTAGCTCTCTCTCTCTCTCTCTCTCTCTTTTCCCCTTTTCTTCTCGTTTCATTTTTTTAAATTTATAAACTAACATCATGTTTGTGTGTGTGTGTGTGTGTGTGTAAGACTTTCTTATGATGTCTTAGAGAAATATTTTGTCTTAATATCTTGTTCTTATGATTTTTTTTTAATTTTATTTTCTTGCTCGTTTGGAAATTTAACATGCTAAAAGCTGCTATGGAAATTTGTACTTATTGGGTTTCTGACACATTAGATATTTTTGCTTTGCTTATATTGGTTTCTTCTTCCCACTATCTAGCTTGATGCAAAATCATCATGAAATTCATTTCTTTTTTTTTCTTTTTGCAGGTGATCTAGACAGAAAAAAAAAAGTTTTTGGGTGGATAAGGTGTGGAGTAGCAGAAAAAGAAGAAACCACCTAAGAACCCAAAAAAAAAAAAAAAAAAGAGAAAAAAAAAGTAAAAAGTGGGAGTTTTTTATGGACTGGAACTCAAAAGCACCACCTTCATGGGATTTCACTGAGCTAGAGCAAGAAACATTCTCCAACTTAGGCACCACTGTTAATGGCTCCAACACCTTTGGGATCAGCAAAGAGCCGTTAATAGAGAGGACTTCTCAGTAGACTTGAAGCTTGGTCACCACCACCACTACCACCATCATCATCATCATGATGTGGGGAATTCAGGCAATGAATTGTTGGTGGAGGCGGGGCCGCCGAAACCCGCCTCCTCGCCGTCGGGATCGTCGAAGAGGTCTCGCGGGTCCTACAACGGATCACAGGCAGTTTCATGCCTTGTTGATGGGTGTAATGCAGATCTTAGCAATTGTAGAGATTACCATAGACGCCATAAGGTCTGTGAACTCCACTCCAAGACTCCTCAGGTCACAATTGGCGGCCACAAGCAGAGATTCTGCCAGCAGTGTAGCAGGTATATACGTACATGATACAAATATATATCTATATATATATATTGTACATTAGTATCTGTTTTCCATATAATTAAGCTTTTGTTTGGAATACAGATTTGAAATATGAAAATTTTAGGTTAAAGTTGATTGATTTTCAAAATCTAGATATAATTTTTGTTAACTTTTTAGATAAGATAAAAACTAAAATGAAAAACTTAGATTTGTACATGAGAGTGAAACGAAAGCTAAATATTCTGGTTTTGGTTCTTAAAGCAAAATTTTATGTGTAAGTAGTGATGAATATGGTAGAATGTGAATTTAAGGTCATGTAACGTTGAGGAACTCTCATGCCAAGTTCAGGTTTGATTGTGGATTTAGTTTTAAGTCAGTTTATTGTTAGTTAATTATTATATTACATTTTCATTTGGGATTTTTCAGCGGGTGGGTTATCGTCCTGAGTTTCTTGCGAATTCATCTCCCCGTTGTAGGTTTCATTCACTCGAGGAATTTGACGAAGGAAAGAGAAGCTGCAGGAAGCGTCTTGATGGTCACAACCGACGGCGAAGAAAGCCTCAACCGGAGCCCTTCTCGCGCTATGGAAATTTGTTCTCCAATTACCACCCCGGTTAGTTACAGATTTTGTGTTAACTTTTCAAAAACTAATTATAATTTTTATTTATTTTTTATATAAAGATAAAAACTGATATGAGAGCCAAACGGAAGCGGTTTTCCCTAATCAAATAATCACATATCATGATTTAGCGAACACTAATCTGAATTTCAATAATTATTTCCTAAATATGCCTTAATTAGAGAGTTCCAAAAAAATAAAAATGAAAAATCATAGTTTAATCGAAACAAAATAACTTTATCTTTGTCTTGGACATTTTATTATCATGGCTTCTAATTCAATTAGGCTTGCATTTCCTCAGAAAGAAAAGAACATATTGATATTTTATCTTATATCAAATTTCCTGTCCATTTTTTAACAGGTACTCAGTTGCTACCATTTTCAAGCTCACTAGTATATCCGTCCACCGCAGTTGTGAACCCCGGCTGGGGAGGTGCCGTCGTCAAAACCGAGGCGGATTCCGGTCTCCAAAACCACCATCCACAACTACCCTTTCTTGACAAGCAAGACATGTTTTTGGGGTCCTCATCTCCCACCCCAAGCACAAGCTACAAGGGAGGAAACAAGCCATTCCCACTCTTGCAAGATCACAGCAGCCAAACTACACCACCCGAGGTCTCGGCGTGCCATCATCCGGCCTCTTGAGGGCATTTCCTAATTTGTCCGAGAGTAGTAGTGGGAGTAGGAGCAAAGCGTTCTACGACGTCCGACACTCGGATTGTGCTCTCTCTCTTCTGTCATCACCGCAGGCGCAGACATCTGAGATCGGTTTGGGACACAACATCTCGCCGCTTGGCTCGATCCCGATGGTGCACCCGGCCCTGCACGCGCACGGCGGCGGCGGCGGAGGCTTGGAGACCGTGAGTTCGGTTTTGGTGGCCAATGCTGAGGTAGTGCATTGTCCAACTGGGATGTTCCACATGGGGTCTGATGGCAATGAAGCCCCTCATCCTCATCAAACACTTCCATCTCATTGGGGCTAGTCTGATCCCCCCCCCCCCCCCCCCCCCCCAAAAAAAAAGGGAAAAAGAAAAAAAAAAAAAGTTAAAGATTTTAAGACACAAATTGGTCAGTGATATTAGTAATTCTCTTTTACAACTTTCTTACTCAAAAACCAAGAGTGGTAGTTTAGTTGAACGATTTCTCTTTTAAACTACTACTTCCATTATATATTTTCTGATGGTGAATTTATTATTTGTTTAAATCTTTTTTGTTTTTACTTATTTGTATTGAGATCTCCCAACCGATTTTATTTATTTATTATTTTAAATTTGTGTAACCTTGAGCTCTTTGATGGACTTCCATATATATATATATATATATAAGTTTAATTTCTTGATTGCATTTTTAATACGACCGGATTGAGCTTGATCATATCGCTTAGTTATATTTAGTTAATTACAAAAGAGGAGGGCAATTTGTAATTATCAGTTGTTAGACTAGCATTGTAGTTGCGTACATAGTTTAGCGCTAATTCCGAACTTTTACTCCTTAAGATATATGATTCAAATTTCCAATCTTGAAGTAATTTGTTTTAAGAGAACACAGGCCGTCCAAAGATGAATGGACGATAGGTTTTCACTAAAAGAGAATGGAACTTTACAGGCATGAATAAGAGAGGCCATGTTGACGAGGATTGGCTTCTATTTTCTTTATTCGATAATGTACGGCTAAATTTTATATGTTCAATTATATCATGCAATATAACATCAGTTTTTTTTTTTCCTCGGTTTTAGAAATGGAGTATTCAAAATTTCAAAAATTAGCGGTGGATTCCATCGTATGGTACTGCATGACGATCTCCAAGTAAATTATATATATATATATATATATTCATTGACATGGACTCCGTTTAGAATATGTTCATATATATATATATATGTGAGTATTTTTAATACTAATGGTATCTTTTAAACTTGAAATATATTTTAACGCTAATTCATCTGAAAGTTATGGCTTACATTTTTCTTTGCAACGGTGACAACATTTTTATGCTTGTGAAGTTGTATGTCTTTGCTCCATGTAAAAAACTCATGGCCTGTTTGAATGCACCATTGCAGCAGTTTAGTTGAGCAACTACTGTTCTGAAATTATTGAATAACTTTTTAATAATTCAACTCAAATCCAAAACTAAAAATTTTTACGTTTTATATATCCGTAAGATACTCCTTTTTTCTACCTTAATGCTATTCATATATTACCTTTTAGAAAAACTATCCAAGTACACATTTAATTGAATATATAAATTCAAAATTCTAACCATTTAAATGTAATTTATAATCCAAACTAGCCATCATTGACAAATAGAGGCAGTTGAGACCATAATAAATTAATAATAATAAATATAAAAAACTTGTAGAAGACAAATTTTAGAAGAATTGTTGATCACAAATCATATTGCCGTACTCCCTCAAACGGGGAACAGAAGATTTCTAGATATTTTATTGTTATTGTTAATTTTTTTAATGAGGTTGGATTCTACACCTCATAAAAATATTATGGATAAGATATAATCATATAAAATTGTCGGTCCATTATATATATATATATTTTGAGAATATAGAATTTGTTATTATAATCGATAAGCATACGATACAATAACAATTTATATATATAGAGGAGAATCCTACACCCAAAAAGCTTATCATCAGTATCAGAATCTAAGCAACCAAAACAACAAAACTTAGCTCCTAAAAAAAGATGGTAAACTGAACACATCTGATAATAATTCTTCAAACTCAAAAAGAAAAATTTTTGTAATTTAGATCACCGTCAATGTATCTGACTCCATATATTGGAGATTTTAATCAAGATCTTAATTCTATTGCTTCAAATATTCCTTCGTGCTCCGTAATAACTGGAAATTACACAATTGATTAGTACAAGTTTATTTGAAAAACAATTAGAAAAAATAACTTTAAATTCCAGATTTAGAACTTATCTTAAAGTAAAACTTTTGGAATGGTTAGGCAGTTGGAGTAATAATGAAATAGAAAAGCAATATGCTCCTCCTATCACATCTCCAATCCCTCGAAACTCTCAATAATAGTGACTAAAAATAATAAAACCCTTTAAAACTCTTCAAAGAGAGACTTTCAAAACTTTCACAACGAGAGACTTTTGAAACTCTCATAAAGAGAGACTCATAATGAATAATATGTGAAATTCTCAAATAAAGATGAGTATAATAAATAACTATTAAAACTCTCAGAGACTTACACATTTTTAAAATCCTCATTAGAAGATTTAAAATAAAATTGTTAAAACTTTATTAAACAGAGTAGCATATAAGTCGTGTAATTGTATTTGTTAAAAGAAATTAAGTTATTAAAATAAATAAATAATCCATATAAATTAATTATTATGATCAGTAACAAAATATTTTATTCCCTTAATTACATATACATATCTATAAAAAAGCACGTATAGTTTAATATTAAGGGAAAGTACTTGTTGTTATAATGAAATAAATTTTAAAAAACCAACAGTTATAACTAAAACAAAATTTTTGAAAACAGTTTTTTTTTTTTTAATAAAAAAACTACTGTTTTTATTCTAAGAATATAGGGAGAATTTGTGATAGAACTCATTTAAGAAACACCACCAGTAGCTACTCATTTAAAGGCTATTATTGAATTGCTTTTAAAATCTGCGGCTGTAATTTTATGCAAATTTGAGATTGAATATACCAGATTTCCTCTTTCTTTTTCCTTAAAAAAAAAAAAAAACTCTCTCTCTCCCCCCTCTCTCTACTCTCGCCGGTGGGTGGAAGGTCACCAGGGGGAGGCGATTTCACCATCCGTGAACAGTGGAAGCTCGCTGGAGGGGGGTGCCGTCGTTGGGGTTTTGGGGGGCGGGGGTCTCAGATCTGGCGGGGTTTGGGTCACGTTGAGCGTGGGGGGCCCGAGCTAGGCGTTGGGGGTAGGGTGCAAGGGGGCCGAGGCTTGGGTCATGTCGGGGTAGGGGGCCCAAGCCTCACGTCAGGATAAGGTTGAGGGGCTGGGGCCTGGGTTGCGTCAGGGGTGGGGGGCTTGAGCCCAAAGTTAGGGATGGGGTTGGGGTGCGCCAGTGGCAGGGGGCACCTGGGCTCATCGGTGTCCGAGAGGGTTGGTCGGCGGCATTGGGGAAGAGGTGGGTTTTTTGTTTTAATTTTTATTTATTAATATATAGTAATATGAGGTAAGGTATGTGATAATTATGATACACAAATAATATCTCAACCGTTCAATTACATCTTAACGGTTTACAAATGAATTCTATCAATAGGGTATAAAAATATGGGCTTTACTGCAGATTCTCCCAAGAATATATTAATGAAAACAAAGGTTTTGAAATTCAAAATTTCCATATTTAGTAAGGGAAATTGTATCCTATAGCATATTTAGTAATTGCTATTGAAATATATAGTAGGTTTTTAAAACATTGATAAATTATAGCATATTTTTATTTTTTCATTTGAAATATATAGTAGGTTTTTAAAATATGCTATTTTGTTAATTCACCCAAATTATAATTATTTTCTAGAAATAAAATTCAAAAAAAAAATTTAGAACAAATAAAATTCAAATTTAAAAATTTAATATGTTGGAATTTAAATTTTGATCAATTTGGTAACTGTAATTTTTGAATGAGTAACTACAAAATTTAAATTGGTAACCACTAAACAATTGTTAAAGGAAAACGTTACCACATCAGCAATAAATAAATAAAATAAATAAAGTATATAATATATTCGCACTAGTGGCATGTTAAATAAGAAAATCAGAAGACCATCCTTCGAAAGGATTCATAATTGGAAACGGTGATCGTTTCCCAAGCTTACCCATGATATCCGTTGCATCAAAACAAAAACCGTCTCCTCCTCCATGATTAATGAAAACCATCGTCAGATTCAAAATCTTGTTTGCGGCATACGAATCATCGTCTGCGTCTCTTATTTCAAACCTTAACCTAAGGTCGACCGAAACATAACTTGCTTTTGGTTTATCGGTTGGATATGAAATTCTTAAATTAGAGTTTGTTAATTTTTTATAAATTAATTATAAATGTTATTAACTCTATAAGGAAAAAAAAAAACTAAGATAAAAGTATAAATTAGTTTGAGTTAAACTTAAATGTCAAACAAAATCATAGTTATCAATGTCATCAAAATTGGCAACAGAGATCGTGACGACTGGCGACTGGCGACAGGTGACAGTGGAGTTCGACACGTGGTGGAGGCAGAGATTGTGGGAAGAGAGAAAGAGTGGATCCAAGCTTTCAGACTTACATTCGCTTTAGAATTTGCCTCAGTTGTCGGTCTTACTACAGAGTCGGTGCCGTGGTTTTGCCTTGTCCGATTATATTTACAGCCACTAAATTTCTAGCATTTGTCAATTGCACTTGCACTAAAAGTTCTGTTTGATTGTCTAACGCATTAAAACACTCCATTCAAGTCGAAAAACAGAGGGATAAAGTAAAAGACTAACAACAAAGAGATAAAATAATAAAAAAAACCAAAAAGTTTTTACCCAAAAAAAAAAAAATAAAGAACCAAAACGACAAAATATCAGAAACTAGAACAAGGATGAAAACGACATGAATTTAAAATTGAGAAAACACTGACAACAACGAATAAACCACAAGAATAAAATCAAATAGTCAAACAATGTGGGGGGGGGGGGGCGGAAAACTTCAATGACAACAACTATAAGGAGGAAACGACTGAAAGAAATGAACCAACAAAACAAGGAAAACAATTAAACGACATGAAAAGACAGCAAGAGCCAGGCCAAGGGACAAAAAAGTGAACGACAACATAGACAAACAACAACAGTGAAGGATATGGACAGAAGACTAGAGGTTGAGACGACAAGAAGGAATGAGAACACCGCAGTAAGGGCAAACGCTTCAGCGACAATAAAATGAAAACCAACAAAGCTGAAAAGCGACAGAAAGAAACGAAAAGGCAAAGGAATTAGAAGCGACAAGTTTGGAAAATTAAAAAAAAAAAAAAAAAACAGGACAGACTACAAAAAATGAATAACAACATACTTCAATTGACAATATTAGGGAAAACGACATCAGATTAAAAGAGTCAAAACATCTTCTAAAAGTAAAATAAGAACGACGAAAGTTGAGAAATCAATAACAAAAACAAACAAAAAGGTCGAAGGACAATAAATATAAAATGACAACGGCAGAATGATGAGAAAAAACGGAAGAAACAACAAAGGAGTGAAGAAAGACGAAGAAATGAGAAAAAGACAACAAAAACAAACGAGCGCAATGAAATCCAGGAAAACCGACAGCAATTGAGATAACATCTAGAAACTGAAACGATTACGGATGAAGGAACGACAATAAGGTGGAAAACGGGAAAAAAAAAACCAAAAAAAATCAGGAAACTACAAAACGACAACAGTTTTAACATACATACCACCTAACAACATCAGAGAGAAAAAAGCAACATACAACAACAATAAAAAGGTCAACAACATAAAAGGAGACAAAGAATGATTAAATGACAGTGAGGTTATACAACAAACGAAAAAATGACAAAATAGTTAAAAATAAATAAACGACAAAAATATTGAAAACGACAAAAAACAAACAACACACGTGCTTGTCGTTTATCATGACATTGTCGTTTTTAACTGTCATCCTATTTCCAGTTCTGTCGTTCGTAGGGGTTTATGCTGCTTTCATCTTTCGTGGTTGATGTATATTTTCGTTTTTTTATTTTCCCAATCCTTGCCGAGCTTCTAAGTGGGAAGAAAACGCGACAAGACATTAGTTCATATGTTATTTTATTTGTGTCTTCATTTTTATTTTTCCAATAATAATATAATATATATAATTACCATGATTTTTCAATTGATATAAGACGATATTGTAATTAAATATCTATTTTTAATTGATGTATTAAGATATTATTTGAACGACATGAATGAAACAGACGTAAGAACACACATGAGTTGGATCTGAAGATACTTCTCTTGTTCACTTATTTTATCTTTTTTTTTTTTTCTTGTCCCTTGAATCCTCATTATTAGTATATAAAGTTTTAAATCTATTTAAATATGTCTCATTGAAATTTTTTTCTATTTATTTATCTTATTAAAACAAAATTTCTTAAACTGGATAGTAATTGCAAATATAAATATTTTGTAAAAAAGACTACCATGTATATTTTGAGTGCAAAAATATTTATAAATAAGTTTTATTTCTGATATTTCTTGATATTTCAGTATATGAGCTAAAATACTTTTTAGCTTTAAATTTAAAGTATTCAAAGGAAAAAAAAAGTTTATATATATTTGGATGGATAAGAGTATAACTTGCGTACTAACTATATTACAAAATGAATGAAGTGGTCGATAATAAATTAGGCATAATAATTGGAATCTCACTGCCTTTTGGAAGTAATTGATGTTCCTGAATTTACAAGAGAATGATTTTTAAATTAATATTTTGTTTGATATTTAAATTTAATTCAGATTAAATATATTATTTTATCTTAACTTTTATCCTTTTTTTTAAATTAATAAAATTTATAATTAATTTATAAAAAATTAATCGACTCTAATTTAAAATTTTTATATCTAAATCAGTAGAGCAAAGGTAAGCTAAAAAAGTAAGATCAATTGTTCAAAAGAAAAAAGAAAAAGGAAAAATAAAAATAAAAATAAAAATAAAGTAAAGATGGACACGTGGACGCTTAAGCTTTGCCCAAACCATAAGATTGAAAATAAATAAATAAATAAAAAGTAAAAAGCGACTTCTTAAAACTTTTCCAAAGCAAAGTTGAACACTTCTTTAAAACGAAAAAAAAAAAAAAAAAAGTTCAAACACAGACCCAAAAGAAATGGAAGACCCATCGTATCTTCCGTCGTCGTCGTCGTCTTCGTCCCGAAACGACACCAAAATTTCGAAAACGACAGGTTTCTCTCAGATAACCGATGACCTTCTCCACAACATTCTGGCGAGACTCCCGGCGCCGTCGTTCGCGTCGGCGGCGTGCGTGAGCAAGTCGTGGAATCAGGTCTCTTCTCAGGTCCTCTCTCGCCCCAAGCTCGCCTCCGCCCTCTCTCTCGATCCTTCTCCGCAGGTAAACCACGCCCTATTTTCCACTTCATTCGTGTTTGTTTCCCGAGAAAATTAAAAACAAAAAAAGTTGAGAAATTGTGATCAACAGGTTGCTGTGAGAGAGGTCGTTGATAAGGTACTCGCGGAGCCAATACGGCCCGATTTTGCCATCGTCAGTGTTGGAAGTGGATTTCGCTTGTTCGAGATTTTCAGACTTGTATGCTTTTTTTTTTTTTTTTGGCCTTTTCTAATTCATTTCGGAGAAAGGAAAAGATGAAATTTTTTGAATGAAATTTAATTAAAATTTTTTTTTTCCAATTGAGATTTCGACGAAGTTGGGGACCAGAACGCCGATAATTATATCAACAGCTAGTGGAATAATTGGAAGAGATGCTCTTACTGACGAGCTTAAAGAGGTTTCTTTTGTTGATTTTGTTTGTTTTCCTAGTAAATGGACAAGTTTTGGAGAAAAAATGAAGCCAAAGATTGCTAATTTACTCTTTTTTTTTTTTTTGGAAACAACCAAAAAAATTGATAGGTCAAGTGGATTAATTTTTGTGGAGATCTAAGCGATGATGATGGCTCAATTACTTCGGAAGATGAAAATTTTGGTATCGTTTTGACTGTTGGGTTTGTGCCGGGACTTAAAGTTGATGTTATCCCACTGTTACGCTCCACAAAGGTAGTATGTACGTACGTCCATATATATATTTATATACGTATACACACACGTTTGTGTTATGTATTTATATAATCTCTGATGTAGGTAGCATACACTCCCAAAAACCTAGGTTGATAGGAGGTGGTGGCGATATGAGGTCCAGGTTCTAATCGTTAATAGCTGATGTGGGACATCATCCCTAGATCTGTCACTCTCACCCAGAAACCTGATGTCCCGATAGGTAGAACTGAGAACCGACGGGGAGAAAATGCCCCGCCATGTGGGACGATTCAGGCCCAATGGGTTAAACTCCCACTGTGGATGAGAGGAAGCGAGTCAACTTCTCGCTCTGATGCCAAATTATTTAGGTTGCATACACTCCCAAAAACCTAGGCAGATAGGAGTTAGTAGCCACCCACATATAAGGCCCAGGTCCCAATAGTTAAAAGCCGATGTGGGACATCATCCCTACATCAATCTCACTGGTGATTTCTTAAGCAGGAATTGATGTAAATTTTTTTTTCGTTTTTATTTCGGAAACTTGTGATGTGCAGCTTTGTAATGTTGTTTTTTGCATTGTACAGTTAGACATGTAAAGGAAATTCTGACACGAGTGAGAATTTTTTTATGTTGTCAGGAACCGCGGAATGCTTTGGTTGAGAAGTTTGTATTGGACATAAGGGATTACACGGACTCTGTTTCGGGTTGTAAATCCCCAGTTGGGATTATACTCTTTGGGGTGAGTTAGTTTTACTTGGTTGTTTAGTTTAATCTTTATTTTATGCAAACACATTCGTCCTTGATTAATTGTGTTGCTAAGTTCTCATAACATAGATGGCGCAGGAGGGGCTAGTCGACATGAAACCAATTCTTGACATTTTGGGTGAGTTTCCTTTCATTGCAATTATCTTCCTCTACTTTTGTATAGCAAAAGCTTATGTTTAATATGGGAGAAAACTGGGGAAAGGAGGTGATATGTTGTTAGTCGGTGTTATGATCATGTGCTGTTAGAAATTTCATTGTTAAGTGTGTGATTAGTTTTCATTATTTATGTCTCGACTTTTCAGATTATGCTATGCCCAAGGAGACTGCCATTGTAGGTGATGAGAGAGGTCGGTTTTTGTACAGGAGCGCAAATGAGTCAAGAAATTTCTGTGGAAGTTCAAAATACTTTACTGATGCTGTTGCTCTTACATTTGCAAGGGATAGGAACAACATTGATGGTACTTTTTTCTCAAATTAGTTACGTGAGCTAATATTGATACTGTTTGTTGCTGGGTCCTTAAAGAATTTACTGTCTCGTTAATTCTGACTTATATAGTCTGGTCTTGTGTAAATGAATAGGCACAGGGAATATTCAATTCCATGTTGCATTATCAAATGGAGTATCAGCAGTTGGTCCGAGATACAAGGCAGTTTCCGTTAGAACGCATTGTTCTGATCATTCGACGTGGCTCACGGCTAAAATAGAAGGACAACGGGCTATTCTTGATGGTCGGCAAATTTTGGATGATATCAATGCGGTATGCTAGTGTGATGAAGATGTATACTGTCAATCATTATTTGTCTCTCTTCTACAGATTCATCTCTGAAATTCAAACTACCTGGATATAGTGATTTTTAGCTGATTGTGTCAATTTATTCTATGTGCGACAGTTAGATGATCAAATTGATTCTTCTGATCTGTACATCGGCGTTATGAAAAGGAGAAATTGCTCCATTGGATCCGAGAGGCCAAGATCCATAACATCCTTGTCGTTCTATGGAGTTGTAGGGTAATGTGGAACTCCTTTTCTTCTTGTCAAATAAAAAAAGAAAATCTAGGGATTTCTTTCCTCTTAATACGTTTTGCTTCTAACTTTTCAGCATCTTATTATGTCATTCTTTTCACATGAATACTCAGTGTGCGGTTTCCGTATCTAAGTAATATGTTGTGCGCTTTCCTCAGGTCCTGATCTAGAAGTGTAAACTCCCTTGTTCAATTTTCTTTCCTCTGTCCATGACTTCGCTTCAATTGGATTTTGTTCCCCCCACCTTTTTTTTTTTTTTTTTTGAATTTTTCATATTAGCTTAAGATGCATGGGAAAAAAAAAGTTACTAAACTGAATGAAGTTGGGCATTCTATTCTTCATGAATTAAGTTTGTGTTTTAAATCTCTGCGTGTACTTGTTTAACATGACCTTATTCTTTGGTATTGTTTGTTTTATGTATAGACGATCTTGAAAAACCAATTACAAGTAAATCATATAAGTTACTGTCGTCATAATGGTTTTAAAAAGCTACATGGAACTCTGTGTTTGGACTATTTTGTGGCTGCTGACTGTTGGATAAATTTCCAGCTCTTTCCCTTGTGCTATTTATGTGAACTTTGTGTCAAATCTGATGACCTGTGCTTCAGGGGGGATGAAGAGGTTCTTTATGTAAATGGTGTTGGCATCAAAAGCGGCGATGTCTTTCAATTCTACCGTTCGGATACCAATGCTGCATTAAAGTCTATCGGCTGTGTTTCTCTGGACTTAAAAAACTTGAAGTTCAATGAAAGTAGGAAGAACGGCGATCAGGAAGTTTTCGGAGGTTTCATCTTCTCGTGTTATGGCCGGGGTGACGCGTTCTTCACACAAGACAATGTTGATAGCTCCCCGTTTGTGGAAAACTTTCCTGGGGTCCCATTTGCAGGAATATTCTGTGGAGGGGAAATCGGACGTGGCTCTTCAAGCTTGACAGAGGAAGGTCGGAAGGACAATGTCTCTAGCTGTTGTCTGCATGTCTATAGCACTGTATATCTCGTGATGTTGTATACTTGATCGCCACTCTCTCTAAAATGAATGGGATGTAATTGAGAACACTTGACTACAATAGTTTAGTCTTTTGCTTCTCATTTGTCCCCCGAGGGGTGGTTTTGAGCTGCTTTTGAAGATGCTCAATAAATGGACTCTGTATGGCCCTTGCGATTTTGTTGTTCAATATTTCTAAGAAAAAAAAAAATGTACTGCCTGGACGTGGCATTTAGAATTTTGAACATATGCATATGAAAAGTTGACATTTAGAATTTGTATATCTGACACGCTTCCTGTTTTCAAGGTTTTCTAGGGGAGCAGGTAGTTTCCCCTTATTTGCAACACCATTAGAGACGTACATGCAGCATATATGAAAAAATATTTGTGTTTAAGGCTGTGAAATGGACATGCCGGCTTTAGTGTGCATGATTCAGGCTCTAATTTCATGCATGGTGATAAGAATTGTGCGAGGAAACAAAAGAAAGCAAAAAGTGGCATGGTGATTGACGGATTAGGAAGGTGCATATACAAAAGCATATTGACGTGGGTTGTGCCACAGCTAGGGGTGGCAATTCGTGTCACGTGTCGGGTTCGTGTCGTGTTAGAGCCGTGTCGATTTTTTTATTCTCCGACCCGAACACGACCCGCGACACGAACACGACACGAACCCGTCACGGGTTGACACGACACGAACCGAGATTGACCCGCGACACGAAATTGACCCTTGATACGAAATTGACACGAAATTTGACCCGAAATTAACACGAAAAAAAACGGGTCCAACCCGAACACGACACTTTTTTTTTTTTTTTTTTGGGGTCAATTTTTCCCAACCCGAACACGACCCGCCCCCTATTTTTCCCAACCCGAACCCATAAAATTCGTGTCGTTTTCGAGTCGTGTCGTCGTGTCGCGACCCGTATTGTCTAGCCACAGCCCGAATTTCGTGGCTTGGTAATGGATTACCGTGATGGGTCTATATTACTTGTTTTATAGTTGATAATATGGCTTTCAGTGAATATTTTTATTGGTAGTTAGTGCTGATGTCTCTTCAACTTGTTAATTTTTGACAACTTATCCCTCTAGTCTCTAATTCTGGTAATTTGTCCCTTGAACTTGTTAAATCATAGCAATGTATCCCTATCAATTAATTTTCTATTAAATTGATTACAAAAAACCCATGTACGCCTTATGTGAAGATTGAGAAAACCCATTTTCAATTAAAAATTTTCAATTATAATACAAATTCTAATACAGATATTCTAATTTCAAATCTTTAATTAGGTGTAAAATTAACCACAAGGGATACATTGCAATAATTTAACAAGTTTAGGGGGTAAATTGTCAAAATTAAAAATTTGAGAGGTAAGTTGTCAAATGATGATAAGTCTAAGGGGTATCAATACCAAATACCCTATTCTTATCATTGTCCAGGAGTATGCTAATTCAGGTCATCCTTTGGACTTTTTCATTATTAAAAAAAAAAAAAAAAAAAATTGATGGGCTGTACCTCATCAAATACATGTACAAGTATGCAGTATAGATGATCTAGTGGAGTACTTTGCAAGAATTTTCTCCACTTCTTTTTATCGGGGAAGAGTTAATAGAAGGAACGCTATCTTTTTCTGCGATTCAGATGCTCGCTTGACGAAGAATTGCATGCAAAACAAACACCAAAGAAGGAAAAAAAAAAAAAAAACCACAACAACAACAAGAATAGAAAACAAAGCAAAGTCATGAAAGAAATCAGTCGAGATATTGGCACGGCTCAATCAAATAAAAGGACCCGACTCTTGGGAGATTTGATTTGATTGAGCCTTACCAACATCCCACCATTTTCATCAAAACAGGGGGGGAAAAAAGGATAAAAAAAGGGGGGAACCAACAAATTCACCTCTTCGACATCTCTCACCTCGACCTTCTAGTTCCTACATCGGCTGCGATGCATGAAAGGTAGCAATTTGAAGCATTGAAGAAGGGGAGTACATGGTAGCCTTGAAAGTGAAGAAGCTATATATAGTCGGTGGTGTTGAATGGGATGAGGGTGTTTGTTTGGTGGCATATTAAGAAAATGAAAGAGAAAGTTACAAATAATAGAGGCTCATCGAGAAAATGGTTGAGATGTCAATGTCTTTAGTTCAGTAGTCAAACCTAAATTTTTATATATAAAAAATTTATTTAAAAAAATGAAAAAATTAGGGCAACGCCCTTTCCCTGATGCAAAGTGGTTCATGACATTGTCGTGAGGTGCACAAGAAGGTTCCTCATAGCTTGAAATTGCATTTTTTCATCTCCAATAGTGCTTCAAATTTGTCTAACTACAAACATTGTTTTTATTATCACTACTATCATCTTTCATTACTTAAAACCCTAAATAAAGATCCGCGTCCACAAGCTTTTGAGTTCCCAAAAAAAAAAAAAAAAAAAAAACCAACTATAGTTTGGCCATTTTCTTCTCTTTCTTAAAAAAAAAAAAAAAAAATCAAATTAAATCAAATTTAGCATTACCATTTGCTCAAGTATTCTTTGAATTGGCTTTCCTAATGCGAACTCGTATGTTTTGATCCAAATTGAAACAGTGAAGGTTCTTCGTTATTTGTGGTGGTAAATTAGTACTTGATCCACTGATCATTAAGTACGAATAGAGTGACTCGCTGTAGTTACCCTCCTTGATCGTGATAAGATAGAATGGACTATATTGAACTGATTATCTGAAAATGATCTCAAGCGCTTTTCATGAGACTCGAGGCTACTGTTTTTGTGATCAACTATACAAGTGGCAAATTAAGATTAATACTTGTGTTTGGCTGCAAATCCGAATGTTGGTATAGCAAAATAATATAATACAGCGCAAAAATTATCTACATATTTCTTAAGTGTGAGCCCCCGTGTAAGTGGTTCTTTCATAATTTCCACTAATGACACAAAGAAACCAGAGATTCCATGTTCAGACTATAATTGTACCTAATTTCTTGTCTTGTCTTGTTGACAACCTAGTGCATCTTATCTTGCGAAATTAAATATTTCGACCAAACTGAATTGGCCTTTGGCCCCCACTATGATTATCAAAGAAGCTATAATTCTTTGCCCTTTGAGATTTTCAAGTGTTTATGTGCCTAAATGAGTCTTTAGTAGGACACTGAATTCTATTAAAATTTGTCACAACTATGAGAATCTATGATCTCATTATAACCAAGTACTTCCCAAAGTTCACCAACACAGATAGTAAGAGACACCCCTATTAAGGAATAAAGGAGTATTCTTTTCTTAAAAAGGAGAGATTCTAACTCATGAAACCTAAAGTACTAATTAACTCGTAATTTATTCAGATCACAGAATAATAATAATAGTAATTATAGGAAGGATTAGAGTGTTTGTTCGGATTATTAGTTCAAACTCACAATTCAAATAATAAATTTTAGTTTTTGTGAGAGAAAACATTGTAAAAAAGAGTTTGAAAAGTGGGTTTAAAAGGAGGTGTTAAACGAGAGCTAACTTCTAATAACTAGTAGTGGCCTGAATTCATCCATCTTTTGTATTGCAAAATATCTGCTCAAGCTCAAAACTTCGGATTGAAGTTTTGGTTTGTAATTCACTTTTGAGTAGCCAAATCCTTGGCCGGAAGAACAAACTAGGGCTCCTGCCGTTTGTTTTTGAGGATTGTGCTCTAATCTATTCTACCCTAAGTGAGATAACCCGCCAACTTCCTGTGCATCACTATGGTACCGGAAGCGGGAAAATATAGATATATATATATATATATATACGAATTTAGTAGGGAATTCTTTTGTCGGAAATAGTACGGTTTTCCCTCATCCAATCCGGTTCCACATCATTTTGTTTGCAAGGCTCTGTTCTTTTTCGAGTCGTGACGCCTCCACTTTCTGCAACATTGTCCTCGAGATTTGTCAAGACGGAGGAGCTTGCACCGAGGGAGGTTGCAGATGGGTTTTATATACTGTGGGGAGCATTAGTGGGCAATGCAACAGGGGAACGAGGAGATCACACCACTGACATGCGGAAGTTGGGTTTGCACCGCCATGGAGGGCAAAGAGGGTTGAGTTCTCCATTGCTGCTGTAATAGGGATGAGTACGAGTACGCCGCCATGCCACCAGTCACGGTTGGCTATGGTAGACTGTAGAAGAAACAAAGCGTACAGAGAAGTCCTTATTTTTTTTATTTTCTTTTTATTTATTTATTTATTTAATTTAATTTAATTTATTTTTTTGTTAACCATTTCAAATCTAGAAAAGGCTCTATTGAATCTTACAAGAAGAACTCCCATGGTTTCCCATCTTAATATGGTCTCATAACGGACGTTTAGGCATAATTCCGAGGGTAACAAATGAAATGGAAATAACCATTTCCAAACAGATGCCCTATCAATTACAAAAATCTTTCAAAAACAATTCTTCTTCTGTGTCCTGAAAATTCGAAATACAAGGTAGAGAACTCGAAAAGCTTGCCTTTTAGGTCTCAGAGCTGCTTATTTCCTTACATGGAACACCTCCAAAAAAAAAAATATTGTGAACACGATTGTAAGGTTATCAGATTGAGATCCCCAAGGACTTCTTAAACTTTTCAACCTCCAAATAAACTGTGGAGTAAGGGAGGAACTCTGAGAAATGTTCTTTGCTCAGATCGTTTATCGCAACAGCAAGTTTCGGTATCTCCAAGGTCTCTTCATGGGTAAGGGCTCGGACAAAATGTGCCGGATTTCCAGCCCAAAGTTCACCGGTTGGGATTCGTCTTCCAGGAGGGACGACAGATCCTGCCTCCAGGATCGAGTGGGTCTCCACTAATGAACCTTCCATGAGAATGGAATGCTGTCCAATAATGCACTCTGGCTCTATTATGCAGGACCTCAAGAGACTGTATGCACCAATGGTCACAAACCGCTCAATGGATGTCTCAGCCGGCAGACCTGAAATTCGAAAGATCAATTCCAGGAAAAACATCGGCCAGACATCTAGTGGTAAAAAGCAAGTCCAAATCAAAAGCTAATACCACAAAACATACAGGATAAATAGAACGGCAGTATCTTTGTGTGGAGTAAATCCAAGGCCTTTTTTTTTTTTTTTTCCACAAAAGAGTTCAATTGTAACAATTTGCAAAAGGCGTTAGCATTAGATATCGTTATATAAGTACTATAATCACAAAAAGCTGGAAGCCAAAACAAAAACTAATTTGTCCATATGGATTTGCTAAAGATGTCTGGGACAGGCATAAGGAAATATGAATTGAGGAAGTAATCATGATTCACGGGTCCTATTCTTATGGGGCGTATTGGTGGATCGATGACTATCCATCAAAAGATTATCTAGTAGTCAGGAAGTAGCCTTGAGAATTTCCAATAATATGAGAATCAAATTCATAAGAAGGCAATGTTGGAAACACACACACACACACACAAAATACCAAAAAGACAGCACAAAACAAAATCCAAAAAGGAAAAGAAAATAGGAAATATATCAACTACTTGAACTGCGTTTAGCAGCAATCCTGTAAGACAACACTATGAAGGCATTTTCAGCCTTCAAAGTATAGGAAAGATATCAACTAGACATGAAAAATTATCTACAATGATGCACATTGAGTGAAGTAGTCAAGTAGCTGAATTCTAAAAATTGAAAACTCATATGCCAAGCTTAACCATAGAACAAAATCAGTAGACAAATCTTTGAGGATGTATCAACACCCCAACATCAGAATATTTCTACATGAGATGAAACAAATGTAAAAGAAATCCGTAGAGTATCGTCAATGCCTTGGCAACACAAATGTATGAAGTAGAAAGAAGTCTCGGTACCATAAATGACTCTCCTAAATGATGCTCGCATAAGGAAGCTCTTCAGCAAAATACAAACTAGAAACTGTGTCAAGTCCTATCTGATATAACTAACTAACCAAAATGCTCTTCCTTTCAATAACAGGCCGAATTTTTTGAAACAAAAATGCAAAATTGAGCCAACCATTCTCTTGAATAAGAATGAGGGTTGAAAAATTTTAGGCTTGCCAATGAAGTTCACTACCCACAATGAGGGGGAAAAAACAACTAATTGGGACCTAGTAAAATCAGAAATAAAGAATTAAGCCACTCTCATTCCCTCAGCTCTATTTTTCCTTGCTTCTAAATATAAGCTGATTAGCATGAATTCCAAGTGAACTATTCTAACTTCGTATCCAAAAAAAAAAAAAGTGAACTATTCTAACTTTGTATGGAAATCAATACTCAAAAAATTGTCATCAATCGAACAACTCTTTCAATCCATTTAGAAACCTCAAATTTGACCAAGAATTCGAAAGCAACAAATTTTTTTCTTTTTCTTTTGCAGATTTCACCGCATAAACAGGAAAATTGAAACAATTATTTCACTCCTAATTGGAGTGTGAACTCTTCTAACTTTGTATGGAAATCAATACTCAAAAAATTGTCATCAATCCGACAACTCGTTTGATCCTAATTAGAAACCTCAAATTTGACCAAGAATTCAAAAGTAACAAAAATATATATATAATTTTTTTTTTTCCTTTTGCGCATTTCACCACATAAGCACGAAAATTGAAACAACTATATCACTCCTAATTGAAATCCTAAAATTTCCCCAAGACTTCGAAAGCAAAGTTTCTTCATTTCCACATTTTAACGCGTAATTAGAAAAAGAAGAGGTATAAAAAAAAAAAAAAACGAAATTCGAAACCCTTAGCGATCAAAAGAAACGAAATTGGAGAATTTAAGGAACCTGTGGGCGAAGACCAGGCGGCGTGAATGACGCATCGCTCCTGAACGTTGGAGCAGAATCCGACGGTGATCTTGTTGAGATCGCCGCGAAGGACGGAGCCGGCCCAGACGGAGGCACCGTCGCAGATGGTGACCTGGCCGGCCAAGACTACGTTCGGCGCCACGTAGGCGTCGACGGCGACCTTGGGGAGCCACTGCCCCAGCGGGATGATCTTCCTCTGACCTCGGTAGTCCCATTTCACCCGATCCTCCGACGGCCGAATGGACTTCGCCGCCTCCGTGGAGAGCGCGCGCTGGAGGAGGCTCTGCTGCGCCGACGCCGCACAAGAGGTTAGGGCTTTCCTCGAGATTCGAGCTAGAGCCGCCATTGCAGAGGGTTAGAGAGAGAAGAAAAAGGAGGAGGTGAAGGGAGAGAAAGCTAGCTTGTAAGAGTTCAGCTTCAATGGAGAGTGGAAATCTGGAGGGAGATGAGAGATGGTGGATCGGAAGAATTCAGCCCGATTGTGTTTCTTTCTTTTTGGGTCGAGGTCCAAGGTGGCTGTGGCCCATGAATGGCTCTTTTGACCCGTGGGATGACCCGACCCAAGCCGCATAGACACCCGAGTTAGTGTTAGTCCGACCCTTACATTTGGACCGGGTTGGCCCGAGGTTCTATGCACATGGGTCACAACATAGGCACTTTTAGGACCTGTTTAGGGTAACATTGAAAATGTTATTTTGGAGGTCGAGTTAAAAATGTGTATTTAAGTCGAATTTTTTTTTAAAGTTATCTAATATAGTAGATGGAGCAAAAATTTTAATTGGGTTTTAAAAAAATGCAAAATGATTCTTGTCTTGTTCATTTTGTCGTTACGAGCATTTTAATATAAAAGTCATCTCATTCCGATTTGAAATGAAAAAGTTACAGACTTTTAAAGTCTGAGTTTTTTGAAAATGAAATAGAGAGTATGATGTAGAATCGAAAATTTGAAATCCAGATAATACAATAACATTTGGAGACGGTACCCCAAACATATCCTATTTTAGGAAAAAGTAACTAAATGATACAAATTTAAAGATCATTGTACCAACATGATACAAAAAACTAACATTATACCAATATGATACAAGATTACACTAAAGCTAACTAAATTTTGTGTTATGATGATCAAGGTGAGAGAGTTTGTGTTATGTTGGTCAATAAATGAAAAAAATGTGATTATTTGGATAATCTTCTCTTTAATTTATGCATTTTCTTTTTTAAAAAATTGCTATATAAAAGTACTACCGGTGTCACGGATTCAATATCAATAATTTAATACTACATCGATGTAAGAAAATTCTATGAATGTCATGCTCGTCCCCACGTTTTAGTTAGCACATTTGTTAAGATTGGGTTGACACATTCATCGTCGAGAGATAGGGTTTATTATCTATATGTAGGGCATTCAACAAATATTTTAATCAATGTTTGAAGAGCCCATATGATAACACTCGAGGAAATATGCCAACACCGATCGTCTCCTTTTCAAATCTATTGAAAAAATTGGGAATAAAATTGGTTTGGTAGTTAGACTTGTAACACTACACTGTTATAATCATTGGCACCTTGGAAGTTGAGATTAGTACACAGCTGCTTTCACTACCTACATTCTTTCTTTTGAATCTTGATCATGTTTGCAAGGACAGGAGGAGAAAAAAAAAAGTTAATGGATAGAGCCTATTTGTACAGTCAACATTCAAACTTTTATTAGTAGCTCTGAGTGAGTGCTAAAATGCTTCAATTCTCTGCCCATCAAGTTGCAAAAGTAGTTTTATCACTTGTATTTTCTTTCTTGATAACTTTTATGACTTGTTGTATATCCTTTAAGAATATCCCATCCACACATGAAAGTGGTAATCATGCATCTTTTGAATTCTTTTCTATCAGGTAGAATTTTCATATATCTTCACCCTATGCTTGAGAACATTAAGTGAAGATGAGATGTAGATATTCAAATTCTCATACAAAAATGGGATATACAAATTGCTGTGGTCCTCCCATGATGGATCATATTCCACACATAAATATGTAATAATGAAAATCGTAACATGAAAGTTATTCAACATAACATATGCATTAGAAAGGTATAATAATAGTCTAGAATAGCTCAATTTTATGGTGTAATGGTAAATTCGTATTAATAACGGTTATATTACGTTTTTTCACTTTTTAATATTACGATAAGAGCATGGTAGTTCATAACAATCATGGCAAAATCTTGTTTATACATGTATGCACACTATAACTGTTTGTGTGTATCATCTGACTTTGCTGGATTTTGATGAAGACAAAAATATGAGGAATATGCAAGTCAATTTTCAGAAATAAATAAAAATAAAAATAAAAAGAATATATGTCTTTTGGGTGTCTAATCGAGAAGCATTTGAGGTGATAAGAAGGCTGTCCTGATTGATTAATATTCAGATCTTCATCTAGGTAGAAAGGGATAGAATTCAGAACAGTGCTAATCTTATCCACCCTCAAAGTTGTTCTCCGGATTATAAAAATAAAAATAAATACCAAAAAAAAAAAAAAAAAAAGAAAGAAAGAAATTCATTCCAATCTTCAAATTAGGCTAACATATTCTGATCTCATGACTCAGGAGCTACTTTCTGCTACTTTATTCTAGCTTGAAAGTGCTCTCCACAAAGGAAAAATATCTAATCTTGGCTAAAGTGAAGATATTTCTTCAACACAGGACCACTTAAATTCAAAAGAGTTTCTGCTATAAAAACCGATTGCCTTCGGATTTCCGAATGCAAAGTCAGTCTTGAATCTTCGATAACAAAAAGAAAGAAGAGGTACTCATAGAAGTAGGTCTCGAATTCGATTTATGGAGTCGGGTTATTCAGTCATCAAAAGCGGAAAGCACCACGGCGGCAATGTCCCGAGAGCGAATCTGCCATCCTCTATTGCGTCTTCGGAGAAGATGTCACGCTCAAATGCGCAGAAGTTGAACAACAACTATTCCAGAGATGATGAAACTATTGATGCCAGGGCTGCAAGCTATATCTCTTATGTCCAAGAACGGTTTAGGCTTGAAACAGTTGTTTAAGCACTTTATAAGTTTATATATATATATATATATATATATATTTGTGTGTATGTACGTATGTATATATTTTTCCTCCCATTGTAGTCTCTGTCTTTTGGTTGTTGGGACCAATTAGTAAGTCCCTTTTTCTCTCTGTGAAGAGTCTTCACTTTTCACCCTTCAGTACACTAGTTTCTGCATTTTGGTATTCTGTACTATTAGTGCTTGTGCTATATGTGCAGTCGAAGTTCAATATTTCAGTTTCATACCAAATTTTATTGTTGTTGTTGTTGTTTTTTTTTTTTTTTTTTTTTGGGGACAGTCGAAGCCACATCTATCTAAGCAGGAGTTCGTGCCCCTACTCAGACTTTGAAATTAAATTTTAACCCCTAAAAATTTCTTAAAACTTTAATCACTTAAAGTTCGAAAAACAATATTTTATCCCTACTAAGTTTTTTGAATTTCAATAATATCCTCGTTTAATAAGAAAAAGTATGGTCTTACCCCTACTCAATAATTAGGCCTTGTTTGGTGAATCAACTTCACTCAAATTAAACTGTACTTTTTCATTTCAATTTTTATCTTTTTCTGAAAAGTCAACAAAGTCTATAACTACTTTTTAAAAAGTCAACTCAACTCAAACTTAAAAATTTCATCTCATTTCAAACTCAACTCATTCACCAAATAGACTCTTAATATATGTAGGGTCTGTTTAGTGAATGAGTTTGAGTTGAAAAAGTATAGTTTTTCAACTTAAAAGTATAGTTGAAAAAGTATAGTTCGAGTTGAATGAGTTGAAAAAGTCAGCAAAGTTAATAACTACTTTTTAAAAAGTCAACTCAACTCAAACTTAAAAATTTTATATCATCTCAAACTCAACTCATTCACCAAATAGACCCTTAATATATGTAGGGTCTGTTTAGTGAATGAGTTTGAGTTGAAAAAGTATAGTTTAAGTTAAAAATTTTTGTTGATTTTTCAAAACAAACAAAAAATTTTTCAGAAAAAGACAAAAACTTTTTCAAAAAAAGATAAAAACTAAGATAAAAGAATACAGTTTGAGTTAAATTGCCAAACGAGACCGTAATATGTTCTTATTTAATGAAAGATTATCTCTATTTTTCTTTTGTAGTGTTCTCACAGAAAAAAGTTCCTAACTCTGTTACTGTCGGTGTTGCTCTAGTGTAGGGACAGATGGTATCATCTACACCGTTAATACAATTTCTGTTTTTCTAAATTTAGCTTCTTTAATATTTTTTCTTCTTCTCTGTTTAGGAGAATTTGTGATTTCAATATAATTCCTTGAATGTGCAAGTGTAAACTACGTTATGGAACATATCTATGTTTTGTCCATTTGATGTGTGTAAAAAGACTTAGCCCCTTATATTACAGATCATACACTAAAGACTATATATATATATATATATAGGTTATATATATATATATATAGGTTATATAAGTTATATAACCACTTACACATGAAAAAAGAAAAGCCAAACTCTGGCAACCAGAGATAACAGTCATAAGCGGCTAATACAAGTCTGCTGCCAATATAACTTACAAATACATGTACACATGTACATGTACATATACATAAATGCTTATCTATATATATATATATATAGAATATCATCAACTATAAGTAGGCATAATTTTTGCTTTTTATTATAAGCTGGCTGGCGGGGTTGTCATTCTGATATGCTTGTTCATAAGCTAACACAATCCAGAACCACTCTGCATTTCAAGATTTATTGCACGCGTTAAGATGCTTACATATATATGTATATATATATATACATATGTATATATATATATATACATATGTATATATGTATGTATATTGTTCAGACATATACTATGGGTCATGACAAGTGTTGTTGTTTTAACTAAGCATACCAGGGAATATGCGTTAACTTGGCATGCCCCAAGAGTCTCTGGGATTGGGTTGGCATCTGCTGGGCTCTCTAGCAACTTAGCCTAAAAGGAAAACAGAAGATACACAAATGATATAATATATACTAACATATATGTATATATATATATATGAATTTTGAAATTGTGAATGCAAAAGTGAATAAATTAAGTACGTTTAATTTGCATGAAAATAATATATGACAGATAGGAAATCTCACCATTTTCTGAAGACGTGTGTTCTCCTCTTGCAAGGCTCTACGCTGCACATTTTTTGTGTTAAAAAAAAAAAATCTAGTTAATTTCCTTGGAACAAATATTGATTAATCAAAAATTCTATGCATCCACTCATCTCGTATCGGATGCAATTTGCATGTCAAAATCTTTTATGAACGTGTCATACACAGTATATTAATAAATTGTAGATCCTACAGTATGGGGTCCACAAGTGTGACATCCACGATATTTTAATAACTGTTACGTCTGATACTATGTCCCAATTTTTACTACTACCGGTGTAGGATCTCTAATCTTACCCTTCTTTTCAAAAAGTTGATGTGCTCCGAGATGATTCGTCTCTGCCGTTGAACATGCATTAGAAAAGAATCATAGAATGTCACGTTAGGAAAAGTTAATAATGACATCACTAATATTTGGTTATGACAAAATGTTGTGTTAATTGCCTTCTTGCAGCGGACGCGTTCAACGGCCGTCCTAAGTTGACGTTCTAGCTGTTTCAACTCTTTCACGCCCAACGTCGCTAGATCTTCACCAGCCAAGTGCCTGCGATTTGCCATACTCATATTGGTTATGGTACGGACATCTAAACGACATTAAAACCTAATCTTGTTAAGTCGATATTTGTCTTTAGAACCCTTTTTTTTTTTTTTTTTTCTCGTCATAAATATTTAAGAGAAAAATAAAGCCCTAGCCCTATGAAATATTTACGATTGAGCCTTTCCAAGAGGACGTACCTCAAATTTTTTTCCAAGTTTTCTGATGATCTTTTTAGCTCTTCCATTTCAGTCTTCCAAAACTGTAACAACCAGAAACATCAATTAGCTCTTTATTTATCCTTAAAAGAGTACAAGTATTGAAATTTTATATATATATATATATATATATATCCAGGGAGCCGAACAATCATAACTTTGTTTTAACACTTCTTTTCTTCTTTTCTTTTTTCTTTTACTTTTTTCTTTTCCTTCTCAACGAGTGTTTTCTTATATATATTTGTTTTCACAGTTAAATATATACAATCAGGAATGACCAGCACATCAAGATTCTTAGAAAGTACTGACTATCATGTAGGTATACATACACTTTTGTTTCGGGAGATATATGATGTCAGCTAAACTTATCTGCTAATACCTTCAGACAAAGTACGGAATTCAAATCGGTTCTACCAAATAAAGCGATCAAAACACATGCACTTAATTCATGTGTGCTCGTAACCTTTTTTGTCAAAAAAGAGAGAAAAAAAAAAAAAAAAGATTTCAGACTTTGGAGTCGATTTTACAAAAACACAATATATAAATATTTATTATTGTTTCAAAAAAAAATATTTATTATAACAAATTAATGTACGCATAACTCCTCTACACATTAAAAATTTAATCTTAGAACCTTATAAAATTTTGTTTCAGTAACTCAGTTACCCAAAAAAAAAAAAAAAAAATCCTGCTTCCTGTTTTTGTATGCATGTATATACATGTATATGTATGTATATATACATGTATATGTATGTATAGACATACCTCCATGGTTCTGCAGCGTGGGTTATGATCAGCTGATCCAGGCAATCCGATTTCGGCCCCATACCGCGCAATGCTTCTGTCCATGCTGCAGATCAATGAAATTAACAAAACACAGATCAATATGAATGTGTGTGTATGTATACAAATATATGTTCTACAAACTAACATAGAACTTTTTGCGGTATGTTTATGTATGTCAATTATGTATGTCAATTATGTATGTGTGTGTATATATATACATATATATAAAGAAGTTACTAACTCATGGCTGGCATATTGGAAGAGCTTTCCAGAGGGAGAGAAGACGATGATAGCAACTTCAGCATCGCAGAGAACAGAAAGCTCAAAAGCCTTCTTGAGAAGCCCATTTCTCCTCTTTGAAAACGTCACTTGCCGGCTTGTTGGGTTCTCTATTCTCTTCAGCTCCACTTTTCCTCTCCCCATGTCTTTAATTTGTCTCTCCAAATTGTGCTCTTCTAGCCAGCAATGTTGGTTCTATTTATACACACACGCACACACACACACATACATATATGTATATATACAGTGTGTGTGTATATGTATATATGTATATAAAAGAATAATATTCGAAGATGAACGAGGAGTTGACACGTAGAACCTAGGTGAATAGAAAAAGAGTCTGGAACTCCAATGGGAACTTGACAAGAGTCTAGTAGGTGATTGATTTAGCCATCATATTACTGTGTTGGGATTGGACTATAACGAATCCTTTTACTGGGCAAAAACAAAAGTTTGTGAATCCAATCAAATGCCCTTTTTGAATCATCAAATTGAAGAAAGTTAATGAAAATTGAAAGTGAACGAAGTCATCAAGGAAAAACAAAAACAAAAAAACTTTTACAGAGAGAGGGAGAGGAAATATGCAAATTGGCTTTGTGGGGAGGATCTGATCTGACGTTGGGAGGGAGACAAGATAAGTCAAGATAGAAAATGCCTACACACATCGGTGCTGGCCCTGACACTACTAACCAAATTCTTCCATAATTCGACCATCTAAGATTTCTTCTCCTCTTTTTTCTTTTCTTTTTTTTTTTTTCCTTCTTCTTTTAATACATCTATATATATATATATATATATATATATATGCTTAAGAGTTCTTACCTTTGATAATCTCATATGTCTTCATTTATACATGAATTTAACTATTATGACGAAGTTACAATATTTTATTTTAAAAAAAAAGTTAATGACTTTAGGATGAATAATTATAGACTATCATGATTAAATTTTCATTTTTATTAGGATTATTATGACATTTTACTCAAAATTAAAGACATTTTTTTTAAATAAAGAAAGAAAAGTTGAGGAAAACCTAGGCCCTAGTCCTTCGTTCCCTCCCCTCCGTCTCGGACTACATGTACAACATTCGTGTACACATGCACACAATATCATCTAAAATGTACGAACTCGAATTTGAGTACTATTATTAATTTTCTTTGTTGTGATTATGTTTGTTATAAGGGGCATAGATATTAGATGTAACGGATTTAGATTAACATCTTGATACGATCTTATGGACATTTAAGAGGCTTTAACTTAATTCATAAAATTGTGGGATTTTTTTTTTTTTTTGTCAAGCGTAAAGCCAATTGACGTTCTCTAAGAAAAGTGAGACACAAGATTTTGGTAGTTTATTATTATTCTCGTTGTTTGCTTGTTTGAGAAGTAGAGAAAAAGCGAGATATAAAAAAGACTTCAAGTCAAGTGGTTATTTTTAATGTTATTTCTTCCATTTTATTGTTTCCTTTTCGAAGACACGACAAGTGGTTTTTAACCAGACTTTATTCGGGTGGAAAGTATAATGTTGAGCGTGGTGTAGGCAAAGACTTCAATCTTCATGTCTGCAGTTTACGACTTCATTGACTTGGAGTAATGTAAGTAGAGAATTTTGAGCAAAAATCTATATATATATATATATATATATATATGATGATACACTTAAATAATATGTGTTAAAAGTTGCATAGCAAAGATATTCATTAGATAAATGTATATTCATATATGTATATACACTTAATTAGCGACTGAGTCAGGCTAACATTAAAATTAGGGCACATAGTAATAGGTAAAATTTTTAAGAAGTTTATACAAGTATATATGGTAATAGATAAAACTTCCTTAGAACATAAATCTTAGGGTCCGTTTGGTAAATGAGTTTGAGTTGAAAATTTTAAATTTGAATTAAAAATTTTTGTTCACTTTTTAGAAGAGACAAAAACTTTTTCAGAAAAAGATAAAAATTGGGATAAAAAAAAACATTTTAGTTTGAGATAAAATAACTCATCAAATGAGACACTCGTTGGTGGATGGCTCCACTCTGCACTTTATAGGCAATCCCATGGCCAATTATATTTTTATTTTTTTCCCTCTTAAAAAAGAAGAAAACAACAAACAAACAAAAGGCTATTGCCCAATTGATGACGAATTTTCCACCCAAAGTATTCTCATTTTTAAATTTCTTTTTGTTCCCTTCTTATTCCATGGGATTTTTTTTTTTTTTTTTTGTTGGAACATTTCATTGGATGTTTTTTCATGATATCATGAAGACCTCACTACTGCAACTCAGCAGTGACCCTCAACCCCACGAAGACATTCCTTCCCATAGTGTTTTTTTTTTTTTTCTTTAGATATATATTTTTTAAATGTGTTAATTATCTCATATCCTATATACATGTATCTATAACTATATTAAAAGAGTGAAGTGACCTAAAAATACCATTTAAAAATTTGATTAAGTTATTTTGTCCTTTTTTAATGATTTTCTTTTAACTTTTTCTTGATTTGTTACTTTCTTCTATTCTTTTTCTTTTTGTTTGTCCTTCAACTTTTTAATCTTTTTTTAATAGATTTACTTTCTTAATCAAATTTGTCTCTATTAAATATATTTTTAAATATGTATTTACTTTTTTTTTTTTTGTGATAGCCTAACATACATGTGTCAAAAAATATTATAGCATTGAAATTTTTAATATTTATGTTTATAAATTAAATATTTAAGAATTTTGGTATGTATTAGTTTCCCAAACACTTGTGATTTCAAATTTGTATATATATATTTAACTGTTTGGGCCGGAAAACAAACAAGGAGGGCTTGACAAGTGTCCGACTATTGCCATTTCTTTTAAATTTGTTTTTCTTTTAAATTTTTCTTGTGAGTGGCAATCAATTCCCCATTTGATTCTATGCTGTCGACTTCATGTGGTTCCTGGATTTTGGTCTCGTGGGGCTAAAGCTGATTAAGTCAAGAGTCTCTCAACCAAATGCTTTTTATTTTTCCACTATCTATCTTTTTTGTTACTTTTCCACTTTTATCTTCTTTTAGATGGGCCCAAGTGTCTCAAAATTTACAGGCACCTTCTCACTAATATTTCGAATCATCGTACTCATGTCAGTTTTATTTATTTTTTTTTAAATCAATAAAATTATAATTAATTTTTAAAAAATCAATCAATGTTAATTTAAAATTTTTAGTTCTAACAATAACATCAAACGGAGGTTAAATTTCAATCCAACTTAGGCAAAGGACCGTGAGATTTATCACAAACTCCATTTTTTAAAGAAAAAATTACTTAAAACGAAAAGGAAATAGGATCTTTATTTGAATACCGTCTATTAACCAGTTTTTTGGAAATTCTTTTTCTGCTAATTGAACATCATTATAAGTGCAGTTAACATGCACTTCTCTCTTCCAATCGTTAATTATCTTTTTTAATCTATTAATCAACATAATATAAATTATATATTTTTATCAATATGACATAAATTTTAACTAATTTTAATTTAATATTATGTCATATTAATCTAATGTTACAATAATCTTTAAATTTATGCCATTTATGTGTTTTCCCTTTTTTTAACTTGTTAATAGTTTGTAGCTAAAAATTTTTGTCTAATTTTCCTTAACTGAACTTATCCTAATAAGTCAATCAATAAGTGACCACCAAACATATTGCCAAGTTCTATTACTGTCGGTTGCTCTTGCTTAGATCACCCATAATCTCTTGAAGGCCCTGAGAAAACATTTAGGGTCCGTTTGAAAACTATACTAGTATCTGGTTTGGAAAACTTATTTTGTCATTTTCTTTAACTCAAATATTTTTTATTATTCATATATTCAAATGTCTAAAATAATTTCAAATTTTAAAAATCCATAATTTTATAACTTCCAATCCAAATGAGATGATTTTTTTTTTTTACAATATATAGAATTTCGAAATAAATAAAATAAGAATTATATTGATATTTTTTTTTCCAAATATAATTTAGGGTTTGTTTGGTTGGTTAGTTTGAGTTGAAATATTTTAGTTGTAATAGTAAAATTTTTTGAATTTTCAGAAAAGACAAAAAACTTTTTGGAAAAAAGACAAAAAAAAAGTACAATTTGAGTTGAAATGATATGATAAAGTAAACAGGGGCTAAGATTTTACACTTTTTTTCCCGTAAACACACATTCTCAAAACTACATATCATTTTCAATTCAAAACACATCTCCAAAATCTCTCTCAAACGGACTCTTAGCATGTATGCAATTCAGTTACTGAAAAAGTACACACAAAAAACAATATTAACCAAAAGATGTAGTTTATATATTAAAAAAAAACAAAAAACAAAAAACAAAAAAAAAGAAAAAACCCCACAATTGCTTGTGACACGCATGCTCGGATATAGTGTTTACTTCACGCTAGCATATTAGGCCTATCTTCTCTGTATCTATCAGGATCAACCCAAACATGGCTACATTGTTAGAGGATCATGCCCTCCTTTTGCATTGCTGACAAGTGGCTAGAGAGGAGAGACAAAAGTGGGAGGACAAGGGAGAGTTCATTGCCACTTTTCTCACGCTTTTCCTTCTTTTTTATTCTTTTAAAAAATTATCGCACACTTTTTTTTTTTTTTTTAAGTTAGGTATAAAGATATACAAATTATATATATATTTTTTATAAGAATACGTATTGAATTGTCGTTAGATTATACATGTAACTACATTCTCACACTTTTTCTAAAACCACAAATCAATTGAATTTCAGTTTAAAATATTATTTCGTACATCATTTCTATTATTAAAAAGTCCCTATATTTAAATTGTATTATTTTTCACTCATTAACTAACCCTTTTTATTAACACTGAGGTTGTGATGTAACAGTCGGGATGCTTTTCTTAGGTCTTCGTACTCTTTCCACTAAGGTTTGATTCTTGCAGCCTCCATCAAGACCCTGCTTTAGTTTCGATTATTGAAGCATTGAGCTAGGTGATAAACAGTAGTGACCTTTAGTAGAAAACCTGGTGAGACTAGATATAGGCCTCGGTCACTTATTGGTGTTCCCCAAAATTGCTAAAAAGCCAAAAGAGCGTGTGAGCTGGATGTGCGAGATTTTTTCATAGCAAAAAGTAATAGTAATAATAACCCATTTTTCTTTGATATTTTGTTTTCATTTTCAATTTTTTTCTTTTTTATGTCAATGCCGAGGAGGATCTAATTCCTGACTCAAATTGATTAAAAACAAAAATAAAATAAATTCATATTCCACTTTCAAAGGCAAACAAAACAAAAAGTAAAAGATAATAAAAGCAACCCTTTACAGAAGGCAGAAGGAACCAATAAAAAAATTAGTATAATCTAGATATCTTAAAACTCGTTCAATTTTGAACACGAAATTTATAGTTTTTTTCCCCAAGGATTACTGACTATTCTTGTATCTCATTTATAAATAGATGATAAAATCACACACGTATCTATACATAACCTCCGTTTGATGTTACAGTTAGTGTTAAAATTTTTAAGTTGGAGTTGATTGACTCTTTAAAAACTAGTTATAATTTTTATTGATTTTTCAGAAAAAGATAAAATTAAGATAAAAAATTTAAATTTGAGTTGAATCACCGAACAGAGCAATAGTGTCCCCCCTCTTTATTTGAAAAAATTGTGTTTCAGCTAATAGAATGACACGTATGTGTATGTATATTGGGTTTGTGTGAGTTCTTTGTCTCTCCTCTCTCTGTCTGTCTCTGTCTCTCTCTGTTCATTTTACAAAGACCAATTAAATTTCTACAATGGAATTAATAGCAAGTTTTATTTATTAATTTATTTGCAAAAGGTTCGGAAGGTATACTTTATCTTGCTAAGTTCTCTATTGAGTCGCACAAGAGCAAGCTGTTTATGCGAGATAACCATGCCGATTATTCAGACAAAGATAGAATTGCACTGATTAATCACGCTGTCTACAATTTCTCAATCACGCTGTCCCCAGAAGAAGGGAAAAAAAAAAAAAAAAAAAAAACCCTCAGACTCTCCGATTGTTTTTATCAAACTGTAAATAAATGTAAGAAGAAAGATAATAAAATTGAAAAGTATAAAATAAAATAATAAAAAGGGTTATTAATTCATTTACGTTGTTTAGTTACTTATTAAATAACGTAAAATGAAACAATTAGTTTCTTTTTAGTAGTTATTAAACTTATAAATGATAATCTTATATCTTAAAAAAAGATAATCTAATCAATTTAATTACTTAGAATATTCTTTTACATGATCCAACCATGGTACGTGGGAACTTACAAAGAATATATAAATATATTTGATATCCATTGAACTCAATATCAAATGGAATCTAAAGATCAGACATCATCTTTTTTCATTCTTTAAAATTATATGGAATCTATTATTACTTTTCATTATCCGTTTTGTAATTATACATACATCAAATGAAAAGGAAATCTCCTTTAAAAAAAAAAAAATCACTACTAATTTTTTGTCATGTTTTTTTTCGCCCCTTTCATGTAAAGTAAGCACGCTCTAAAAATGGCGAGAATACATTTATAATAACAAAGGATCATTCATTCTCCAAATGTTACATAATACATATAATTTGATGAAATATAATATTTCTCATTTCAAAAATATTGTTATTTGATGATATTAGGTTATTTAAATTAGAGTTTGAAACAGCATTTATATAGTGTTTGGAGAGGTTGGAATTGCAATTCAAAATAACGGGACCCCATATATTTTCAATATCACTTTCATATTGAAATTTTTTTTTTTTTTCTCTCTATATCAGAAGAAAGACGACCCTTTCGGAAGAAAGATAGACAAATCCTATATATGCATATGCATATTCCTCAATAGGTGTGACAATATCCCTAAATCAATTATTTAAAAGGAGAAATAAATACATATACATAAAATTAAATTAAATTAAATTAAATTAAAGAGAGACATTTTTTTTTTTTTAGTTTTCCAGTAATCTTTACTTTTTTTTTTTATTTTTTTAAATTCATGCCACAGGTGATCAAGTATATAACAACGAATCTTGTACTTTTTTTTTTCTTTAATTACCATTAAATTATATCTACGTGATTAAAAAAAAGAAAAAGAAAAAGAAAAAAAAGACTAGTGAATTGGTTTTTTTTTTTAATTTAAAATTTTCATAATTACCTACCATTTAAAGAAGAAGGGGATAAAAAAAAAAAAAAAAAGCACAAAGTCTAAGCAGGAATCAAATAATAACTAAGGATTCACATCAGAAAGCAGTAAATTAACAAAAATACAAAGTAAATTTTAACATACTTTTCAAAAAAAAAAAAAAGTAAATTTTAGTAAATAATTGGGTTATGCAAAATAACAAACCACCGACAGAGATCAGAAGTGAAAGAGAAAATCAGCCAGTGTAGATATGAACATCGAGGGCGATGAGGAAGATGGTGATGAGGGCGAAGAAGATGATGGAGTGGACGAATATGGAGGGGCCACTTGTCTGCATGTTCCCGAACTCCACCACTCTCCCCTTCGCCGGTACCTGAAACAGCAGCCCCGGGCTCAGCAGCACGAACAGCACCACCGCTACTATCACCGGTCCCCAATCCGCCATTTTTATATCTAATTCTGATTCTAATTCACCAGATCTGCTCTGCTTTGCTCTGCTTTTTTCAGAGAGAGAAACTTTAAGAGAGAGAGAGAGAGAGAGAGAGAGAGCGATAGGAAACTACCTCTCAACTGTGTTGGTTTGGTTGAAATGGTGGGTGAGATTAATGATTTTGATTTTTGAGATTTTGTTTTTGGTTTTTGGGGGAAATCACAAATGGACAAAATGCATTAAAAACGAGATGCTTCTCGTGACAGGTGACACACAGTGCATGGCTGAAAGTGTCACCGTCCCTTTGTCTCACGTTCGACGGCTCTGATCTTCTTGAGATGTAACGGGCAGTTAAGATTTAAAATTTTTCTAATTCCTTATTATTATTTTTTTTATGGGACGGTAGTTAGGAAAAAAAAAAATGTTATGATAATTTTAAACTCGAGCGAGCCGGGTCGTACGACATTGGGAAGATGGGAGAGGATTATCTTGAGTAAGTTGACTCCTCCAGAAGCTGACGCGTGGAGTCCACTCCTTTCTGATCATCTGATTGGATCAAGTCGAATTGTTTAGAACGGCTTAACGTGGAAAATAATAAATCGATAACACTTTTTCTAACGGTCATTTTAGAATTTTGAGATTCGGTAATAATACTAGTATAAAAAATATGTATTAGGTAGGTGGGATAAATTTGAGAAAATTTACCTAAATAAAAAAAATTAAAATAATAAGTAACAAAATATACATAAAAAGACCACCAAGAAAAATGCAAGAAAAGAAAATAAAAAAGGTGAAAGAACTTAAATGAAAGAAATTATCAACATGAAAAAGGACTAAATTGAAAAAAAGTTGGGCCTAAAAGAAAAGACAAAAGGATCAAAATGAAAAAAAAAAAAAGATCTTAGAGAAATGGAGGATCAAAAAATAAATATAGAAATAATGAGAAGAACCAAAATGAAAAAAAAAAGGTCCAAAAAGAAAATAAAAAATAAAAAGCACGTGCGATGTATATAATTGGACATATTTTAAAAAATTTATTTAAATAAAAATTATATAAATAAAAAGTAGATAAAAAATCTACAAAATACCTAAATTAAAAAAAAAATTTGTCTTGAAGATTATATTTTAATATTTTAATGAAAAGTATTTTTTTAAATCAATGTGATTTGTTTATAACAAATTGTATAAAAAAATTACAAGAAAAAACAAAAATTTATAAAATATGCAAAATATAGAAATTATATTTAAATTATAAAAAATAATTACATTTTAAAAAATAAATATATCGAGATTGGTAAATTATATTTTATGAAAATTTAAATATATAATGATTTTTTTTATTTTTTAATAAAAAGATCATATAAATGTTATTATTATTTTTAATAAATATACTATATCTATTTTATTTAATGATAGTGCAATAATATTGTTAATTTTAGATATATAATGTTTTTATAGTTATTTTTTATTGTGGACATTTCCGGATTAAATTATTAAAAAATTAATCAAATGACTAAAATAATAATATCTATCAGCGACCAAAAAAAATGTAAATACTAAATAATTCTGAATTATTTTCTCTCGTCTCTCTTTTTCCTAAAATTTGTTTTTTTATGGGGTGGGAAACACATGTTAAAAGATCATGGACGTGGATTGGTCAATTTGGAAGGGAGCTCTCTTTTATGCCCTCACTCGATAGATGCGGACAGCGTTAGAAAGGGCCTTAGAGACAGGACACGTCCACATCTACTCATGTGGGATGCACTAACACTCATTTGGAACCAAAACTTTTGTTTACGATTCCTCCTTTTGCATTCAACAAAACACTAATCAAAAAAGACAAAAAAGAAATACTAATTTTCAGAAAAATAATTTAAGTAAATATCAAGTTTTTATAATATTATTTGTAATAAATAGTAATAAATAATAAATTGTTTATCGACGTCTTGCATTGTAAATAAGTGATTTACCTAATTAATTTGCTATTTACCTAATAACTTTTATTTCCTAATGAATTTATTATTTATATAAAAAAATTAAAAAACCTTGATATTTACTTCAATTTAGAGAGAGAGAGAGAGAGGGAGAGAGGGAGAGAAAGGACAATAATGGTGTGGAACACTACCCTTTACAAAATGAAAGTTACTTGTTCAAAAAATTAAAATAAAAAACAAAAAAATAAGAATTGTTGAGCCCTACATACAAGAGTCATATGAAGGGTGATATTAGACACCATGGATATCAAATAGTACTATTAAAACAAAAATTACAGTAATAAGTTTTTTTTTTTTACTTTAAAAGGTAAATAGCAAGATTCAAAATATTTAAAATGAATAACATATTTATTAGTTTCCAACAAATTATTTACTATTAAATATGTCATTTACTCCAAATATTTTGAAACCCATTGTTTATTTATTTACTTTTCAAGTTTATACTATTAAGTAGCTCTTTCTTCTTTTTTAAAACCGGTGTCATTGTTGGACTTGTGAGAGCCCCGTGCGACTTTCTAATATTTTTTGTGTAAAAAAAAAAAAAGAATTGAATTAAAGGTTCGTTTGATGAATGAGTTGAGTTTGAAAATTTTAAGTTTGAGTTAAAAATTTTAAGTTTGAGTTGAAAGAAAAAGATAAAAATTGAGATGAAAAAGCATATTTTAATTGGAGATAAGATGGAACACCAAACAAGACGTAAGTCTGTTAGTAGGAGTGTTAAGTTTATCAGTAGCCTTAATTTGAATTGTTAGTTTGTACGAGCTCATCAAAAAACACCCTTTTGGATTATTGGCTCACTACTATAATAACTTTATTTTTTTGACATCCAATAATATAAATATAGACTGTCAAAAAATCTAAACAAATATTAAGGGAGGGAGGACGAATAACATAAACATGTTTGCAGAAAGTTTCAAACAACACTTTTGAATCAACAACCAAAGCTTGTAGTAATTTTTGGTAGGTCTACAATGCCAAGCCAAAATTTTGAACCAAGGCCCTAAAACAATCACACGGAAAGCAAAGACAAGTTATGAAAACACATAAAAACAACTCAAAAGAATTAATGAAACTCAAACCCAAAAAAAAAAAAAAAAAAAAAAAAAACATGTAGATAGAAGTATGAAGAATTAGAGGTGAAATATCACGATCGTCGACCCGTGAAGATGTGGATGCCGATGGCCAACACAAGGATGGTGAAGATGATGAAGAAGATGATCGTGTGGACGAAAATGGCCTTGCCATTGGTGGTGAGGCTACCGAATTCGACAGTGCGGGTGTTGCCGGGTAGCCGGAAGAGGAGGCCGGGGGAGAGCAGGATGAACAGCAACCAACCAATCAAAACCGGAGCCCAATCCAACATCCTTAAAATCAAATTTAGCTGCCTCTTATAATGTGGTTTGAAATTTGGTGTGTAGTACAACTATGTAGCTTGGCAAGTGAATTTTTTTTTATGGGATTTCTTCATCAACATTTATGGGATCTTTATATAATTGTCTAAAAGGTGGAATCTCGTTGGGAACAATTTTAAGCTTACAAAGTGTAGCCTATGTAGAAATAGTACTTGAGCATCTTATTTTGATCTCTTTGTGATATAGTTTCTTATGATGTGTAAAAATCCCCATTTAACATTTTTTTTTTGGGGTCTACTAGAGAGTTTCGGATTCTTGTAGTTGTGGCAGAACAAAATTCTCACGCAATGGAGCTTTTTTTTTTGCTTTGCTCTAAAGCAATGTATCCACAGTCCATGCACAAGAAGCCCCCACTAGTTGGGTTTAGAATATATCATATTTTACGATTTATCATACTTTGTAATAACTTGACCATGTCTACTATTGTTATGTTTGTTTTGTTAAAAAGCCATTCTTTTAGTAATGATATTTATCAAATTCAACTCGCTTGGTCAGTTTTGATCTTGCCGACTGTCACCCTTCTTAATTATCTGATGAGACCAAATGCATCAAGTTTTTAATATCAAGTATTTTTTGTAACCCGTTTGACATCTTGTTTTTTCACCAACTTTTAGAACTTTTATCTGCTTTATTTTATTTTATTTTATTTTATTTTTATTATTTTACAATGTTTCCTCTCATCAGAATTTGAATTTTACTTTTTGAATTTTGAGTTTCAACTTATAATTGAAAACGTTTTGTCTGTATTTTCTAAGTGTGTGTTTGATTGGTTAGTTTAAGTTGAAATATTTTAGTTGTAATAGTAAATTTTTTTGAATTTTCAGAAAAGACAAAAAGCTTTTTGAGAAAAAGACAAAATTTTTTTGGGAAAAAGACAAAAAACAGTACGGCTAGAATTGGAATGAACTAACGAAGCAAACAAACTCTAAAATAACATTTTAATATCATATATATGGCTTTTTTTACAAAACTTTGCTTGATGAAAACATTAATGGAACATAGTTTTGAATTTTCTATTTAAAAGTGCCTTTTTTTTTTTTTAAGGAGAAGGGAGATTTGAAAGCTGTGTTTCAATTGAATATGGTAGCATTATTATAACACTTCAATTACAAAATCATAAATGGAAAAAAAAATTTTTTTTTTTTTGGTAGATAAGGATTCGATCATAAATGAAGCTTGCCCGCATGTTGTATTGCTTACATCAATTATTTGACAAATATATTTTGTTGTACTGTCACGAATAATTGGGATTTGAATCTTAACATATTTAGTCAATAAAAATGGCCCCTTAAGCTCCTCTCTAATTGGCCTTTCGAATTTTCTTGTTTCTTTCGAGTAAAAGAATCATTGGCCGTTAGAGTTAGTGCAAGGCTAAGTAGGATCTATTATTATTTTGTTTATATTTTTTAAGCATGTAAAGATGTCATCCACAATTGACATTGTTGAGATAATAAAATCGTAGAGAAAGAAAAACAAAAATGGGGGCAAATATTACAAAAAATAAAAAAAATATATATTGCTTTTTTGATCACAACAAATTAATTAATTACTAATAAAATCATATCCTATCTTCATTAATAAATATGGGATACTAAAGGTTTTTTAGATAGCATTTCTCTTAATATGTTTTTATTGTAAATTGATATACTTGATAATAAATTAGTGCATAAAGAGTTGAGACTTCTTCTTCACTATACAACTCGCAAAAGCACGAGTTAATATTCACGTAAGTTCATTCATGATGAAAGTTTTCTAAGTTTTATATTTTGGAGAATATTATTGTAGAATTATGGTTTTGATGATCAACTCGCAACAAATTTATATTAGATCAAAATAAAATTTTATTTCAAAAATCTAACAATTTAAAATGTTGTCTTTTATTTTCTTGTTTTGCTGTTCTTTCATCAAGACACTACAATAAAACTACTTTTAGAGCTTTATACGTGCAAAATGCATTTGTTTTTGTTTTAAGAGTAACTGGTTTAAATAGTTCATGAATTCTTTTAAAGGTGACGGTTTGGTCTTTTTTTTTTTTTTTTTTTACCAAATGATCATAAACTTTTATTTTTTAACTGTTATGATTCTTTCCGTCCAAATCTGTTAACTTATAAGGGTATTTAAGTAATCTAACAATAATTAATTTAACAAAAATAAAAAAATGAAAAAAGTTTTCTGTCATTTTTCTTTCTCCTTTCTCTTGTTTTCTCAGAACCTAGTATTTTTGGGGGGGGGGGGGATCTGTGACGGAGAAAGAAAGTGTGAGTTTAGTGGCGACAACTGCGTGGGGGGGGGGGGTGGGTGGGAACCAGATTGGAAGGAAAGAGGGGGGGGGGACATCAGCGTCTTAGTGGAGGGAAGGACCCAAAAACCCAGGGTGAACGGAAGTTGGAGAAGGGGGGACCCAGTCACAGGGTGGGGGGCAAATAGCTGCAGGAGGGAGGCGGCGAAACCGAGAGAGAGAGAGAGAGAGAGAGAGAGAATGGGGGTAACCCAATCGGGGTTGAGAGAGAGAGGTGTGTGTGTGAGTGGTGGGTGAAAACAGAAAGAGAGGGGGGATGGTAGTTTGATCATTTTAATATAAAAATTAATTATTTTAATAAGATTCCGTTAGAAATTTAATAGATGTGGATAAAAAGGACAAATCGTCATCTTTTTTAAGAGTTTAAGATCAACATGACTAAAAAAAAAAACATGGATGAAAGTACTACATTTTAAAGAGTTTAAGACCATTTAGGTCAATTATCCTTGTTTTAAGTTCTTTTTTGTGGACTACATTTTGAGGCACAAGATTTGGACACGTGGCTACCGCGCACATTTGCCTTCCTATTTTCGGCACGTGCAAACTTGATAAAAGAGTCCACTGTCTATAATAAAGTTTTTTTTTTTTTTTTTGAAGTATAGTCTTTTCTTAATTAACCAAAATCCTTTTGTCTGAACACCTGGTAAAATGACTCAATAGCTCTTAGCAGCCATTGACCATTATCAATAAGAAAATAATAACATAATTTTTTTCCTTTAAAAAACGATATAAACCAACATTTTTTTGTCCAATTATGACAAAACACGGCACACGCACATAAATAGGTGTTATTAATTTGATTCTTAGGGAGACTATTAGGGGCCTCACAATAAAACCACTAAAATTGGAGCTATTTTTGTCAAAAGCAAAGGTGACGTGCACGTCTCTAATTGGTCTAGTCTCTCGCCCTCCCATTTTTTAGCGTTTCCCCTTTCTTTCTCTCTCTACTTTTCTGTCTTCTCTGCATTTGGGCCTATAATTTTGCCGCCGGTCGGTGTATTTTCCCGGAAAATTTTTGAAATTTTCCGACGGGATTTCCGACCCCCGCCGTTCCGTTCTCGCGGGAAAAAAAAAAGGTTCTTTTAAACCTCCAGTTGTATCCCTATCCATTTAGTCCTCGATTTTTCCCGAGTTCGTCAATCTTCCACGACCTCTCCTGATTCGTGGTCTTTCTATTGAGATTCTGGTTCATTGGATTATGATATTTTGTTGAAAATCTCCGTCTCTGAAATCGAAGCTCCCTTTGTTTCAGAAGAAGAGAAGAGAAGGGGGCTATCTTGGATTCGGTGAGTTCGCAAAAACGTTTATTTTTTTGGTGTTCAATATGTTTGGGTGGCGAGAAAAAGTCGGAAAATTGGGGAAAAAGAAAAGGTCGATTCTTTGAAAAGGTTTAATTGGTTTGCTTTTTTGAATTTTTTTGGAAAGATTTTTCATTTGAAAAGTCAACTAAGGGAAGAATAAAAGAAAATGAATAATTCAATTCCGCGTCCTAATTTTTGTTGATTATAATGAATAAAGTTTCAAACTTGAGTATTGGTTGCTAATTTTGCTTGATAATTGAGTTAAAGTTTGAAACTTGATTGATAATGATTCTCTGTCGTAGGGATTTGTTTGTACGAGGTTCAAAAGATAATTGTTTTTCTTGATTGCTGGTGAAGATGGCTAGTCAAGGTGGTTCTTCTAGAAAAAGTATATCTTTATCAAGCACAACCACGCATGGAAAGAAGAAATCAGCCGACAGTGGAGGCCCCGATTCCGCTCGAAAATCTATTCAGCTTCAATCCTCTAAATCTATGTATGTGTCCAATTCATTAAAGGCAGCAAATTTTCTTAATGTTTTCATTTTCACTAATTGTATTGTTGTTAATGTTACTTGTTAAATCTTGTTACTTTCACTGGTAAAAGCTTTTCCTGTGATTACGATAATGGTTGGTCTCGTTTTGCATTTTATAGTTACAGAATAATGACAGAGGTTCCTTCTTTTCTTGTATTTCGAACAGGGGACTGACGGGAGAGCGTACGGTGAAACGATTGCGTCTGTCAAAGGCTTTGACAGTTCCTGAGAATACAACTATTCAGGAGGCTTGCCGCCGAATGACTGCTCGTAGAGTTGATGCTTTGTTGCTAACTGATTCTAATGCACTACTTTGCGGGATTCTTACCGACAAGGTATGATTTAGTATAAGGCAGGCATAGGTAGAGAAAATCTCAACAGAAAGAATGAAATGACAACTTTGTGGTGTTTTGGCTTGTCTTTTTGTGGTGCTGTTTAGGATATAGCAACCAGAGTTATAGCTCGTGAGCTTAATCTTGAGGAGACTCCTGTTTCCAAAGTCATGACGAGGAACCCAACTTTCGTGCTTTCCGACACTCTTGCTGTGGAAGCTCTCCAGAAGATGGTGCAAGGTTAGTTGGTTCGGATTATATTCAGTCTCTTTGCATGACTAGCTTCTTGCTATCTTGTCCCAGAATATAATTGCTGATTCCTGTGTCAATAGGAAAATTCAGACATTTACCCGTTGTGGAGAATGGAGAGGTCATTGCTTTGCTTGATATAGCAAAGTGTTTATATGATGCTATTGCTCGCATGGAGAGGGCAGCTGAAAAAGGGAAGGCCATTGCTGCTGCTGTTGAAGGTGTTGAAAAACATTGGGGAACGTCTATTTCTGGTTGGTAGACTGTTTATCTCATCCTTGTTCCTTTTCTTGTAGAGAGAGTGTTGTCTAGTTTTTCTTACACTTACTAGTCCGTATCTAATTGTGTACCATTACTAGTTTCCTTTCTCAGATAAGAAGTTAAATTGCATACTTTTCTGTCTGATATGCAGGTCCAAATACATTTATTGAAACACTTCGAGAGCGGATGTTTAGGCCATCTTTGTCCACAATCATTCCGGAGAATTCAAAGTAGGTAATGTTTCTTGTTATATCAGTTAGTTTCATACACCTGTTCTTTCAATACAATTGCTACAATTTACTTGTCTAACAGTTAGTTGACTCTTCCAGGGTCGTGGCAGTTTCGCCGACAGACACAGTTTTAACAGCAACGAAAAAGATGCTTGAACTGAAATTAAGCTCAGCAGTTGTAACAGTTGATAATAAACCTCGGGGAATTCTTACGTAAGTCTCTTGTTAATCAAATCACACTGCCTTTAGTGCGAAGATTAAATTGAACCAAGGATGAAGTCCATATTTTGTTTTTTTTGTGTGAAGACCACTGGTGTAATTTTGTCAAGGATCTTAATCATTTAATATGAAATTTTCAGCTCAAAGGATATCCTGATGCGCGTGATAGCACAAAATCTCTCTCCAGAGTCTACTCTTGTGGAAAAGGTAATTATATCCATCAGCGTCCAACTTGTTATTTGGTCTATTCTTCTTGCACTCAGATGCACCAGGGGTGGCTTGTTAAAATAATTGGTTTCCTCGACTTGGAAATTCCTGAAATATGAGCTATTTCTCAGGCACGGGGGCATGGGCCAGTGCATGTGCATGGTACATGAGTGATAAATTGTATTAAAAAAAAAAAAAAATTATTTATTAAGCACTACGCTTTTGATCTGACTACCAGGTGATGACTCCAAATCCAGAATGTGCTACTATTGACTCGCCAATTGTTGATGCACTGCATACTATGCATGATGGAAAATTTTTGCACCTTCCTGTGGTGATAGAGGTTACATATGAATTCTCCAAAGATTACTTTTCTTTTTTTTTTTTGGTTGTTTTTTGTTGTTTAAAAGTCATTGTAGTTTCTGACGTATTTTCTATTTTCCAAAAACAGATGGGAATATAGTTTCTGTCGTTGATGTAATTCACATAGCTCATGCAGCTATTGCCACTGTAAGCCAAATCATTTCCTTTTGTCTAACTAATTGCTCTCTAATAATATTGATCACTGTCACTTGTGTTCGATCTTGCATTGATTTCATAGATGGTAGTCTTTATCCATGGAATTGTTCTTAGCTTCAAGATAGAAAAATGCACATCATGGTAGGAAAGATTACTTCAAATCATGATTGAATTTTTTGTGGCTTCGGGTAAAGGTTCAAAGATATCTAATCTATCTTAGATGGTTATTGGGTCATGGGTTTTGTTATCGAGTATACAATACTAAATGAATCAGCTAAGCCGCCAATTTAAAACATCCATTTGTGGATCTGGGCATTGTGACACAACTCAAAATGTTTTCCCCCAATTAATAGAAGGCTATCCAGTAATATCGACTTTAGAAAGACAATAAGAAGGGGGAGAATATCCTGTTCGTTTTTGTATGTCTGTCTGTTTTATGGCCTGTGCATATTTTCCTGGATTTGGAGAAAGAATATTCTCTCCTTTTTTTTTTTTCCTTCTTAATTTAATTAATTGTCTGTTTCAATGTCGTCGTGCCTTTCTCTAATTAGGTTGGAAGTACTGCTGGAATTAACAATGAGGCTGCAAGTACTATGATGCAGAAGTTTTGGGATTCTGCCATGGCCTCCAATGAAGATGATGACGAAACTCGAAGGTATATGTATGATATGTAGTCCATCTGACCTTTATGACCGTGCATTCTGCTTGTCGTTTGTAATAGATGTTCACCCGTTTTCATTTACGTTACAGTGAAGGTTCCTTGAAATTGGCTTCTGATGGAACAGAGACTGGGAGATCCTTTCCCTATACTTTATCGGGCTTGTCCAATACTTTTGCGTTTAAAATCCAAGATAAGAAGGGTCGAATGCACAGATTTACTTGTGGTATGATATTCTTCCACTTAGCACTTAAAGCAACAATTAAAAGACAACATAGAGTCATCAATTGCTTCCACGTACCGAGCTTAACTTGGTCTTGATATTTGAGTTCACGGCTTCTGTCACTGCGACCAAATGCAACTAAATTTTTAGGACTTCAAAGTTATATTTTCTGCACGAGGCCTCTCATAATGGTGTAACTACTTCATTTGATGATAGGCACGTGCTTATTATTTGTACTTGACTTTGCTTATTGGGTTATTACTTCTCTGATTTCAGATACTCGTAGTTTGGCAGACCTCTTAACTTCCATTATTCAGAGAGTTGGTGACGATATTGACCGAAACAACTTGCCTCAAATTTTGGTATGTCTACAGTAGAGTGTACTCTATAATCATTGGGCGGCATTTTGAATCTTTTGGTTCTTTTGTTTAACTAATAACTACCCACATTCTGCAGTATGAAGACGAAGACCATGATAAAGTTGTACTCGCGTCGGATAATGATCTTGCAGCAGCTGTGGAACATGCAAGGCTAGCTGGTTGGAAGGTATATTTTATTTTGTCTACTGTTACTGCCGTTTAGTTCTTACTTATTACAGGCTTTTTCACCTCTTTTACAAGTAGTATTCTCATAACAGAAGTTTCTATGAATACTTCATGAGGATCTCTTACACTCACAATACTTGAAATTCAATTCTGGACCTTGCAGGGTTTAAAACTGCATTTAGACTACCCGGGAACGCAGGGTTACCAAAGACGTTTGGATTCAGGAAGTTTGGATTATGCTCATGCAGATTCGGCCTGGGCATCTGCTTACAGTACCGTTGCGGCTGGAGCTGCGCTTGTCGCTGGTTTAGGGGTTTTAGCATACTTGAGAAGAGCCGGTAACTAAGTACTGACTTGCTGAGCACCCCAAAAAAAAAAAAAAAAAAAAAAAAAGAATCCTTTAGATCATACCGCAATCGGTCTATAGGGCACAACATGTGCTTCATATATGTTTTTGTACGACAAACTATACCATATACGTGGAAAGGAAATCATGTCTTTCTTTTGTAGGTGCTGATTACTACACAACTCAGCACGCTTTGCCTGTCTGATTGGATTGTTATTTGTATACCTTTGCTTTGCAGCTTCATGAATTCTGGAGACTGTAAAAATAACCGGGGACGAAATTTTCATTGCCCCGAATTCCTCGTCATCAAGGAGCACACTTATTTTTTTTTTTTTTTTTGGGTGGTTTTTGATCCAATGTCAAGATCTTGTTTTGCTCATGTAAATAAACAATGCTAAGGAGCGTAAGCAATGTTAAACATCACTCACTAATATAATGGATCATACAACATGAGGTTCATATATATGACCTACCTTTCTATTAATGTGATGTTTAATATTACTGATGGTTTAAAGTATTTTTCTTTATACATGCAGCTTTTAAGATTTCATGATCACAACTAAACGATACAAAAAGCATGGTTTGCTTCTTTCTCAAGTCCGATGGGAAAATGGACATGAAAATCCAAAGGGGGAAAAGAAAATCATAAACTTGAATACTAAACGCCTTATACAATCTGTGTGTTGTCTTGTTAGGTGGGATTTGGGAAGATACAAAAGGCTGAAATTGGAGTGGAATGAAGACCACAACTGGGATACGACAAAAATTAAAAAAAAAAAAAAAAAAACTTGGATATGGGGTCGTTTCGTTAGGCACATCTCATATGGAATTCAGCCTTTAGTTTTCTTGCGTCGGTTTGTGGAGCCCACTTCTAAATATATTTCATATTTTTCATTTATTTTTTCGGTTGAAAGATTTTTCAACTTTCTTAAAGGTGGAAACTTTTGACTCCATACGTTAATTGACTATACGTTAAGCTTACTCAAGCCCCAATAGTCATTTTGGTTTGGAAAATCTTGGTCTTTTAGTTGAGAAAGTACCATCTCATCCTTTTAATTTAAAAAAAAAAAAAGAAAAGAAAAAAAGAAAAAGAAAAAAATCATCATAATCAACTTTATGAACATCCATAACAAAATTATATTGAATAAAAAATAACCCCACTTTCACATGATGAATAATGAAAGACGTGGCTTTTTACGATGTTGATGAGTCCATGCATTTGATTGTGGCGGGAAAACAGCGTAGTATGTCTCTCATGGTCCCACGTTCGCATTGCATCGTACACCCTATATTAATATATATATATATTCTTAAATCATGCACCATATATTTGAGAAACAATCCATAATATTCTTTTATAACATAATGAAATAAAAGCTGAGTGTGTGCGATACCAAATCTACTATTCTTAATTGATTCACATGCAGACCATTTGTCTAAACTAAATCAATTGACGGCACCCAACTTTTCTTTATATGGTTGAAATGCCTCGTCTTTGTCTAATATATGTATCTGGCACCCAACTTCACATGCATGTATGAGTATAATATATGTATATATACATATAAATATATTTATGTATAATCACTAATGTAAAACCGTGTCTGAATTTCGAGAATATATTTGTTGGTTGTTGCTGATTCTAGAGTGGCCTGTTCACACGTCTTTGACTGTAGTGCACGAGGCACTGACACTGTGGAGTGGGCAAGCCAAAAGGGTTGAGCGTGATTATCCAAATTTTTTTTTTTTAATTTTGATTAGAGACATCTAATTTGAACTATACATTTTATGATAAAATTAAATGTGAAATTATTCATAATTTTAATTTCATTAATTAAATCCATAAAGCATAATAATTTCTCTTTTATTTTATAATTTATTATATTTTTTTTAGAAACTGTAAAAACTTGTAATAATGATGCTTGTGGTATATATATGGCATCAAATTTCAACTTTTACAGCTATTTCATGTAGTATTGCTACCATAATAAGTGATGATTTTATGATAAATTCTTTTTCCCAGGATTTTAATGCCACATTAGGTGGGTGCCAACTTGCTTCAAATTTTTCCTCCAAAAAGGTGAGGAGGATAAGGAGAAATGTGGCAAGTTTGTGAATACTCAATAGGCAAGAGTAAGTATTGTCTTGTTTTGTATTTTCTTTAGTGGCAAATTTGTTCCTTTTTATGGAGTCAGTATAGTAAGTGACAAAAAAAAAAATTCATCCCGAGGACAAGAAGCTTTCAGTGCCAGCACAATGAATGTTTTCTTCTGTCCAACCTGCCACACACACAGCAACAAATGAAATGAACATTGAATAATGACGAACAAAACAAATTAGGGTAGAGAAAAAGAAAACCAGTGGGCAAGAAAATTCTCATCCATTGGTTTTGTCAAATGAGGGTTCATATACTTCTTATTCTTGCTTACTTATTTTGCCTTGTCTAGTAGGAAGTAAGAACTTAATCTAATATTTCAATACCCATGTTAAGAGATCTCGTAAACTTTACATCCACATGTATATATACACCAACTCTCATGTCTGACAATCCCTTTTTGCTGGGTACATATGGCAGCTCGCTTGATGATCGTTGGATGAAAAAAATATATGATATCGATGAGAGAGAAGGTGGGCAAGGATACAACTTCTCAGGTTGTACTATCTCACTCTCTTTCTCCTTGGACGTTTGATTGCCAGACAACACACCGTTCATATATGTATATCTTCATTAAAAAAAAAAACATATATTTGTGTAAATAGATCAAGAAGTAACATCCGTAACTCATAAATATACTTTATTAAGTTTTTAATATGGATAATTACTGTTGAAAAAGATTTTGTAATAATTATGACTTCGGTTTATAAGTCTTTTAGCGATGTGATATGATATTTAAATTGAAATAAATTTATAATGTATTGTGATTTTATTGAAATGACATGAATAACGGAACAAAAATAAAAAGTCCAATCCCACAAATGCATCTCATGTATATTTTTTAATAAATGTGTGATTCGTTTTGTTGGCTACCAATTTTTTGACGAATAAAAATGAAAATATTTTGCACGAAGTGAAAGTGTTGAGAAGTATAAACTAGGAAATACTCGGCGACTTTGAAGCCGTGATGGATATGTGTCGCCAACCATGGTATTAACATGGTCATGATCTCTGATCCATTTTGTTTTTTTTTTTTTCTTTTTTTTTGTTTTTGTTTTTTTGTTGATTATTGAGACACGTCATCATTTACAAGTTAAAACTGAATTTTCGGAAAGTGATCAACTATTTGACCATGATAAGCGCAATTTTTTGGTCGATCATCACTCACGAAAGCAAACATCTTTTAGTCTTCTAACCAAAGTCACTTTCACATTTCCACCTTTAAAATTTCATTTTTGCTTTTTTTCCTCTTTTTTTTTTTCCCCTCCCTAATTAAAGCAGTTTGCTTTAGCACATTCACGTTGCTGTAGCACAAAAACCAGAAGCTTCCCTCTTCTCTGTACAGTAAATCTCTCTCTCTCTGAAATCACGTTATGATTGACAATCATATTTTCGGCTTGAATCATTTTTAAAGACTTTGAGATAATTAAATTAACAATTTACAATTAAGAAAGTTTCTTTTTATGATTATTTGGTGCATGAAAGATAATTTTAAGTTTGTCTTAATTCTTAAATAAGTAAGAGTTTGTTTCTTTTTCTTTTTTTTTTTTTTTACTTTTCAGAATAATTTAATTTCTTGATTTGATTTGTAGTTTCTCGTTTTCACGAGGAATAGTTTGGCTTATAAATACATTAGTATAACTGTATGTAAAGGCGTGTAAATTTTTTTTTTCTCGAGTGAAACTGGAGTTTTTACTCTCCTTTTTTCATCGAAATATCTTGGAGTGGGGGAGACGGAGTAAAAAAGTTTTCGTCTTTAAATTCTCCTTCCCATTTGCCAAAAATCCCACTTGCCAAAAACCGACCTTTTTCAGTTTTCTCCACAGACAAGCAAAATGGCAGGTTCCAAAACCAGACCACCGCCATTTTCGTTCACTTTCTCGCTCTTTCTCACTCTCTCATGTACTTTCCCACCGACCCACTTCGTCTCCAGCCAGCAGCAGCCCATCAAAACCATTGTCGTTCTGGTGATGGAGAATCGTTCCTTCGATCACATGCTCGGGTGGATGAAAAAATCCGTGAACCCCAAAATCAATGGCGTCACTGGAGATGAATGCAATCCAATTTCCACAAAAACCCAGAAACCAGAATCCATTTGCTTCACTGACGACGCTGAGTTTGTGGATCCAGATCCTGGGCACTCCTTTGAAGCCGTTGAGCAGCAGGTATTTGGGTCTGGCACCATTCCTTCCATGTCTGGTTTTGTCGAACAAGCTTTATCCATGTCTCCAAATCTATCAGAAACTGTCATGAAAGGCTTTAGACCCGGATCAGTACCAGTTTATGAGGCTTTGGTTAGAGAATTTGCTGTTTTCGATAGGTGGTTCTCTTCAATTCCTGGTCCCACACAACCCAACAGGCTGTTTGTCTACTCTGCTACTTCTCATGGCTCAACAAGCCATGTCAAGAAGCTGTTGGCTCAAGGGTACCCACAAAAGACGATTTTCGATTCGGTTCATGAGAATGATTTGGACTTTGGGATTTACTTTCAGAACATACCCACAACCTTTTTTTATAGGAATCTTAGGAAGCTGAAATACATATTCAAGTTTCATCAGTTTGATTTGAAGTTCAAGAAAGATGCTAGGAATGGGAAGCTCCCGAGCTTGACGGTGATCGAACCGAGGTATTTCGATCTCAAGGGACTGCCCGCCAACGACGATCACCCGTCTCATGATGTTGCTAACGGGCAGAAGCTGGTTAAGGAGGTGTATGAGACGTTGAGGGCTAGTCCTCAGTGGAATGAGACACTTTTGGTTATCACTTATGATGAACATGGCGGGTTCTTTGACCATGTCAAGACTCCTTTTGTCAATGTGCCTAGCCCCGATGGGAACACCGGCCCTGCGCCTTCTTTCTTCAAGTTCGATAGGCTTGGAGTTCGTGTGCCGACGATTATGGTCTCTCCTTGGATCAAGAAAGGGACTGGTAAGCTCAATCTTCTTTTGACCCCTTTCTTTTCTTTTCTTTTTTTTTAGATTTCCTTGTTTATTGATTTTTGTAGGAATTGTTACAATTTCGAAGTCAATTTGCCATTCGATTTTTGTTAGATGATTTAGAAGCAACCTTAACAGTTGGATTTTCAAGGGTTGAAAAAAATTTTGTTCTTTAGGGGCTTTAGTTCGGTGGATTTAGTACAAATAGACAATTATTTCTTGAAGTGGACATTGATAAAGAATGCTGCAACAGATGAAGCCAATTAGTGGTTTGGCAGTTACCAAGTACCAACTCTCTTGAGTATATTATATTGAGAAACTACCTAAATCAACTGACAAAATAAATTATGTTTTCTGACTTCAAAATTTTATTTTTATTTTTTTATTGTTCTTGACTATATAATTTGGTTCTACAGTTGTGAGTGGCCCAGACGGACCAACACCAAACTCTGAGTTCGAGCATTCTTCAATTCCCGCCACCATCAAGAAGATGTTCAACCTCCGCTCCAACTTCTTGACGCACAGAGACGCATGGGCAGGAACATTTGAGCATGTTGTCGGCGAATTAACCTCTCCCAGAACCGACTGCCCTGGTATGCATTCTTATCTACCCTTTTGAAAACGGGTTGGAAATATATTTTAAACATGAATTATGGTCTCTTATTAACACAAATATGCTGATCATCAACGAGCTTCTCATATTTCGTGAACTCATTGCAGAGACCTTACCGGATGTGACACCTTTGAGGACCACGGAAGCGAAAGAAAACAGTGGGCTATCAGAGTTTCAGGGGGAGGTGGTACAGTTGGCTGCGGTTCTCAATGGCGATCACTTCCTGAGCAGCTTCCCCGACGAAATGAGCAAGAAGATGAGCGTGAAGGAAGCTCATGAGTATGTGAAAGGCGCTGTTTCGAGGTTCATAAGAGCAAGCAAAGAGGCTATCAAGTTGGGGGCAGATGAGTCAGCAATTGTGGATATGAGATCATCCCTCACAACCAGATCCTCCATCCACAACTGATCTTTCCAATCTTCATTTATATACATATATACATACACATATATATATATATATAATATTAGTGTTGGTGTCCCCCGTTTGAGTTTAGGTGTCGGTGTATTCTTATTGAATTTGTGATGGTTTGAAATAAAAGTCAAAAGCAAAGCAAGCAGGCTGTAGAGTTTTTTTTGGTTATTTTGTGTTGAAATATCTTTCTTTGATTTCGTTTTGAGTCAACATAAGCACCTTTGTCTAGAATCTTTCGTCGAAAAACGACTTAAAAAGAATAGGATCTTTTGACAATTATTTCTACTCGTCGCCCAAATGTGTTTTATTTTATTCTAGTCATTAACCTATTTCTTAATATTATTATATATTTTTTTGTGATGTTGATGTACGTATACACGAACCATCCGTCTATTTTTAATAATTCACATTAGATCCTCTTACCTCCGGTTAAGAAGAAGAGAAAATGCAATGCAATTATATGGAAGAAGTTTTTAAGATTTTGAGCCTTTCGATTGTTAATACGATATATAAGGACCGCTACTATAAATAGTACTACACCCTTGACCATAAAATACAATTGCTTGTTGAACTGTAAATGTGAATTGCGTGAAAGTAGGCTCAACCATGGGCCTCCAAGTTTAGGTTGAAAGCCATAACTGGGTTATCCTCACCTTTCAAGTTTGTCATTTTTCAATTCTAATTTCACCCCTCTAGCCTATTAAAATAAACTTTTAATACCCACAGTTATCCTCTTAAGCTCTGTTTCTAAACATGATTATATGTTTTAGATGTTCATAATTTCTGCCACATACCATAAATTAAACTGAAACAAGATATGCTTAAAGGACTATTCTACATTCTTGAGATTATAAACGAAGTTAGAAGAAACTCAATGTCTATAGTGTCTGTCTACATTAATAGACATCGACCTTTTCAAAAAAGATCAAGGAAATTCTGTGACATTATTCCCCCCCCCCCAAAAAAAAAAAAAAACCGAAGATTCGTGGCTCATCAAACGAGATTTCTCTCGATCGAGGTCTCTATCTATCAGTAGAACCCCTTGATCGGGGATGATTTAAGGCAAAACAAGCAAACAACTGGCAGACTTAAAGAGGCCATTTGGTTAAATAGATGTAGTAATCAAGCTCATGTCTTTGCCTATATTAGTAGAAAGAAGAATTTCATAAACGCATTGGCCGTTCAAGGACAATAAACGTAATCATAGATATGAATGATAATCGTATCCGAAACTTGTTTCAACAAACATGCATTCATGTGGTTAAACAAACACTGTTTAGCAGACACTTCTTGTTTATCCATGGAGCATATCCCTAGTGTATATCTTTTCTTTTCCTACTTCGTTCATCAATTTCAGGGTGGTAAAAATACATGTCCTAACGATTCCGATAAAGAATCTATAACTCGCCATCCTCTTGCCTACCTCAGTCTCCAGTTCTTCAAAATCTGGGCAGAAACCACTATCTTCATGTAGTGATGTTCGAAGTCTCATTTATCCATATTCCATCCTGCAGTCAGACTGAACAAGGACTTTGCCAAGTAGATATGTCGGTAATAAGCTCCCGTAGCTGATCAATGAGAACCTTGAGATATGCATTCTTGTTTGCAAGCTCCTAAGCTCACGAACACAACCACTAGAAAGTTAGCCCAGAAATATTAGAAATGTGCATACATCTATGCTCATGGAAAGTTCCTAGGAAGCGTAAGTAAAAGTACCTTTCGTAGATTAGAGGCTCGCTCTTCTAACTTCTCAACTTCAACTTGTTCTGCTTGGGATGCTGAACTAGTTGGAGTTGTTCCTGTTTCAAACGCTCTTCCCTATTCCAAAAAAAAAAAAAAAACGGATGTCTATATAAAGATACACAGATATGCAACTATTGGGAACAATAGTCCAGATCTAAACAACGGATTCGGTGTCACGACATCTCAAAATACGCAACAAAATCAGTGTATTAAACCATAAAGATCATGTTTTTAGAGAGAATTTCACCATTTACAATCACGAATAAAACCATAAAAGCATTATAATGGATAAAAAAAACTATAAATACCATGTTTCAGAGAGAATTTCCCCGTTCTAATAAACTTCCCTCATCAGAAGACTTGTTCTAGAATTAAACACTCGGAGAAACAGTCAAAAAAGTTCCAATCTTTTCATTTCCCAGGGCTCCATTATTCCTTTACCAAGTCTGATTATCCCGGCCATTAAAGCTTCATTTTTGTCAAATTTGTCTTTTTATCGTAATCTTCCAATTTCCCTAGAAAGTGCAAAATTTGGTCGTATTACCTAAAAATTATGCCTAAATTTTAACTATTTAGCAAGAAAAATAACAAATTGACCAAATTCAACAAAAATAAAAGGATTAATTTTGGAAAAAAAAAAAAAAAAATCTTCCAATGCACATATTATTTGTCTAGAAATTGACGAATTTTTTTTTTTTTAAATAGAAAACTGACAAAAAATTCAAGTGAAAGAGGTTAGAAATTTACTCTCTGGGAATTGGGAATGGCAGCGAGAACGGCACGGAGGGAGGCGACGGCGTTTTTGTACCGAAACTGAGCCTCGCCGAGGGCTCCACCGGCGGCGCCTCCGGCACCACCGCCGAGATCGGCGTGATGATGGGCGGCGGCGTCGGAAACAGAGGCGTCGCCGTTAGCGAGGCCATTAGAGTGAGAAGAAAGGCCGTTGGCGGAGGCGGCGGTGGAGGAAGGGGAAGAGGAGGAAGTGGCGATGGTGGTGGTGGTGGTGGACCACAAGGCAGGGTTGCAGAGCTCGTCGTTCATGGAGGAGAGGATCTGGAAAGCCGATTCAATGGTGTCTTCTAGATGCTTCTGGCCCTCCATCGCTAGCTCCTGGGTCGTCTTACGGCTTGGTATTGTCATCGAATTCACGCCCTTCTCCTCCATTTTTTAGTGAAACTGCTTTGCTTCCCTCGTTGCTTACTATACAAATTTCGCAGCTCTGTTTTGTCCCCCTCTCACTGTCAGTTTTCTTGGCTCCCAAACAGGAGGAGATTCGGGACTCGGGCTGTGCACGAAACCCACGAACCCGTCCAAATCATCTGACCCAGTCCCGCTCTATTCCGTTTGTTTGAATGGGTCCACGTTATCATCCATTTATTTTGAATGGATTTTCTACCTATTCATCATCATTTATAAATTAGTGTGAGTTTTATTTTTTAATTTACGGATTTAACACACCCATCCATAATTTTTTAATCAATAATAAATATATATTTTTTAATAAAAGTATAGGATTATTTGACAAAATTACTAGTAATTTAATTATCTTTTGGATTTTATAATAATTATTATTGGATATTGTGTTTGTAATTAAAATTAATCTTTTTTTTGTCTCTCTAAGCTTAATATTATAACAGATTGGAGAATTGAATTAAAATTCAAAGCATGTTTTGATTAAAAAAAAATTAAAAAAAAAGATAATAAAAAAATTACAAAATTGTTTTTAAAATTCACTATCCACCCATCACCAAACCTCCTAACTCGCCTTCATAGTAGGTGGGGCTGATTTAGGATTTCGAAAACCCACCCACCATCCACCTGTCATCCACTGAATCCACCCATGCACAGCCCTATCCAGGACAAAAATCCCTTTTTTTCTTTTTCTTTTTCTTATTCCTTATTAGGATTAATTACAGTAATAATTTCTGAACTTTTTAAGAAAGTGTCAATTGATTGCTAATTTTTTTTTAAAGGTTCCAAACTCATTAAAAAAAAAAAGGTGCAAAATGCTGACAATTTCTAACATACATTTAAAATTGGATGTTTCGGAGACCAAGGAAATCACAATTTTTTGGTCATGGATTTGCTAGGTTATAGCCTTAATGATCTCTTCTTTTAAAGCAACAAGAAATCCTCTCTCAAGACAGTTCTCATGCTTGCGGATCAAATGATTGCTCGGGTCGAGTTTCTTCACTCAAAATCGCTTCTCCATCACGACATATCAAGCCCCATAATTTTGTTGTCGGCCTAGGAAGACATGCTAATCAGGTTTACATTATTGACTTTGGGCTAGCTAAGAAGGACAAGGACAGTTTATCAAACGAACGTATTCCGTACGTAGAAAAAAAAGGGTTTGGTCGGAACCACAAGATACACGGGTGTGAACACACATCTCGGGATCGAACAAAGCCGGTGAGACGATTTAGAGTCACTTGGATACATGTACTTGTGTACTTTTTAAGAGGAAGTCTTCCATGGCAAGGATTAGTAGCAAAAACCGAAGAAGCTATAACTAGTGAGAAACAAACGCATGAGAAGATTCGAGACAAGAAAATTTCCACTTCTATTGAGGACTTGTGCCGTGGCTATCCACCCGAGTTTGTGTTGTATTTCCGCCATTGTCGGTCGCTGCGATTTTATGACAAACCGGACTATGCTTTCCTGAGGAGGATCTTCCGAGACCTGTTTGTTCGCAAAGGTTTCGTGCTTTATCGAGTGTTTGATTGGAATGTTTCGGAGTATCGGCAGTCGGAGCTCACAACTACGCCGGCCTGCAATTTCGGTGGTTTGGATGATGCTCTCAAAGGCATTGAAAATCTGCATCTACACAACAATGTTGTTAAGGACGTTATCCACTGTGTCTAGGGCATGATCAGTTTTTCAGTTGTAAGGTTTATTGAGTTTTCTTTTTTTTTTTTTTTTTTTTCCCTTCTTTTTTTGATAGTAGCTGTTATGTCTTGACATACGAATTATCAACACAATGTATTTTCATTCAATGAAAATATAACGTATCAGTTGAAATCTAGTATATATAAATGCTAATATAGATATAAGATAACATAAATTATAATAAATAATTAGTCAGCTAGTTAAATATGGTTCGATTAAAGAAGAATTTTCTTCATGCGCTTTTCTCTATCGGTTGTGTACATATGGAGTTTCGTGAGCAAATAAATCTGAATGTGTAATGGTTAGTCCGGCCAAAAAAATTCCAGATCTGGCTTAATTTTCCAAACAATTACTTAAAAGAATAAGGAAAAAAAAACATATATTTTCCATCACTCTTATTTCTATCGTTTACATCTATCCTATATATATATATATATATATATGTATTTTCTTCGCAAAAAAAGCTATTGTCGACAAAAAAAAAAAAAAAAAAGGCTGGATTATGTTAATGTTAGATTATCAATCAATCCCAACAATTTAGGTTATTAAGAAGTAGGTTAATAATATATATATATATATATATTTTTTTTTTTCATATTTCCCCTCATGAGCTAGACCAGAGACAAACGTGTAAAATACTGGGGGAAATTATGCAACTTGACATGTTTTAACAAGGATATATATTTTCAAAATATAAAGGTATATGTATATCGGATCACTTTGGTCCTCATGCATCTGGTGATGATATTAGTTACCTACCTGCCCCATCATCGTTTTGTATTCCACACGTAAATATCACATACCCCTAAAGATGACAATATTTCTTACGGCGATCCAAGAGGAATGAGGATAGGGTTAATATTTGAGGATAGAGATGGGAAAGCACCCTTACCTCCCCTCCGCCATGTAAACATATGTCACATATATCTTTGTTAAATATGTATGTATATTATTTGTATTTTAACTCTTTACAAAAATAAGGAAATAAAAATTTGATTATTAGTTACTAATCTTGATGGCTCATATACTAGATAGTTTGTGTATGTATTATTTTATAGTTTTCTAAACTCTTTTTTTCTATGAGACATTTTTGTGATATCGTTACTAAGATTCAGTTTACATTTGTTTAAATTGATTTATTTTGTGAAATCTTTGATTTTGGTTTAGATTTATAGTGAATTTCTACTTTGGTTTTGTTTTAAGTTGTGTAATTTTGTAATGTATAGTTATATTAAATAGGAATCGGGATGGATATGGAGAAGGCTCTCTCAACGTGGAATCCTCGCTCCCAGACCCCAGTACATCTCTTCTTAGGTGGGGATGGGTACAATTTTGAGGGTTAAGAAATGGGGATTTGGAAAAACAATTTCTGCACCCACTCTACCCTGTTGTCATCTTCATCATTACTTCTTGTTTTGATACCATATTAGATTATGAATTCATCCCAAAAACATAAACTGTTAAAGAGGCAATGATAGCTTGATCCTCTTAGTCAGTGTCTCAAAATCCCATCTCGATGATCTTGTATAACTTCTTCTCAAGTGAAAATTCTATAATTGGTTCACTAAAACAAAAAAAATAAAAAAGAAAAAAGAAAAGAAAACTCTGCGGCTAATCAAACTCAAACTGAATACAAATAATAATATTAAAATGCATCAGTTAATATAAGAAGAACCCAATAATTTTGATAATAAATTCAATGGCAAACCATAATAAATTCCCAATACGGTAAGCCCTTGAAGCAGCAAAAAGCCAACAGCATCCTGATAAGTCATGACTCCCTCTTCCTTAATGAATTGACAAACAACTTGATAAGTACGGATGAAAACTTCAGAACGATCATACCAACACTAATATACTGAATCGCATCATAACTCTATAGTTACGCACGTTCGGGTGTGATTAATAATATGATCGATGTATCTCTTGAAAAGTCCTCTTGTACTCTTATTCCTCAAAAAAATAAGAAGCAGATTCAAGCATTAATAAAAACCCGGCATAACTTAATAACCATAATTGGGTTCGATCTCGTAACTCCAAAAGCCATAACTCCCACCCTATGGAGATCAGCAGAACTCCAAAATCCAAAGAGGAAAATCTTTGGTTATTAGCAAAGAAGATGGTGACTAATGCTGGAATGATAATAAAGTACTCCACGACTGCAAATATCAAAAAACGGTCTCCCATAGAAGATTATGACGCCTATGTTCTAATAGGGTGTTTAGTGGAGTAGTTTGAGTTGAGATTTTTAAGTTTCAATAGTAAATTGTTTTGAATTTTCAGAAAAGGCAAAAATTTTTTTAGAAAAAAGACAAAAAAAAATTTGGGTTGAGTGGTTTGAAAGGGTGAGCTAAACACCCCTTAAAAGAAAATTAGCATCTAGTACTCCTAATTAACTTTAATACAAAAATTAAAATCCCAATAACTCAAAGTCTACGATAGGAAGTTGAAATTTAAAAGAACCAGAAAACTTTACGATAGAGGAAATATGATGCAGCCGAAGAGCAATTTAATTGAGAGAACTGTCAAAAGAACTTTATTAATAATGATTAAAAAAACCTGAATAATAAAGTAACATATACGGTTTTTATATTGAAAACTAGTAACCTAATTCTACTTTAATTTCAAATACTAATTAAAAGATAACTTTTAGAATTTAAACTTCCTAAGATAGTCTTAAAATAATTCAAATAAAGGTAATCTACTAATAATTTAAATTCTAATTAAATATCCTAGGATTTAAACCACATCAAAGTATTATTTAAATTGCTCATGCAAAACCTGGTTTGAGATTTGGGGTCCTAAATACAAACGTTTTTCAATATAATTTAGAAACACATTTAATTTATTGAAGCAATACAGATGAAAACTATGTTTTTTCCTTCTCAAAAATATGTATACACATTTTTCTTGAGAACAAATGTAAAATTTTATACCTACGCACTTATGGCGATGGATCCGTTTTGATGTCATAGATGGTTGGGGTGTGCATGAAAACAACCAAAAACCGATCAAACCAATTAAATCAAACTAAACCAAATCATTGACTTGAATTTTTAAAAACCAATTAAAGTGCTTTGGTTTGTCAATTTCCACCTATATTGATATTTTAATAAAATCTTGATATCGATATTTTTATGGTTGTCGGAAATTTTTATTCTTAATGGCTATATGTTGCTTTCATTATGATTTCTTTTCTCAATCATTGTCGTTACCTCGTTCTACGGTCGTTTCTCAGATGTTGCTGAGCAGTGACAGCTTGCTGTCCGAAATTTTTGTCGTTTTTAGAAACTTAATCGTTTAGAGTCCCCAACAGACTGTGAAATTGCTGTCGTTTTTTTAAATAGGATGTCGTTTAAAGAGTATTTAAAAATTAATTTTAAAAAACGTCGACAGCAGGGTTCGAACCTGCGCGGGCGAAGCCCAACAGATTTCAAGTCTGTCTCCTTAACCACTCGGACATATCGACGCTTGCGTTATTTTCACTCATCAAAATATTTATTTTAAAAATTATGTCAAAACGACATCCAAATCAAGCACAACGTATACAGTGCGGAATCAGGATTTATTGGTAAGATGGCTAAATTTTTTTTTCGATTAAGTCCCACTAATAATTATGAATTTAATAAAATGTTTTATTTTTTAAAATCTAAATTGTTTATTCAATAAAATATTAGTGATTATATTTGCACTATCGATAAATATCTCTACCAAATAAATGTTTCCTAATAACATAATAAATTTATCATTTTATAGATACTTTTTATATAATATCGCATTTAACCTATCTTATACATCCACTTTTATTTTATTTTAATTTATTTTGTTAAAAATAAATTAACAAATCTAAATAAGAAAAAAAAAGATATATTTTCATTCCAAAAAAAAGAAAACATAAATTATTTCTAATAAAAAAGAGGAAATAATAAAGAGAAAAACTCAAGTAATGTCTAAATTAAAAATCAAGGAATGTTATACTGCATTTAAAAAAATACATAAATATAGAATCAGGTAAACAAACATAGCAAGAAAAAATAAATAAAAAGAATAATCATATAAAAAAACCATAGAGAATCATTTTCAAATACTAGAAGAAAAGAAAAGAAAATTAGAATACTAATAAATTAAAAAATAAAAAATATAATTTCAATAGTTGTTGACCGTTCAAAAAGCATCTTTTTTTTTTTTATAACTTAAATCATTCATTGAAAATTTTCATGTAGTTATAAAAAATTTTTAAGAAAATAAATTGATAAAGAACAATTTAGAGTTTAGAATAATTTCTTAGGATTTAAAAAAAAATATTTCTATTTATTAATTTCTATTTTATAAAAATAAATATTTTCATTTATAAGTATATGAGGATATGAGCATTCTTAATAATTTTAAAATAATTTTCTTTTAGGGTAAAAATATATTAAAAATCTTTATTGACTTTACAGGATATTTATTAATATTACGGGTAAATAAAATCACCTAAAATAGAAAAAACTATTATTTAAGGGGATTAATACTAATTTATACACATATACACTATATTAAAATAAAAAATAAAAAAATAAAAAAGCCAGGGGCCCCTGCCCCCCTCCTCCCCTCGAAGTATATATATATATACACAGAGTCTCTCACATTTTATGCGTCGCTTGTAACTCTTTATTTGAAAAGTTAAAACCAGTTTATTTATATGTAATTTTTTATTTAGAATCTTGTCATATAATACTATTTAGATATTTGTATAAAAGATAAATATAAGTGGAAAATTTTACATCTAAATTATCTAATTGATATCCTTCAAAAAAAAAAAAAAAAAAAAAAAAAAAAAAAAAACTAATTGATATAACATAACATTAGTCACGTTATAAGTGATGTGTGATGTAAGGGAGGGGTGGCGTATGGGAAATTATCCGTATGTGTGTTTGCATATACATATATACATATAAATGTACATATAATGGGTAAAATGGAAAAGAAGGGATTACAACAGAATAAACGTACATGAGACACTGAATTGATGGGTCATCTCCTACCTCAACTCGCTTCACTCCCCACCATTACAAATGACTCTGTTCATCAACAATGGCCAAGACCCATTCTCCCAAAACCCACAATCCTTCCCACTCTACTCTCCTTGGCTCTCTCTGCAACGTTAACCTCCCCTTTGCCTTCTTTGGCTATCCCTTCTCTCAACTCTCCTCCCTCCTCCTCACCACCCCTTTGCCCAGTCCAAGACTCTTCTCACCGGGCTCGAAAATGGGTATGTCTAAATTTATTCTGATTTTTCTTTCTTAGTACCAAAAAAACAAAAAAGAATTGACCTTGGCCGCTCAATTTTCCTCCTTTCAAATGGGTCTTGCTCCTTTTTTAAATTTTTTTAATTATGTAGGAAAATCAGACCTTGCCCGGCAACGAATCCGGGATGTGTATCGACGAATCCGATGTCGTCATCTTTTGCATTCCCATGGAGGATTCCGGAGAATTATTCGGACAATGCCATTCAGGTTTTGAAATCTTTTGCTTATTCATATTTAATAAAAGTGACGTGCCCATTTTTTAGTGAAGTAAGTTGCTTGTTTTTGGTAAATCAGAAATTGGAAGAAGCAATCTTGAAAACTCAGAGGAATGCTAAAATTCTGGTTGTGGAAGATACCCCTTACGGTACGTAAACAGAATTGAGCTCAAATTGATTATTATATGTCAAATATTAATGAATCAAGAACTCCGCACTTGACTCTATTATAAAACATAGTGATGTAGGTAGTATACACTCCAAAAAATGTAGGTTATTAGGACTTAGGAGGTAGCGGCCACCTATACATAAGGCCCAGGTTCTAATATTTAACAGTCGATGTAGGACATTATCCCTACATCAGTTACTCTTACCCGGAAACCTGACGTCCCAATCAGTAGAACTGAGAACGGATGAAGAGAAAATGCCCCGCTATATGGGATGACTCAGGCCATTGGGTTAAACTTCCATTGCATGTGAGAGAAAGCAAGTAAAATTCTCGTTTTGATACCAATGATGTAAGTAGCATACAGTCTCAAAAACCTAGGTTGTTAGGATGTAGTAGCCATCCACATATAACGCCTAGGTTCTAATAGTTAACAGCCGATATGGAACATCATCCCTACATCACGTAAAGTTCAAATCCCTCCGTCCAAGTAAAAAAAAAACGTCACTAATCATGAAGAGTAACAATCCCTGCAGGGCAGTATTTGCAAGCAGAGGTTGATGGAGGTTTCAGCAGAGATGTAATAGAGTTTTTGGTGAAAGGAGATGTGGTTGCTTACAGGGCTGTGGCCAAAAAAGTCACCTATGTCTACCCATTTACAACATCTATTGGAGATTCCAAGGGACAAGAGGAGAGAATGAAGAGAATCATGGACCAGTTAGGTTGGTATGCCCCAAGTTTTGATTCCATGGATTAGCATTCTCTAATCACTATATATATATATATAAACATATATAGATATATATGTTGACTGTTCTGAGGTGTGTAATTTGTTCCCTGTTCTATATAGCATTGATTTTGAAATGTATAGTAACAAGCAATGTACTTATTGCACACTGGTTGTTATATTTTAATGAAGTCATTGTTAGATAGAATAAAATCATGTTATGTTATGCTCTTTATTTCTATGTTATATCTTATATTGTAAGACTGGTTTTTGGCGAAAGACAAAAGAAAAATTCATTTGTATCATACGTTCTTGTGTAACAAAGACTGTGAAAAAGGGTTTCACCTTTTGCTCTCTAAAGCTACAGCTGAACAACGAAGAATATGTCAATACTAAAACAACGGAAAGAGATGATACAAAGAGACGAATAAGGAGTATAACATATTAATTCTACATATCCTTCTTTCTTTCTCGCTCTTTTCCTCTATTTTCTGTTCTTTCTCACTTCTCTTCACTCTCTCATCTCCTAATTCCTCTAGCTTTTTTTTTTCGTTCTTTCTTTTTAATTATTTTTTTAGTATTCTGTTTCTAGAATGTCTTGTAGAAATTATCTTGCAATGATTGGGGAAATTAAAAATGCTAAATAACTCTTTGCAGTGATGAAGTCAGATATAATGGTGAGGGGTTGTAAATTTGTACAAAAATATCCTAAATATATAAAAGAGTGGATAAGAGATCCACTGTTCGTTTTTGGGTTGTAAAAAACGCACTGTTTAGGTGGTTTTTTTTTTTTCCCTTTTCTTTTTCTTTCCGTACTTTCTTTATGAAAAGCTGCTTCGTTTTTATTTCCCCTTCCTTTTGTTCTTCAGTTGTTCTCTGTATCTGTTAATCTGATCTATCTCTTTCATCTCTCTTCCTCCGCCCCTCTGTTTCTTTTCCTCCACCCAACACTCTCTCCTCCATTAGCCCTCTCTCTCTGCTCTCTCTTCTTCTACCCCTCTGTTTTCCACCGCTCCACTCTCTCTCCTCCCTCAGCCATCTGATCGCCACCATTTCTCTCTCACTCTCCCTTCCTTTCTCTCTCCTATCACTATCTGCTGTCAACGTTGTCTCTCTCTCTCTCTCGTCATCTAGCTATCATGCTGTCAACATCAAGCCAAGCCTCGCGATCGCAATCTCATCTCATGATCTCAGCCTCTTAATCGCACTCGGCATCACGTCTTAATCTCATGTCCTTTATCTATTATCCATCACATGTTGGGTTGAGAATATCTGTTACAACATTATTTAAGTCCTATGTTCTATGATGCTGTTAGAAGAATCTTGGATGAACTTATCTTTTAAGTAGTTGTTATTTTATTCCTTGTTTTTCTTTATTTATTATTTGAATTAGTTGTACACATCAGAACTAATTTATTCTCAGTTATTATTTCCTACTTTAACGTTGAGCAAGTCATAAGGCTTAACTGATTCTAAATAAAGGGCATCGAACTATTACATTGATTCTTGATTATTCGGGAGGCATTGGTTTCTCATTTAAGCCAATAAACTTTCAGTATTTTCTTTGCTTTATTTACTTTGTGTCACAATATCTTGATCTACAAGATATCTTGAAGAAGAGCACTTGGGGGCTTGAGAGACTATTGCATTTAGGGAGGAATTTTTACGATATGATGGAGAAGTAGATTGGACTAGACTTGATCAAATTGTATTTTCTGATATAGGAAAGCAGAAACTTCTAAATGGGTAGATAGCTTTTCTTTTCTCCAAATTTTTTTTTAATTGCTATTAATTTCTATGCTCTCGGGAAATATGATCTTGTCGCATAACTTCAATGTATGTATTAGATACATGATCATCTGCAAGTAACCATGACTTTGAAGATAATTTAAAGTGTAATTCTCCTTCCCTCTCCCTCTAGCTTTAAGAAGAGGACTCATTAATGAATCACTTCTCACTTCTTTAGGTACAAATATGATGTATAATTTTTTTTTTTTAATCTCAATAGTGTAACAAATGAGCACATTAACTTTTTAAAAGCACATCATTGAAGATCAATATACTTGACTTCTTATTTGTTGGTATGTTTTTGTACGTCCTATAATAATTGAAGTTCAATTAGTTCAGAAATCTATGATGGTGACAATATCAGAAAATTTTCTGTCTCCAACAATATATGTTATGCAAGTGTGAAATTGTTCTTGCACACTTTTACTAGGTGAAGTGAAGGACATCAATGTGAGCCTTTTATTGTGCCCATTTTACATGCTTGGCCACTTGGGAATCTGATTCCAAAATTGTTCTGTTTTTATGATTTAATGAGAAGTTTGTCAGTTGATTATTATGCTTTTTCCTGTAACAATTTATTGTTTTCTGTTGCAAATGATGTTCTGCTGTTTGTTTCCTATTGCTAAAACTATCGTAGGGTTGTGATGGTAGTTTTGAATAGTTAATATAGAACTATACAAGTTTAATACCCGTGCGTTGTACGAGGAAGGAAGAAAAAACAAAAATGAAAAAAATTGAGTATTATATAATAAAAACAGTTAATTAAGATTAAGATATAGATTATAATTACAGTAAGCATATTTTTTTTTAGTATTTACTATTATAATATTGAAGTACATATATTCATATTTATAAGCATAATTTTCTTGAAATAAAAAAGTTCAAATAATAAATAAAATTTAAAAAATTTAAAAATCAAAGGGATAACAAAGTTAGGTGGTAAATTTAATAAAATAAAAACTAATTAAATTAATAAATAAACGTAAATGAATAGAATTTTAAAAAATTTATTTATAAAGATTGTAGATATAAATATAAAAGAAACTTATTGAACGTTTTGTTTAAAAAGAAAAAAGAAAAAAATAACAGAAGTCAAAGAATAAAAAAAATAATAATATCAAATATTAAAATAAAATATTCAGTGTAAGAATTGTTGTTAATAGAATAAAATATAATAATATATTGTTATTAAAAAATCAGAAAAAATAAATAAAATTAAAAATTTTAAACTTAAATTGTCAAAAAAATTTAATAACTTAAGTAAATTTATTAAATTTAAACAAAATTAATTAAATCAATAAATAAACCTAGAAATGGAATAAATATTTTAAAAAATTTAATTTTAAATAATAATATTAATATATGATATAAATAATAATTAGCTATAATAATTATAAATATACTTTTTTGATAATTACGTTTCATTACAGTAAAAAAATTATTTATTGATTTTTAACTTTATTGTAATTTTATAGACCTTTTTATATTTAGAAATTTCTATAAATTATTATTTAATTTCAAATTTTTTAGTTTGTTTGTTTATTTTGAATATTATAATTTAATTGTATCATTTATTCTTTAAATGTATTATTCTATTTTTTTCGTTAAATTTTTATTAATTCAATAATTTAAAATGTCAAATATTATTTAACGTATATAATTTTATTTTTTATAATTGAAAATAATTTAATAAAATATAATTTTTTATCTTATGGTTTTTCTTTTTCTATCTTTATTTTTTTCCCTTTTTTTTAATTTATTTTTTCCTAATGGAACTTCACAGCCAATTACATAGAGTACTACTTTAGCTCCCAAATGATTTAGGCAAAATATAAGACATTTCCTAATCCCATTTGTTACCGTGGAGAAAATAGCTATTGGATCTACTTCTTAAAAATATATATATATATATATATATATATATAAAACACCATCAACACAATTTTTATTTGTTCAATGCAATAAAACACTGTGCAGCAATAAAAATCTTTATTCTAATTCCATGTTTCAGATTGTTTTCGAACCCCCCCAAAAGAAAAAACAGACAAAAAAACAAAAGAAGGGGGACAGTGAAAAACAGGGCTCATTATTATATGTTTTACTCTATCTCTATCTCTATCTCTCTGCTCCCTTTCTCTCTCTCTCTCTTTCTCTAATGGCCGGATAATGCCAAAAGGACAAAACCGGTAAGTCACTGTACAGCCGGAAAAATACAGAGGAATTGAAGGACAAAAACGTCATTTTATTGTAGCGGCACTGTAGCAGATTGTAGCAGTACTGTAGAACACTGTACCAGAAACCAAAAAAAAAAAAAAAAAAAAAAAAACCAAAAGTTATTGTTTTTTACTGTACAATGAATAGTAACTCGAAATTAATTACCCAAGTTTTATTTCAAACAGTAAGATCTTTGTTTCAGATGACAAATTTTTTTGCATTTGTTTGGATTACTGACTTATATCAACCTATTTTAAGACAAAGATGGGCTGGGATTGTTGAAAGAAAAACTACATTGAATGGCAACAAAATTAGAACAAATAGGATTTACTGTCTTTTTAAAAAGAGGTCGTTACATAAAACTCCAACTTAGGATCCGTTTGGTGAAACGATTTGAGTTGAAAATTTTAAATTTGTGTTGATTGATTTTTTAAAAACTAGTTATAATTTTTGTTGACTTTTCAGAAAAAGACAAAAATTAAATGAAAAATTTGAATTTAAAATAATTTGTTAAACAGAAGCTTACAATTGGAAACTTACTATTTTAGTTAGTTTGATGGACATCTTTGGACTCATATTCATGGTTGTTTTGAATTCTTATACATTGTGATGGTAACTAGCATGATAATTATGTACTTGCTATATGTGAAATATTAAATAGTATAGTTGCATAATTTCAGTAGAGTAAAATTGTTTAAGCAAAATCTTTTGTTGGAATTTATTTCGCAATTCAAATTTGTCAAAAACATTATCATGTTGTGATTGAACTTTTGGCCAGAAACAATTGGTTACATACTTAATCATTCTTAAAGTGGATGTACTTTGTCATAAGGAAAATAATTAAAATAGATAAGCATGTCTAATGTGATTAGCCTTGATTCTTCTTGGGATATCATTGACTTTTTGAAAAAAGAAAAAGACATTTATTTTCTGTTTAAAAGAAACTTACCTTTCTTCTTCTTCTTTTTTTCTTTTCCTTTTCTTTTCCACAAAAAAAAAAAAAAAAAGAAAGGAAAAAAGGTTGAGAGAGAATTTACAGTGGGATATACAAGCTGAAAATTAAAAATTAAAAGTTGAGGGCGGCTTAATTAGGTCCCCTCTAACCTTCATTGTCTTTGTCATTGACTGTTTGTTTTATTTTTTTGTTTTGGAATTAATTTGCACTATATTAATTAATGACGTGACTAGAATCTTATAATTGGAATTCCTAGCTAAAAATTAAAAAAAAAAAAAAGAAAAAGGAAAAGAAGTTTGGAGGTATCGTGAAAAGAAGGAAAATAGGATTTGATAGGCCAAGGCACCGAAAAGTAGTCTAGTTAGGTGGCCAAAAGAACTAATAAATTTGAAGAAGTTTTTATTTCACTTTAATAAATAAGAGTTGCTCATTTCATGTTTAAAGAAAATATTCTCCGGCACTAAATTTAATTATGGCGTGTCAAACTTTCTATTACTTTAATGATTCTTCTATTTTTTTGGTTAATCTAATATTAGTTTACATTTAGAATATCGTTTTGAATTGATATTTTTAAATTGAAGTTTATGACTTTTCAAAAATTAATTATAATTTTTGTTAATTTAAAAAAAAAAAAAACAACATACTGTACGAAAAAACTTAGGTCCGAATTGAAGCCAAACAACCCTTAGTTTTAATGGTTAGTGGGCGAAGCTAGATTTGCTTAATATAATATTCAAAATCAGGAAAAGTCATTTCATTATTTGGTATTTCACGTGAGAAATTTTGCTAAGATTTAAAGTGAACATCTTATGTTTAGCTGATCACGAGAAGTAACTTACGAAGAGGCCAGTTGCAAAGCTTGCAAAAGTTTTTAGTGGTGCACCATAAAGACAATACACACACACACAATAATTTTATTGAATAGGAATATAATTATTTATTCTAAATATTGAAGTTGAACATCATTATAGTTTTTTCTTTATAAAATGTGGGACACAACTAAAATTAATAGAGGTATAACTGAAATTTTACAGAAAAATTAAAGAGTAAAATGTTAAATAATTTTTTAAAATGCGAGGGCCGCACTTATATGTGTAAGTGACTTCGTCTATGGTTATGAAATAATTAATCAGAAATTATAAAATTATCGGATGTTTAGCCTTTTTTGTTTTTGAATAAGAATCATTTCATTAAACAATTGCATCAGAAGAAACAGCATTAGAGACTATAATAGGAGTCTCACCAATCTATACACTAATACAGTTAGAATTAAAACCAAATCTAGTTAAAAGATGAGCAACATGATTAGCACTACGACAAATGTGTTGAACACCTGTACTCCGCAACTGGACAAGTAATTGTTTGACATCCTTCAGAATCGGACCTTCCATAGAAAGCTCCTGATTATCCGCAACAGCTAACATAACATTGATTGCATCAGTTTCCACCACAAGGTTAACACTCTCTAGTTCCTTCGCAAACATCAAGCCTTCACGAAGAGCTATACACTCAGTCAAGAAAGGAGAAAAAGATCCCTCTACTGCCTTAGCCACTGCACCTAAAATTACCCATTTCTCATCACGGATGACAGCACCTATACAAATATGATTTACTTTTGGAAGGACTGATACATCAACATTTAGCTTTAGATAACCCGAATAGGGGGCAACCAAACATCTGAGTCTACAGCGTGTAATTGGATCGGGACACGATTCAAAACCTACCATTCGCCATAACTGGCAATACTCAACTCAAGAATAGCATGCAGGTCTCCATACTCTCTCCCATGAACAACCTTGTTTCTCTCACACCACAGTTTCCAAACTAGCCAACACATCATAGCAAAATCCTCCAAAGGAATTTCAGCCTTCACCCTTCTTAAAAAATCCGCCATTTTTGACGTACTTTTTTGGAGTGTTTTTATTTATTTGTGGAGTCCCACAAGAAACACTATATTTGTTTTTAGCGTTTCATTTAAATTAAAATCAACTGTAATGTCGGCATCCTATTTTCTATTATAAAAAGCTATTTGCGTATATAGTTGATTTTATTACTTTTCGTGCTCTGAATATATATTTCTTTTATTGAAAAATATATGAAATAACCAATAAGAAAAAACCATTATTTTGTAACTCTTGTTTTTAAGCCTGATATTTGCTTTATGCTTTTAATAAAAGCTTAATAGTTAGAAAAGACGTTAAATGCAATTTCGAATTAGATATATAAAATGAAACATTATCCGTCGAAGAAATTGACCCAAAAGACTTGGGCGGTAGGAGAGGTTATCACCCACACGGCACGTAATTGAAACATTTATTTTCTCCATAAATCTTTATTTTTTTATTTTTTTATTTTGATAGGTCGAACTCATGAAATTTCTACTGTGGAAACTTCCACATTTCACTATCGATAAAAACTGTTTGTTTAAATAATTGGATTAATTTTTCATAAATCCAACGTTAAAGTGCAAAATTTCTTTAATCATTTAAATTACTAAGTTGCATTAACTTAGTGCAAAATTTTCTCATTCTTCGATTTAAGAGCAAATTTTTTATTAAGAGCGATTAGTCCTCACTAAATTGGTATACCTCCCGGTTTTAATTATCTAAAAATTTCCAATTTGCGTTAACTAAACTTGTATTATTATAAAAGCTTCTTTGCTAACTACTAATTTTCATGGGATTTGTGTTTTTGAGATCTATGACATAACTATGGTTAACTAACGTTGTTATTATTATTATTATTATTATTATTATTATTATTATTATTATATGGTTAACTAAACTTGTATTATTGATCAGATCTAGTCAACAAGTAGTTGTGACTGTGAAAGTGCCATTGTGAATTATCTTAATAGTTTCTTATAATTACCCCAGAATTAAGTTAACTACACTGTTAATGGTCACATGATTTTAGAATCCTTAAATATTTTTTTAAAAAACATATTTCCAATGCAATTGGATGCGACAATTATAAGCATTTGCGAGTAGTTGGGACTCCTCGGAAAATAAATAAATAACATAAACAATAAAAAATATAAAAAATGTCACGTTCATAAATAACATAGTATTCATCAATATTCAACAGAAAAGTTTTATTTTATTTTATTTTATTTTTGGTTCTTTGAATTATCACAGGTGTTTTTGTAACTCTTTTAATCCCAATATACAGCCAAAGCTTGGGTCCCAAACTCCAGTTGCATGCAATGCATGTGGATTTATACATATCTACCTAACGTTCGTACGGGTTTTTTTTATTTTTTTTTCAAATTATTTTTCAAAAATAAGTATTTATATATTTGCAGGCAAAGTTGCAAAATGTTAGAAATAGGCGCTACCAAGAGTAATAAAAATTACATTAAAAAAAAAAACCGAACAATTACAAACACATAAGATTTGTATATGTTCATCTCAATGTAACACTAGAGGATGTTTAGTTCAACAAATCCAAATTTTAAAATTACAAATATAATTTTTTTTTTTTTTTCTCTCAGCTTTATTATTCATATAGTTTAATAACTCAAATTTTAAAAATTCATAACTTTATATAGATAAATTCAAATGAGATTATTTATTTAAAATTGCATAAATTTCGGGACGAATGAAATATGCTCTATGTTGATATTTTTTTCCGAATACATTTCAAGTTTTTACACTTTTTAGCTCAAGTAATTCAAATATCCCAATAAATATACAATCAAACCAAACCCAAATTCTATAATCTAAACCTTAACACCAAATGCAGGCTAAATTATGTTTCATTTTAGCCATTGCAAGATTAAGAAGTGTAAAAGAGAAACTAATAAATTCTCAAACTTTATCTCATAATCAACCTTAAGATCGATCCATTCATTGCCTTTGCATATAACATCAATTAACCGCATCTTAACAACAACAAATAAGTAGACAGGCCTTGAAAAAAAAAAAAAAAAAAAAGGGAAAAAAGGGCTAAAAACTTGCCCATGAGAAATTTTGGCAACTCAAGCAGTGGAAATTCATGCCAACACAACAAATTTGGTTGGACCAGAGCGTCATCAAACTTTAAGCAAGTGGGAGCTTTTTCCACGGGTCATTTTGCTCTCTCCACCACAAACATATTCAAAGCTCCTCCTCTTTTTATTTATTTATTTATTTATTTTATAATAATTATAAATTTCTTCACACCCCAAAATATTTTCATGGCTTTAATGGGAAGAAAAACAACATTTCTCCCAAAATCAAAAGTAATGGTGTGAGTCCACAATTGGGGCCACAGTCACACACTTGCTTGCAAGAGTTATGGTTTTTTTTTTTTTTTTTTTTAATAAATTTATTTAAAATTTATTTTTTATTTTTTAATGCAAGAGTCATGATGTTGGCCACAATATCATTTCTCTTCCAAAAGCACAGGAAGTTTTTTATTTTTTATTTTTTAAACCCCACTGTTTCACATTGTTTGAAAGGACTATATTAAGGTGATGATTAGTACGAGAATTCTTTAGTAGCACAAAATAAAATAATAATAAAACCCCCTATCTTAAAGATTGTTTAGGACCAACATATGTTTATACGATACGTTCTATCTATATTTTTCATTTTGATGTGATTTAATGTTTAAACACAGATATTATAATAAAAATCTTTTTATGTTTCGTTTGATATTTTAGTTCAATTTCAATTAAATTATACTTTTTTATTTTATTTTTTTCTTTTAAAAAATAAATAAAATTTATAATTAACTTTTAAAAAATTAATCAATTTTAATTTAAAATTTTCATTTTGAATAGATCAACTAATCGCAAGGTTAATTGGTTTTGCCTACAATAGTGAACATGACCATTGAAGTCAAACCCACAACCCCGCCGGCCAAGTGCTTGTTATATTTACTTAATAATTGAAAAAAAATAGAAGAAGGAAAAAAGAAAAGAAAAGAAAAAAAGAAAAAAAGAAAAAAAAAAAAAAAGGAAAAAAAGAGAAAAAAGAGACATTACTAGCTTCACCTTCAAATATATCCCCCATCTGACAAACAAACAAAGCTTTTGTTTATGCAAAAGTCCATATTTCATTTGATACAAAAAGTGGATGAAAATGGTTGATTTTAAAGAGAGATTGAAAGGGCTGACCAGCAACAGATGGCTGGTGTTTGTGAGTTCAATGTGGATAATGGGCTGTGCAGGGATTGGGTACCTGTTTGGGAGCATCTCACCAGTGATAAAGAGCACCATGGGCTACAACCAGAGGCAGCTAGCCATATTGGGTGTGGCTAAGGACTTGGGTGACAGTGTTGGCTTTGTGGCTGGGAGTTTGAGTGAGGTTTTGCCCACCTGGGTCCTTCTTCTCATTGGTGTGGTTCAGAACTTTGTTGGCTATGGCGTGCTTTGGCTTATTGTCACCCAGAGATTGCCTGCCATGCCTTTGTGGGTGGTGAGTCTGTTCTTTATCTTCTTTTTTTACCCTTCAATTTTTGTTACATAAAGGTTTTGAACAATAGAAAAGTTCAGTTCTTTTGGTGATGATTGGACTGATTTTGGCTATTGAGCATCTACCAGATCTTCTTCTTCTTCTTCTTCTTCTTCTTTTCCTTTTTTTCTTTTTTTTTTTTTCCTCCTTCTTCTTCTGGGTTTTTTTGTATAAAAGATTAAAAAGAGGAATTGTTGTTGAGATATAAAAGTGATCCAGATTCTGAATCATTCTGATCTGCTGCCTGTTTAATTACTAATGATGCCATGGAGGAGTAATGCTTAGAGCCAGTTTCAAATCATAAGCAGGATTGACTATTTGTAATTTGGTGACAATTCTGATTGGAAAAAGTCGACATTACGAATTTGTCATTAGTTGAGCCACGAAAAATGAATTATAATTAATGGATTGATGAAATAAACTCAACTTTGGAACAACTCTCAAATTTGGCATTTCTTATAATTCTTCTTGAGAAACTGCAGAAAAGAAAACTGAAGTCATATTTCTGATCGCGGTCCAATTCTGATTAGATGTGTTGTGAACACAATCAAATGATAACTTCTGCTTCTGGATCATGTAATGGATAAAAGTAGTAATTTTTTCATGTATGCATTTGAGTTGAATAAGGTTGTTACGTCATCTCCATAATCCATTTTGTGATATCCTTTGGTTTCTACTATGTAACAGTCATCATTTTTCATTTCACGCAGTTTTTTATTTTTTATTTTTTATTTCCTTTTCTTCTCCCAAAATTCACATGCTTCAAGTAAAAGCATTAATCAAGTTTTATTCTGCAGCTCTGCATTTGCATATACGTGGGAACAAATGGAGAGACATTCTTCAACACAGCCACTTTGACCTCATGCGTGCAGAACTTCCCCAAAAGCCGGGGTCCTGTCGTGGGGATACTAAAAGGATTTGCGGGGCTGAGCGGTGCAATTTTGACTCAGGTTTATGCCATGATCAATTCCCCAAATGAAGCATCCTTGATTTTCATGATTGCAGTTGGTCCGTCAATGGTTGTCATTGCTCTGATGTTCATTGTTAGACCCGTGGGTGGTCACAAACAAGCCAGGCCGTCCGACGGTTCCAGCTTCTTATTCACCTATTGTGTCTGTCTCGTTTTGGCAGCTTATTTGCTGGGAGTCTTAATACTTGAGGATGTGCTTGACTTGAATCAAACATTGATCACAGTTCTTGCAGGAATTCTAATTGTTCTTGTGCTGCTTCCAATTGTTGTCCCCATAACATTAGTTTTCTTCTTGGAACCAAAATCTTCAGCAGAGGAGAGTCTCCTACCTGAGTCACCTAAACAAGAAGAGGGCGTGCCTAGGCAGGAATCAGGCCTTTTTAGCGAGCTTGAAGACGAGAAGACTCCGGAAGTTGATACACTTCCAGCTTCGGAAAGGCAAAAAAGGATTGCTCACCTGCAGGCTAAACTGGTCCAAGCAGCAGCAGACGGTGCTGTGAGGGTCAAAACGCGGAAAGGCCCTCGTAGAGGAGAGAATTTTACCTTGATGCAGGCTTTAATAAAGGCAGATTTTTTGCTTATCTTTCTCTCCCTCGTACTGGCTTCCGGATCCGGTGTGACAGTTATTGATAATCTTGGTCAGATTACTGAATCACTTGGGTACAGTGATTCAAGTATTTTTGTTTCCATGATAAGCATTTGGAACTTTCTTGGCCGTGTTGGTGGGGGCTACTTCTCCGAGATTATAGTAAAGTTAGTTCCGATCTTTTTCTAATATATCACAATGAGTTGTTCTAGTAGGGATTCCAACTTTTGATACCAACTCACAGTAGATTCAGTCTGCATTTTTTAAACACCTACCGATAAAAGAATGACAATTTATTTCTTTTCCTAGTCCTAATTGAAATATTTTGTTGTTTTTCCAGAGATTTTGCCTACCCGAGACTGGTGGGTCTTTCTATAGTCCAGGTCCTCATGGCAATTGGGCTTCTCTACTATGCTTTGGGATGGCCAGGGCAAATTTATGTCGTCACCGTGTTGACAGGACTTGGCTATGGTGCCCACTGGGCGATTGTACCTGCATCGGCTTCGGAGCTTTTTGGCTTGAAGAGTTTTGGTGCCTTGTACAACTTCCTTACACTGGCAAGTCCTGCTGGTTCACTAATATTCTCCGAAGTCATTGCTAGTGGCATATATGACCACTATGCAGAGCAACAGGCTGCAGAACAGCAACAACTTCTTATGTCAGGGGTCATGAAGCCTCTTTGGGATGATGACTCGCTCAGTTGTGAGGGTTCTATTTGCTACTCCCTCACTTGTGGAATCCTATCAGGACTATGCGTTATTGCAGCAGGGTTAAGTTTCATTGTTGTTTACCGGACAAGGAGGGTTTATGCCCAACTGTATGGAAACTCACGCAACTGAGTTGCGAAAGCTTCAGAAAACGGAGATTACTTGCTGTACAAGCAAATGGATGTCGAGAATCCTTTTTATCCTTGTGATGCAGATGATATTCTGCTGAGGGATGGAGAGGTGGACCGAACATTTGCCCACTGGTTAGAACAGATAAACTGCTTGTTGCTACTCGTTTTTACCCTTTTTCATCTGGCTTTTTTGCTTTCCCAAACTCGATTATTTCTGAGAACTGTAGAACATCTGTCACAAATATGCAGGATATTTATTATTTTGCTCGATTATAGATTATGAACTTGTATGTTTGATTTATTTTATTCATATTTATTCCCATTCTATTGCATTTCAATAAAAAAGGAACCATTGCTGATGTACTTCATTTATTTCATTTTCGGTTTAATGAAATGTAAAAGAAAAACATAGAAATTTGAAGCACGGCAAACTGTGATTTCTTCCTGTAATTTGTAGGACATCATGGTTTTCATTTTTCACCTGAAGTTCTGTTGAATATTGTTCTACATAAGAATAACATTGTTGTCAATAAAAGGCTTTACAACGAAACTCGTACGAAACTTCATTACAACGCAAAAAACAGTAAAACAGAGAAGAAGACTAGAAAAGTTTGATATAAGCCTATTGACAAATGAAATACTTCAAAACATCATAATTAGATTATGCTTGGGAAATCGCTTATGAAAAGAAAAATTCTCTGCCGTGACAGTCGGGATGCATAACCTTCTGAAGTTTCTTCTGTTTTCCTGCGTGGTTAGACAGATAATGAGCTTCAGTGAGATATTTGGCCCGTAATTAACAGAAGAAAAAATAGTGTAAAACTATAGAATGCTTCATACATAAAACAGAAAAGAAAAGAACTCTAGAATGGTTCATTTAGTGTTCAAATTTGGAAATATTAATCAGCAGAAAGATGAAATCAGACAAACTATTTGACAAAACAACATCAAAAGCTAGACTTGTATATGCAAAAATTTCGGTTTTCTGTATATTGATCCGATGAACTAAAACAACATTAATGTATACATCTTTCCGTCTGGTTACTCTAACCACGGTCAAAAGTGACTAGAGTAACTAGAATGGAGTATTCAAAATAATAGCAGGTAAAATGTAGCGGTAGTTTCACATCTAATTCTGTCATAAATTTAGAGACCCCATTTTGGATGTAAGAATCTGAGTCTCAGTGTGTCAGGGATTAGGATTTAGAAATTTATACATATTTCAATATACCACTCAGGTATTCTAACCAAAGTATTTGAAAGTGGTTTCATGTAGTATTTAACTCTATCATAAGTTCAGATTCAGCATTTTGGATGTAAGAATCCGAGTCTTGGTGTGTCAGGAGTTACGATTTGGTAATGTAAACATCTTTGAATAAACCACTCCGGTTATTCTAAGCACAATATTTCTAAGTGGTTGAAAGTATAATGGTAATTCTATATGTAACTATACCATAACTGTAGAGCTACCAATTTGGATGTATGAATATGAGTCTTGGTGTGTGAGGGGTTAGGATTTAATAGCTTATACATCTTTGAATAAACCACTTTGATTATTCATAAACCACTCTGTCTATTCTAATAATCATGTTATTTCAAAGTGATTTAGCAGTAATTCCGTAGCTAACTCTATCATATGTATTGAAGTGACCAATTTGGATGTAAGAATCCAAGTCTGTGTGTGAGGGATTAGGATTTAGAACTATACATGGGAAGTGGTTAGATTGCATTAAAAATTGGATTGAATTGGATTTTGACTGCCAAAATAAGAGAAATTCTCAATATCCTCTTAATTATAATAAAAAAGAGGGAGAGAAATTCTCAATGTCAGCCTTATATGGAAGTGCATGTCTGCCAAGATGCAATGCACTTTTACCTAGTTAGAAGGTTATTTATTGTCCTTTCAGTTATTTCTTTTTACTTTATCTTCTTACCAAAGTGAAAAAAATGGTCGTTACATCTACCCTGAATGTCTTCCACGTTGCACAAAAGGAATATTCAAAAGAAAACGTAAAGTTAAACAACAGAAAATTCAAATTAAATTTTTTTATATTCAGAAAATTTGCAAATATTTCAATTTTGCATGCTATTTACCAGAGTTACAAAAAAAAAAAAAAAAAACCATAGTTTAATACTTTAACCATATGTCAAGAAAGGACATGGTAGCAAAAATTTAAAAAAATTAATGTGTTTTACTTTGTTATTTTAAAAATAATAATATTTTATTTTCCAGCAAATTCTTTCTTCTGGGTTTTGGTATAAATGCCCCCCAAAAATATTGCCTGAGACACAAATTCTTGTCCTTTTCATTTCTCTTTTGATCTTGGTGGGAAACTGGAATTCTAAAGAAAATTCTTCAGAGAAGCCTCTAAGATTGAATACCTGTAAAAGGGTAATTTTCTTCCACCTTTTTTTTTTTTTTTTTAATCTCTGTTATATTTTGTTTTCATTTTCCATGCATGAAAAATAATATATATTTTTTTCTGGCATTGATTTTACTTTTGATTGTTTGTTTACTAATGATATGAACTAATTAGATTACAGTGAAAGCTACTGAATTTGGTTGAGTTGAATGCGTTACTTGAGTTTTTTTTAGAGCTTAATTGAAAATTTATTGATTAGTTAGTGTGGGTTTGATTTTTTTTTTTTAAGAGAAAAATGAGATTTTTTTTTTTTTTTTGGTGTGTTGAAACTCTGTTTTTGTGTTGTTCATTCATTGGAAGTGTACGATTGAAAAAGATTTTTAAGTTTTAAGAGTCTTTTGTCTTGTGTTTGGCTTCTGAAAAATTCAAGAGTAGAGAATTTTACGGTTGTTTAAAAGTATACCAAGTTTCGGTTTATTTGATGTGTTTTCTCATCAATGAACAAGCTTTTGGTAATCTAATGTTGGTTTTGTATGATTTTTGTTGTAATTGAGAATTTGAGAGTTGCATGGTTGGCATTTTAATCACAGTTTTTCTGAATGGTGGTTGAATGTGGGGGTTTGCCGCGCTTTTTTCAAAAGTTCGGTACTCGAACATCTTGAATTGGTATTTGTAACGGTATAATTTTTTATGGTTGTTGTTTAATCATTCAATTGGTTGGAATTTTAATCACATTTTCCTTTTGTGCTTCTATGTGCCGACTTGCCGTGCTTTTCTTGAAAGTTCGGTACTCAAACTATGCAGACTTGCCTCGCTTTTTTTAAAAGTTCGGTACTCAAACTATGCAGACTTGCTGCGCTTTTTTTAAAAGTTCGGTACTTAAAACTTCTTGAATTGGCATTTTAATAGAATCTTTCACGAGTTGATGCTTGATCATTCTATTGGTATATGACATTGAAAAGTTGTTTGATCATTCAATTGAATGACATTAAAATCACATTTTTCTCAAATATGCTAGAATGCGTGGACTTGCCGCGCTTTTTTCAAAAGTTCAGTACTCAAACTTCTTGAATAGGAATTTGTAATGTAGAATCTTTCACGGTAGTTGCTTGATTGTTCTATTGGTTTAGAATTTTAACAGTTGTTTGATCATTCAATCGGTTGGAATTTTAATTATCTTTTTTCAATTATGGTTATTTTTGCAGACTTGCCGTGTTCTTATGTTCAAAAGTTCGGCATTCAAACTTCTTGAATTGGCATTTGGGACAGAGAATCTTTCACAGGTAGTTGTTTGGCTATTCAATTGGTTGGCAAATTTAATTTTGTTTGATCATTTAAGTAATTGGCATTTAAATCACATTTTTCTCAATTATGCTGGTATGAGCGAACTTGCCGCGCTTTTTTCAAAAGTTCGGTACTCAAATTTCTTGAATTGGAATTTGTTCGATCATTCAATTGGTTGGTACTTCAATTGTTGATCATCCAATTGGTTTCCATTTTAATTACACCATTTTTTTTTAGATAATAATTATTTTTCTTTTTGAATTATGGTTGTATATACAGACTTGCCGCGCTTTTTTCAAAAGTTCGGTACTGAAGATTTCTAATCTAAAATCTTTCGTAGGTACCCGTTGGTTCACTCATTGGTTGGAATTTCAATCACTGTTTTTCTCAGTAGATCAAGCTGCACGTACTTTCTTTACTTTTCGCAAAAGGTCGGTCCTCAAACTGCGTAGGCTTTCCGAACTTTTTTTTTTTTTTTTTTTTAAATGTTCGGTACTCCTACTCTTTAATTGGCATTGTAACATAGAATCTTTTGCGTGTAGTTGTTTAATCATTTAACTGTTGTTATACATCATGTTACCCTCAATGGTAGTATATGCAAATTTACCCTGCTTTTTTCCAAATTTTGGTTCTCAAACTTCTTGAATTGTTATCATATCGTATAATTTTTAGCGGGTAGTTGTTTGATCATTCAAATGGCCGTTATAAATCAAGTTTCTAGTTGATCCCTATGATTGATCATGGCATTACTGTTCTCCGTGACATTTCCATCTTTGATTATTGAAGTAGTTTCCTTATTTTTTCATGTTTTATGGATAACACAGTTGATCGACGGTAGAATTTGCGAATTTGCCGTGCTATTTTTCACAGTTCGATACTCAAACTTCTTAATTTGCAATCCTAATGTAAAATCTTTGGTAGATGTTTGTTTGATCATTAAAATTGGTTGGTATATACCAAGTTGCACAACAAACAATGATTAACATTCTGTTTTCGTAAACGATTCCTATTGGTCATTGAATTATTGTCCTCCGTACTCGTTGGTAATTTGTTTCCGCCTATGTTGCAGCAAGACTTTGAAAGAAGAAAGAAGGAAAGAACGTGGCCAGTCATCAACGGCCACGTTTGTGCATTGCGACGATGGAATGCAATAAAGAGGATGCTCTCAAGGCTAAACGGATGGCGGAAAAGAAGTTCGAGGAGAAAGACCTTGCTGGAGCAAAGAGATTTGCTTTAAAGGCCCAAAACTTATATCCTAAGATTGACGGGCTTCCTCAATTGATAGCAACTCTGGATGTCTATATCTCTGCTGAAGAGATGCGAAATGGAGAACGGGATTGGTACAGGGTTCTCGGCGTGGATCCTCTTGCCGATGAGGCCACGTTACGGAATCAGTTCAAGAAACTGGCTGCTGTTATTCACCCGGACAGAAACAAATCTGTAGGTGCAGTTGGGGCCTTTAAGATTCTATCTGAAGCCTGTGGCTTGTTGTCTGATCATGACAAGAGGAAAGGTTATGATCTGGCACGAGAGCGGACGTGCAAGTTTGAAAACATCTTGTGCAGGCAATCATCGGTGCCTGATGGTCAGAATGGTGTCCCTAATCTCTTGAGCAGGAAGGTTTCAAGTGAAACAGACTATGGAGGTGCTGGTCAGAATGATGTGCCGAATCTCTCGAACATTAATGTTTCAAATGAAAGAGACCGTAAAGGTAAAGGTAAGATTGGTGTCCCGAATATCTCCAACGAGAATGTTTCAAATGAAAGAGACTGTAAAGATGAAGGTAAGATTGGGGTCGAAAATGGTTCAGCTGAAAGAGACCTTAAAGGTGCTAATTATATCCAGCAGCATTCGGTTTCGGGTTCATCCAGTCCAATAAGGCCCACATTTTGGACAATTTGCAATGCTTGCACGGTACACTATAAGTATCATAGAAAGTATCTCCGCCGCAATCTGTTATGTGCCAACTGCAGTCGGCGCTTTCTTGCTCTTGAGGTGCCACCCCCACCTACTGATCGCAACCGTTCCGCCGAACCTTTGGCTTCCCCTTTGCAAAAGCATAATGCTGGCGAATCTACCATTAATAACAGCTCATCTGCTAGAGAAACAATACCTACTTCTACTACGAGCATCGTCGAACGGGCTAGATTTTCTGGTCTCGACTCATCACAGAAAACTTTTCAGGTAGGTTTATTCTCAGACATGAAGAAGAAAGTAGGTTCTGCTGAAAGCATGAGGGCTCCTACTTCTACTACAGGCGTGGGACAGGCCCGGTTTTCTGGTCTCAACTCATATCAGAAAACATCTCGGGCAGGTTTGTTCTCGGCAGTAAATTTAATCGTAAATAAAGAAGTTTCTGCTGAAAGAATGAGGGCACCTACGTCTGCTACAAGCATGGGACTGGCCACATTTTCTGGTCTCGACTCATCACTGAAAACTTTTCAGGCTGGTTTATTCTCAGAGGAGTGGGGAAACAGAGAAGTTTCTGCCGCAAGTATGAGGACACCTACTTATACTACAGATGCGGAACGGGCTAGATTTTCTGGTCTCAACTCCAGACGAAAAAGTTGTCATCCTACTGAAAGTATGAGGGCACCTACTTCTACTACAGGCACGGGACTGGCCAGATTTTCTGGTTTCGACTCATCTCAGAGAATATTTCGGGCAGGTATATTCTCGGACGTGAAGGTGAGAGAAGAGAGAGATGTTTCTGCTGAAGATATGAGGGCACGGACTTCGGTAAATGATCGCTGGTGTTGGAAGAGAAGGTTCAAAGAGGGGGCATTGGATGTGCCAATGGTCCCTAGAACCGGTACTCTAGTTTTGAAAAAAGTAGTCTCTGAAGTAACTCTACGGTCTGTTGTCACTGGTGATAAGCATCAAAAAAGAAGACGAATGATCAACCGTATTGCGACATTGGCGGGAATTGGAATCAGAGGAGTTGCTTTGAAAACCGCGTTTGGATCACAAGAGGGTGGTACCGGCACGGCTGCAACAAGTTGGAACGAAAGGGCTGGAACCGGGAAACTTAGTTTCACAAAGGAGCTACCACATAAAGAAATACGGAAAATGCTGATGGAGAAGGCCAAGAAAGAGATTGGAGGTAAGCTTTCTGAATGGAAAACTGCTGTTGTGTCCAAGATTCCTTACAAGTCGAAGGAGATGTCGGAGAAGGAGAAAGGAAAGAAAGAAGCTGCTAAACCTGGTGTGAAAGAGAGCAAAGGAAAGATTGCTGCGCGGAAACTTGCTTCCAATCTTAATTCAAATATTCCTGATCCAGTATCAATGACTGTCGCCGAACCAGATTTTTATGATTTTAACAAGAATCGTACAACGAGTGCATTCAACTGTAACCAGGTGTGGGCTGCATATGATCCGGAGGATGGAATGCCTCGACTCTACGCTCTGATTCATAACTTGATGGCTGACGAGCCGTTCAGAGTAAGTATCAGCTGGCTGAATTCCAAAAGCACCGATGAATTTGGACCATTAAGCAGGACTGTTTCTGGCTTTCCTAGAGCTTTTGGGGAATTCCGAGTAGGGCTGCATGGGGACTATGATTCTCTTGAGTCCTTCTCGCACCAGGTCAAGTGGAAGTACGTCGCTAGAGAAGTTGTACAAATATATCCTAGCAAGGGAGACGTTTGGGCTATTATGTACAGGAGGTCCCCAAATTGGAATGAGCATACACCAAAAGAAGTGATACGCAAGTATTACATGGTGGAAGTGATCAGAGACTACAATGAAGAACGAGGAGTAACCGTTATTCCACTAGCGAAAGCCGTTGGTTACAAGACGGTGTTTTGCGGGCACTGGGACTCGAAAGAAGTCGAGGTCATTCCAAGAGAAGAGATGTTTCGGTTCTCTCACCAGGTACCTTCTCACTTGCTCACAGGTAATGAACGTCCCGATGATCCTTCCAAGTGGTTTCACCTTGATCCGGCAGCTATACCTTCGGAACTTCTTCAGGAAACAAACGGTGCCCGGAAGCAAGAAAAGGTGAAGACGGCTGCGAAACCCATGGAACAAGATCCGATAAAGAGCTCGAAAAGGCACAAGTTGGTAACCGAAAAGAACGGGAAGGAAAATGGAGGTAATCTGGTGGTATACAACCATCGAGGAATTGGGAAAGCGAAAATGATTTAGGTTGCTCAAAGTTATTCAAAACAGTGGGCTTCACATAAACGGAAGAGATTCATTTCTAAGTTAAACACACAGATAAACTGAGCATGTTTTTACTCAGGTACAACAGTTTTGTTCTCTTTGCTGTATAAAGGTGGGTCTATTGTTTTGTTTCGAGTCAACTCAGCTATACCCGGAACTTGCAGATAGTTTAGACAGAGCTTTTATTTTAGTTTACTTTATTTTTCGAGACAAGTCCTATAGAAATATTTATTTGTAGGAGATCGAACTTGAGGATCTTAGAGCTGAATGTCTTTTTCTTTTGGACCTCATTATGTTTTTCATTGTCGTTTGTTTTAGTTTCGATTTCGAACTTGGATAAAATTTTTAGCTTCATATCTCTGAGTTTTGGTGGTGCTTTCATTCTAAGTTTCATGCGTTTATTACTTATCTTGATTACTTTGGCAATGTTGGAAAACATGTTTTTTCTATCCACCCCATTTCCTCATATTTGCATTTCATATATTGCATATAATATATATATATATATATATATAATATATGTATGCATCTGAATATAGGAAATTGGGTAAACTCCATTAGATTCAGCCTATTTTTCTTCTCTGTTCTTGTTGTGGGCACTGTTCTCAGAAAACCATGGTTATATATATGTGTGTGTGTGTGTGCGTGTGCGTGTGCTTGTGTGTGCATGTGTGTGTGTGTGTGTGTATGCATCTGTATATAGTAAATTGGGTAAGCACTATTGGTTTTGTCCTTTTGGGGACAAAGGAGAAAATTTGAACGTTACAGAGAATATTAACATTACTGTGTACAAAGATGACATGTGACAGGCGCAAAATCAAGAAATGTGTTTGTGTGTTTGGTGGCTTCTACTGTCCTTCACAAGAAAACTGAACGATGGTTCTTCTTTTTTAAATTGAACCAGTGATATTCTTTTTTTTTTTTTTTTTTTTTTTTTTTTTTTTTTTGAGAAATGAAGTCTAAAATGATTGATCGTATTTTTTCTCTCTAATTAATAAGGGGATTAACCGATTCTTTAGAAAGCAAGTAACCAATTCATATCCTTAGCCCTTAAATGATCAATGTCCATGCGTACTCAATATCAATGTTACTATAACATACATTAATATTTGTTGTGGTCTGAAAATATATGTCTAAGGATATTCAACTTAAAAATAAAATAAAATCATTTTTATATACGACATTAAAAAAATATATATCTACACATTATAATTATAGCCTTTAATATTACATACGTTCTTGAATATTTTTAACATAGATACCACCCTACAATTTTATTTGGCTAGGCCATTTAAATGGGTGTTTGGTAACATAAAATTTAGGGCTTGTTTGGTAGAGCTTTCTAGAAGCTGCTTTTGGTTTCTCAGGTCCAATAGCAGCTTCTGTAAGTGTTAAGATAATTTGTCAAAAGAGCTTACAGTCTGCAAAAAAACTTCTTGTCAAAGCAAAAAAATATATAGCTTCTGACAAAAGCTCTTCTTAGTAGATTTTAAAACTTATAACAAAATTTAAATTAGACATTGTAAACTTCATTTAACATTTTTAGTACTTATTATAATACTTTAAAATCATTTTGACCTCAAAAACTCTTTGGTTCCAAACACTTACTAAGAAGTCACAGATTTTATTTTTCTACTTCTACTGGCTAGAAACAAAAGCAAAAGCTCTACCAAACATACCCTTAGAATGCCATTTAAATAATACCGAATAGTATTTTGATCATTTGAAAAGAGAAATGAAAAGTTGTTCACTTTTTAAATTTGGTTTTTTTGTAGATAACCATATTCATCATACATTAGGTGGTTATCTTTTCTTCACATTATTTTGAAAGTCGTTTTAATGATATAATTAGTCATGTTACGCTTGTTCTGTCAAAATATTATTCTTCAAATTATTAATGTTATGCTGTCGTCATGAAAAGTAATAATACCGATATTTACTTTAAAAAATAAATTACATATGTTTTCAAATTACATTAATAACTCTAAACAGTATATTAATTTATTGATTTACCAGGTCATTTATTACTTTTTACCGACTCTACCAAGTTTCAAGAGAGATTATACTAGTTTGTCTCCCAAAAGCACCCACCAACTTGATAGCTTTACAACTAATTATACTGCAAATTTGAATAAAAAAAAATTACTATGTTGGTGAATAATATCTTTCGTTGAAGGATTATTAACAAGTGTGTATATATATGTTCATATATAAATATATATATATGTGTGTGTGTGTAATACATGTGCATGACTCCGTGAACTGTCCTGAATTATCCAGTTTTCGAGTTGTGGAACAATGGTAAAGCTGAGGAAAGCCAGGCAAGAAAAAACACAGAACTGTTGACGACTTGATGTTTCAATGCAGATTTTTAACCTCTCAGTTCTGATGTTGTTCTTGTGAGAAATGGAAAATTTCAGATTTTCAGAAGGCTTTTTGCCAAAAAGAAAAAAGGAAAAAAAAAAAAAACGAGAGAGAGAGAGAGAGAGAAGACTAGAAGAGAGAGAAGAAGCTTTTGTTTGTATTGTTCATTCGTAGGGAATTATCTCTGTAAAATGGTTACATTCTCTAAAGAAAGAAGACAGTTAAATTGCTGTAATTTTGAAGCCTTCAAGTTAGTCAGTACTTTGCACTTTGAATTTGATATTAGTCTCTGATGACAAAAGGGATTTTTTCTTAAGGGAAGATAAAAGGGACATATATATATATATATATAGAGAGAGAGAGAGAGAGAGAGAGGAAATAAATTAATTAAAAAAATTCCTTCCTTATGTGACAATTCTGCAAAAGTTATTACAAGGAACCATATGCTCCATAATTGGCAAATTGCCTATGGAAAAGAGGCTTTAATTTCAAACCACAAAAAAGGGGAAACGATTCACTAGACGGACCCACACTAGGTACAAAGATAATTGGATTTAAACTTGCAAAGCTTTACTTTTTTTTTTTTTTTTTTTTAATAATTAGTCCAGATAATCCTTGTTTTTTTTTTATAAGATAATGGTTTGGTTACTGCTTCATTTTTTTTTTTTGTTGAAAAGACTCTAAAATATCTAAATATTAACTATTATAGTCATTTTACCTCCAATTTTATTAATTTCTAACATAATAAAAGAATATTTTAATAATTTAATAATAATTAATTAAAAAAATAAAAAAAAAACTCATAAATGAAAATTCATCATTCTCCCTCCACCCCTCCCTCTCTCTCTCTCTCTACTAGTAAATTTTTTAGCAAACCGAGATCGAGAGGGTGTTTGGTGTGTAAGTTTGAGTTAAAATTTTTAAGTTGTAATAGTAATTTTTGTTGACTTTTTAGATAAGACAAAAAATCTTTTCCAGAAAAAACCAAAAAATTTTTCAGAAAAAGATAAAATTTTTAGTTCAAACTTTAAGTTTGAACTAAGCTTGCAAACAACCCCCGAGATTTTTTTTGGGGTTGGGAGGGAGGGGGGCAAACCAAGCCTATATTGAGTATTTTGAGTGGGGGAAGGGTAGCCAAAACCCAGATCGGTGCAAGAGGGTGCCGAACTCAAATTGTGGCAGCGGTAGGGGGCCTCGCGGGGAGGTGAGACCCATATCCGAACTGGGGGGGCTAAAATCCAGATTGGAACCGGAGATGGGGGGATGAAGCTAGATTGCGGCGGTGGTGGGGCCGATTGCATGGATGACAATGTCGCCAATCTGGATTCCCTTGAGCTCGTCGCCAATCTTTTCACCGCCTTCACCGACTATCTCAATCCTCTCGCTAGAAGTTGCCTCAATCTGGATTTGATTTGAGTTTTTCTTTTTAATTCTTTTTTTAGATTTATTAAGGATTGAGTTTGGTATTCTAATTCATCAGAATTTTTTTCATATATTTTTTTCATTTGGTTTTTTAGATTTTTAGATATCTTATGTTTTGAGGACTGATTTTTTCTACAAAAGGAGGGAGGGAGGGAGGGAGGGAGGGAGAGAGATAGAGGGACTTTTGGGAGATTGGAGGGTATTATAGTCTTCAATGATAAAAAAGATCATTGAGTAAAATTCCGTTAGAAATTTAACGAAATTTGATGGAAAGTACTGTAATGACCAAGATAATCGGAACTTAGGATTATCTCGGTATAAATAAAAAAACATGAACCAAATTATTATTTTTGAAATAGTTCAGGAACTATTTAAGTCAATCATTTTTTTTTTTTCATTAATTCATGTAGCGATAAATTATTACGATGATCTTTTAATTTTAATTCTTAATAACAATTTTGTAAAGAGACAAAAAATGAAAAACCATATATCATTTTGGTTGATATTATAAAGTTAGAAGTAGAGTTAGAAGGTGTCTACTTTACTCATGGGAACTTTCAGTTATAAAAGCTTTTATGTGTATTCTTCTTCTTTTTAATATCCTTTTTTAATGGTAAACTGCCTCTTGAGATTATTGAAGCATGTTTTACTTTGAAAAAGAATAGATGCTTTGTTGATTACTCATATCACTTAAGTGTATATATATATTTTTAAAAGGATTGTTAGGTACATTGAGTTGTTTAATCAAAGTAAATAATTAAAATAAATAAATATTTTTGGAGAAATAAGAGTTCTCCAAATTGGAATCTGGTCTTCTAACATTGGCCAACCAAACATGTTCTTATGCTCTCCTTTAGTTAATTTCTTAAACCAAAAAGGCAAAAAAAAAAAAAAAAGGTTTAAAAAATTTGGAAGAAAAGCACATGCTAATGAGAAGCAATTAAGGGAAAACTTTTGACTGCCTATTTCGATACAAAACAAAACATGAATGAAAGGCAGAATTAAAAGAAAAAAAAAACGTTTATATAGGAATAATCATTATTAAAATAACAAAATATCATCATCACTATTATAACTAATCTAGAAATTTGGATTGAAACAAGAATAATATATTTATTATGAATTGAACTTTACTCCCTAATATCTCACATGCACAATAATATTACCTGCTTAAAAAAAAAACAAAAAACAAAACAAAAGGGGAAAAGAATCCTTCCTTAAAAAAAAAAAAAAAGAAGAAGAAAACGACATAGATTTTTTGGCGTTTCCAAAGAACAAAGCCATTAACAAAAAATCCAAAATTAAAAGAAAAAAAAAATGTCCATGTCCAGTTGAATTACAAGAACTTTTCCAATCTCAATCAATCAAACAAACAATATTTTAAATTTTAAAAATTGCGTTTTTTTTTTTTTGTTTTTTTTGTTTAAAGAAATAAAGCATCTGAATTCTGAACTGCACGGGTTCTGTACCTTATCCCATCATCCTCTCTCGTTCTCTCATTCTCTCTCTCCCTCTCCTCTCTCTCTCCTCTCCTCTCTGCAACAAATCTCCCAATCCAATCCCACCATTTTCACCGATCAAACGCACAAAAGAAAGCTCTCTTTTCGTTTTCCTGTTCTTCAATGGACAACAACACAACCACCACGACAACCACCGCCTCCGCCGCGGCGGCGCGGCGGCGGCGCAGCAGCAACAGCAGACGGCGGCGGCGTATCCGGCGGCGGGGCAATCGGGGGTTCCGGCGACGGCGCCGTTCCACCACCTACTGCAGCAGCAGCAGCAGCAGCTGCAGATGTTCTGGTCGTACCAGCGGCACGAGATCGAGCAGGTGAACGACTTCAAGAACCACCAGCTCCCCCTGGCCCGCATCAAGAAGATCATGAAGGCCGACGAGGACGTCCGCATGATCTCCGCCGAGGCCCCGATCCTCTTCGCCAAGGCCTGCGAGCTCTTCATCCTCGAGCTCACCATCCGCTCCTGGCTCCACGCCGAGGAGAACAAGCGCCGCACTCTCCAGAAGAACGACATCGCCGCCGCCATCACCCGCACCGACATCTTCGATTTCCTCGTCGACATCGTCCCCAGGGATGAGATCAAGGACGAGGCCGCCCTCGGCGGGATCGTCGGCGCCCCCGCCAGCGGCGTCCCTTACTATTACCCTCCCATGGGCCAGCCGGCTGGGCCTCCCGGAGGGATGATGATCGGCCGGCCGGCGGTGGACCCCACCGGGGTCTATGTTCAGCCCCCCTCGCAGGCGTGGCAGTCCGTGTGGCAGACGGCGGCGGATGATGGGTCCTACGGCAGCGGAGGCAGCGGTGGGAATCTCGATGGACAGAGGTATGTGGATTCCCTGGTGAAGTTTTTTTTTTGGTGGGTTTTCTTTTATTTATTTATTTGTTTACATTTGTGGGCAATGTGATTGATTTTTAGCTAAATAAAATAGGAATTTTCAGCTTTCTGTGTTTGTTGTTTTGTTGATGAATTTTCTTGTTCTTCTTAGTTCTTAGAAAAGCTTTGCCTTGGATCGTCATTAAGCATTGTTCTTTATATACACGTACATATATTTTATATACATATATGTAGGCTTTGGGTATTGACGTCTGTAGTGAACAATGTGGCAACTTTGTGACGGAATTTGCTGAATTTTGCTTCAAGAAAAAGACTTTATATGCTTCTGATTGTTCTTTCTTCCCTTTTCTGTTTCACCTATGTTTACTTTAGAAAAAGGATTTTTTTTTTTTTTTTTTTTTTGGTTTTTTTTTTTTTTGGGGGGGGGGGGGGGGGGTTGGGTTGGTTTTCCTTAGAATTTTGGTTATTTCTTTCCTTTTGCAACAAAGGAAGGGCAAGAGTTTTGTTTTTTGTTTTGGGGGTTTCGAGAAGTCATTATTTTTCAGTCTGAGGCGAATTCAGTTGGATGGCATATTTGATCCACTCTGGTATGGTTGTGTAATTTTAAATCTTAATGCAACAAGCAGATCATCTAAAATATGACAAATTGTACCAACTATCTGAGCATGGATTATTGTGGTCGATCTTCGGCCTGGTGTGTAGGGGTCATAAGTTCAGTTCTCGTATCGTACCCAAGTTTAGATTGGATATGCAGATGGACTTGTAAATTATGTCATAAATGTTGCCTACAGTTGCGATGCTGTAATGCACGAGATTTTAATTAGAATTCTCCAAAAATGCAGAAATCATGTTCTTCTTGTTCATGACAACATTGATATGTTTAGATGGAGTAAAAGTGCCGATGTGTTGACAGATAACCATAGGTTTTGTTTCTAGCATGCTGTTCATTGGCTCCTTGTAGATTCCTAAATGCTCGCTTAGTAGAATCATTTTGATTGTTGTTGTTGAAGTTGGGGGAAGTATGTACTTTTATCTTCAAGTACAACTGATTTAGGCTACTAGTTTTTAGCTCAGTTTGAACTACTTGTGATAAATCTATCTGCCTTTAGATTTCTTGTTGTGTTTCTTACTCACTAGCCTAGCCAGCTATGTAGCTGATAGTTCTGCTAAGCACAATTTTGAATTTCTCCTCAGGCCGCTGTTAGTGCGTCAAAATAAATAGGATATGTAGGTAGAACTTATAGTTCAAGGCATGTTTTCTAAAACGTAGTCGGATTTACTAGTAAAGGGAAATGCTTTGGAAAGGAAAGAAATAACCCCAAAAAAAAAAAAAGTATTTATTCTCTTTCTAGTGTTTATAAACTTGTCGGAAAGTCGAATTAGAATGTTTCCGATGCTTCGTTCTTTATATATCATGTGGCCCCTAGCAAAATAGCATTCTTCATTAAGAGAGCAGATGAATATTCTACATTAAGAGAGCAGATGAATAAGAATGCCCTTTCAATCCCCATTTATTCTAACAGGGATGCCCAGATTGCATACTCATAATCGATTCTTTATCGGTACAGTTAGATTCGAGAACCGCACTAGATGAATTACAATAACGTGTCCTTTTCTTCGTTTAAAACAAAGTCGTTTTTCATTTCCAGACTTGGCCACTTGATTCTTGCAAACTTATCTGATTGATTCCAAGCTCAAGAAACACGAGTTTTCCCGTCCTTCTAGTGTGTCTGTTTGTACCAGAATACCGACTTACTAATGTTTCGCCTTGTTCTTTGCAGCTGAGCAACTAATTTGCAGATGATGACGACCTGTGTGGTTTTGGAGAAATATATCCAGCTAGGCAGATGGTTCTTGGAATTTTTATTCCCTTTTCTTAATTGTAATTGCTTATTATTTTTTTGTCCTGGGACGACATAATACTTACTGCTATGTTTAATAGTCTAATGTGCAGTCTTAAGATTTAGGTCCATAATGTTGCTAACTGAGAATTGAGATGATTCTGGTGATTTTATATTTCAATCTCTCTCTGTTATTAATCAAAACCGGACATTCTGGTATGATTTGTTATTTTTCATTTTATTTTGTTTTTTAGGACTGGTTTCCAAATTCGTGCAACTTCTATACATCTTTATACCAAAAACCAAAAAAAGACATATATAAATTATAATTCATTTGGCATGAGATATATATAATTATATATATAAACAGAAGTTAGATGTTTTTCTTTTGTTTAATGCATCTCATAAACAATTTAACCTGTACTACATGTAGAAACTATCAAGGCAGGACTTGGCTAATTATGACGTACTTATGTAGGAGTTTAAGAAGGTGAAATACAACCAAACCATGGAGATAGAGCTAGAACTTCAAATCCCAATTCCCATATATATATATATATATATATATATAGGATTACCAAACATATGTATATTTGTAGGCTTTGAACTTGAAGCAACTTATATATAGAAGTTAGAAATGTAGCATATTTATTCAAAGTGGTACCGATGATGAAAGCGTGACACCTACCAGAAATTTAGTAATCACATTTAATCATTACATCCTTTTAACTCAGCATTATGAAAGGGTATAATTAGTTGTTTCATTTTGTTGTTATATCTTTATAACACCAGTATTACTCTGAATAAATGTTATGTTATACATTGGAATAATAGTTTTTTAAGAGGAATACGTATGCCGAAGATTCCCTGGTCTACTCTATTTCTACTGCACTCAAGTTTCATGCTACAACGTCAATCCGAACAATTTTACCATTATGAAAGCGATGTTAAGACATCAGTTACAGCAACAAAACTATATTAAACCCAAAAAAAAAAAAAAAAAGGGGTTTATCTTGTACAACTTTGATTCTTTTTTTTTTTTTTTTTTCCCGTAATTAGACTGTCCTTAAACTATTAAAATATTATTATAATAGTAATTTATATTAATTTTTTGATGGAATCCGTTAATTAGCACAACTTTTTGACCAAGTTAACGAAAATGATTATTGTAATATTATTTTAATAGTTTATTAGCATTATTTCTTTTTTTTTTTTTTTCGTAGTTGGAATGTCAATAATTATTAAAAACGTTATTACAATAGTTTTTTTTTTTTAACTTTTGTACAGAATCCGTTAATTAGTGTCATTTTTTAACCAAGTTATTAATGGATTCCGTCACAATATTAACAAAAAGGACTATTCTAGTAATATATTAAAAGTTTAAAGTATTTCAGATATGAAAAAAAAAAAAATCAGAGGCCTTTTTTTTTTGGATAAATTGCTCAATATTTTAAAGGTTAAATTTTTTTTTTTTTTTGCAATATGTAGGAAAAAAAAAGATTTTTTTTGAAAATGATAAAAAATAAATAAATTTTCTAATCCTAAAGTAAAAAAAATAGAAAAAACCAAGAAGATATTTTTCAAAAAAAAAAAAGGACATAATGAGTAATTTATCCGATAAAAACCTTTACTAAACAAGTTATCACATTTTAAAAAGTCCAGTAAGATTTTTTTTTTAATTTTTTCTGAATAAGATTATTTATGTGTGTAATACATAAGAAAAAAAATTATGGCATATTTAGAAGATATCTGGAGATGGTGTTTTGAAAGTTTAGTTGAAAATATGTCTTGGGGGAAATACTTTTGAAAAAGTTTTATGATATAGAAAATAATACAAAAAATTTAAAATGTGTTGGGAAAAAATGCAAAATAGATCTTGTTTTATTTGTCTTGTTGATACAAGTATTTTGACATAAAAATCATCTCATTTTAATTTAAAAAAGAAAATTATTAACTTTTAAAATTTAAATTTTTTGAAAATAAAAAAGTGAAAAATTTTGATATAAAGTTAAGGAGGTGTTTGGTGAATGAGTTGAGTTTGAAAATTTTAAGTTTTAATAGTAATTTTTATTGACTTTTCAGAAGAGATAAAAAACTTTTTCAAAAAAAATAAAAAAATTTTTCAAAAAAAGATAAAAAAAAATACAATTTAACTTGAGTTAGACTTAAGTGCCAAACAGAATTTAAGATTTTAAAATTTTAAATAGTGAAATATCATTTGAATCCCTAAATTTCCTAATCCTAAAAAATATATATATATATCCTACATATATAAAAGAGTAGAAAATTTTCTACTGTTCATTTTTGATCGTCAAAAACGGTGCGTTTTGGATGTTGCTTTTTTTTTTTCCTTTCCTTTTTCTTTCCGCACTCTCTCATTCTGAAAAGCTGCTTTCTTTTTTTTTTTATTGCTTTTATTCTTCTGTTCTCTCTCTCTCTCTCTCTTTCAATTTGATTTTATCTCTCTCCTCTCTCTTCCTTCCCCACTCTATTGTCGTCCGCCCCATTCTCTCTCCTCTCTCAGCCATCTCTTTCTCTCTTCCTCCATCTTTCTATCTCCTCTCTTCTTCCGCCCCACTCTCTCTCCCTTCCTTCAGCCATTTGATCGCCGCCATCTCTCTCTCGCTCTCCCTTCCTTAGATCGCGATCTCTCTTCTCGGTGAATCCGGGCTTGCTGTGGGTTCTTCGTGACTTAGTGATTTTTTTTTTTTCCTGTTTTCTCATTTCTTTAGTTTTTTGGTTGTTGGAAATTTAGGTTTCTTTTCTGTAAATTTGGGGTTCTTCAATCTGGGGGTTTGTTTTTTGTTTTTGTTTTTTAAATGTTTTCTTTTTCTTTTTTCTTTCCTCTATTTGGTTGGTGGAAAATGGAGGAAAATAAAAAGAAATCCTAAAACGTTATCTTGTTTGTTATTTTTTAAGTGTTTTTTGTTTTATTGTTATGGCTGTATCATAATACTAAATTTTTCATAATTTATCATGATGGGTAAATTGTAAAAAGATATGAATATGGTAATTGATATTGCTTTGGTGATTGTATTGCGAGATAGGTTTTGCTTCCTGAGGGACTGGATGGTCATGTCGGTCTCACTTTTGTTTTATGGAGTTATTTATCTCTTGCATTTGCTCTTGTTATTGGTTTTGCATTATTTGTTGATGGAAATCCTTATGTTGCATTATTTGTCTATTAGATTATACGTGGAAATCTGTGTCCAAAATCGTTCTATTTTGATGATTTAAATTTTAATGAGAAATTTTTTTAGTTGATTATTATGCGTTTTCCTTTCACAATTTATTGTTTTCTATTGCAAATAATGTTCTGCTTTTTTTTTTTTTTTTTTTCTTTTTTCCGTTTTTCTAAAACTATTGAGGGCTGTGATGGTAGTTTTGTATAGTTAACATAGAACTATTTGTGTCTTTTAGGAAAGAAAATTAATTGCCCAAATGTTATTTTAAATGGTAAGATCTTTCTGTTTCAGCTGATAAATTTCTTTGCATTTGTTTTAAATCTTGCCTTAATTAATCAATCTATTTTAAGACAGATGATCTGTGATTGGTGAAAGAAAAATTACATTGAATGACAATAAAATTAAAAAGAATAGGACTTACTGCCTTTTTGAAAAAAAGTAGTTACAATAAACTCAGTTAATTGAAAGCTTGTTTCGGTTATTTTGAAAGACATCCTTGGTCTCATCCTCGTCTCATCTTCTTGATAGTTTAGAATTCTCATAATGTGAGGTCAAGTGACATCATTCACTGATAAGTATAGACTTGCTATGAAAGATCAATTATGTTTGCATAGTTGCGTAGTTTCAGTAGATTAAAAATTGTTTTGAGTATAATCTTTTGTTACAATTTATTTCGCATTTCAAATTTGTCAAACACATCTTTGGTTATTATATATTCAATCATCCATAAAAGAATTAAGTTCAACAAGTATACTCATTCTATTTAATAAATGATATGATGAATTTACTGTTATCATTTGAGCATTTATATTTAACATTCTGATATACAAATTAATTTAAGATGACAAATTAAAAGTTACAAATTTAACAAAGGAATATAAAAAATTGTATGTTGATTATATTTCTTGTAATAAATAATTTATCCTCGTAGATAATTATATGTATTGTTATTTATATTTTACACTATTTAAATTTCAATTACAACTACAACGTGCATTTGCACGTATTCAAACTAGTATATAAAAAAGGATGAAAAAAAAAAAAAAAAAAAAAGGATATCCCCCCTCCCCCAAAAAAAAAAAGCCCAACTGAGGAAGGGTATTATTGTCCAATCCTATAGAAAACAGGAGACGCACCGTACGTCATTTAGCAACGTCCAAACGCGTCTCAAATACCTCCGTCTTCTTCCTTTAAAGTCAGAGCCTCTCTCTCTCTCTCTTCCCCACCATCTCCCTTTCTCTCTCTAGAACCTTCCAAAAACTCCACATCCTCGGAGAGAAAACATGGAAGCCATTGACTCTGTCATCGATCCCCTCAGAGACTTCGCCAAGGACAGCGTTCGCCTCGTCAAGAGGTGCCACAAGCCCGATCGCAAAGGTAACAAAACCAAAAACACATCTGTAATCTGTCTTCGTTCCGGTTTGGATCTGTTCTTGTTTCGATCAGATTAGTGATTTTGTCTTCGATTTTCCGTGTTTATTGATCGGTTTTCATGGTTGATTTTGTGGTCGCAGAGTTCACGAAGGTCGCGGTCCGTACGGCGATCGGATTCGTCGTGATGGGATTCGTCGGGTTCTTCGTGAAGCTGGTTTTCATCCCGATCAACAACATCATCGTTGGCTCTTCTTAGGTATGGAAATTCCAGATCGATCTTTTTTTTTTTTTTTTAAATTTTATTTCTAGGGGTTTTTTTGGGTGTTTGATTTGCATGCCCTAGGTAAATTCATGGAATTTTGTTGGATTGTTGGTAGATCTGTCAAATTGTACAAAGGGGATTGAAATTCACGCAGTGTTCTAAATAGCATATGAGTTTGAAAGTGATTGTTTTTGTTTTTGAATTGAGATTAGATCAAATTTAGATTTTTGTTGGGTTAGTCACACAATTCTCTTAGGAGAATATCATTAAGAACAAAATCACATTCTTCGTTATGGTTCTAGTGACTTCTTATAATCACGGGAAGAATTGCATGTTTAGACATTTATGAAAAATTTATCTTTAACAACGTTTTGGAATAATACGATAATCATGGGAAAATACATCCTTATGAAATTAGAATTTTGTTTTTTTCCTCTTATGGGAGCTTTATATATGTGTTTCAATTTAGCACATGAACGCAAGAAACGTCTGATTTAAAGAAAGATATGTTCAAATGCTATGTAAGATTAGAGAAGGGAGAGGAGGGGAGCGGGGTAGGGTTTAGTGCGAGGAAACTTTTGTCTATGTTTTCACTGTTTTGGAAACGATTATACCTTTCCTATGATCTCTTTTTTAACACTTTGTTTGTTTATTATTCTTATTTCTCTTTTGTTTCAAGATTGCTTGTTTTAGGATTAGTAATCATTGTGGTATTTGTAGAAGGAAAGATGGTTTGGCAACATATGAAGCATTAGTAATCTTGGAGTTACATTAGTCCCTTGGTGTATGACATATTTAGTCAGGGCTGGCATTTTTCCCCGAGGGTACAGGGCTCTGCGGGGTACCCAGTGCCACTCCCTAATATGGTGGGAATGGGGGATTGTTGTCGGGGTGTGGGGCGGGGATGCGGACAGGAACTAGGTCCGGATTTGCAGTCGGGGTTTAGTGTGTGATGTATGGGGATCTTTTCAGTTTTTATTCTATGGATGCTTCCCTTTGTTGGCTGGTTACTTGAAAGATGGTCATTTCTTCATGTCATGTCATGTCAGTTTTGTTTGATGTCATAGTAAGTGAAAAAAGTATTGCCATTATTCACCAATGGTTTGACTCTGCTACCACTTTTAGCAAACTTCTTGGTCGTTGACTGTGTTTCATTTTCCAATTCCAGGTGTTCCTGAGGATAAGTTGCTAGAACGAAGACGCATTGATGCAACTTGTATTCATAGAGGAGCTTAGCTTTTAGTTTTCTGTTATATTACTTCATTTCCTTTTGAACTTGTTCACATGATGGAGAACATATAATTCGCAGATTTTGTCTCTCTCGATATATACAATTTGTTTGATTGACATTATACTTTTTTTTTTTTTTAATATAATTTCCACCTTTACAATCATATTGTATTTGGTGAATTGGCATGGTCAACTTGTGTGTTTGAGTTGTTCATTCGAATCCCAAAAGATAGATGGAGAAATAGGGATCTCGCAGGAACAAGTCAAACCTCACATGAGGAGTCTGTGCGTGCGCAAATGGACTTGAAAACAAGTTCTAGATTTTTGCTTTTTAGTTGAATAATTTGTTTTACATTGATCGACTTAAAAACTAGTTTTTCAAGATCGATCGTCTTATTTAAATCTTTGTAGGATCCTGTTCCCTTAAATTTCATAGGGATCATCTGATCTAAATTTTAACACCATTCAATTTGATATGGACCATCCGATCTAATTCAGGCGGATATAATTAATAATCCTGATCTAAATCTTGGGGATATGATTAATTATCCTAATACACCTTGGGGTAATGGCACCCCATCGTATAATCGTATAAATATTTTATTTCCAAATATCTCGATGTAAGGTTGGTGTTTGATTTTCACCTCTCGCTGGTCCTGCTTTGTATAGCCCTAGACCATGCCGGTCGACCTCCCATCGATGACTTCCCATATTTTCCGTTAGCTTTGGCCACACAAATCTCCAATGCCGTTGTGTCGGTTTGGCCATGGCCTCTACAAGTATTCCCATGACGGTCGGTTCCTGAGCACTCGAACAAAAGCGTTAGTGTTTCGATCTTGGTATCAAATGTCTCTCAACGAGTTGCTTGAATATAAGAAAATGTTGGATGGAATTTGTCCATGGTTTTAAGGAAATATATCAATGAGAAAGTACCCCCCACAAATAAGAAAGAACAAGTCTAAAGGTTTCTCACACAGCCAGTGACTTCTTTAGCAAATTGATAGGGCATTACAGAAAACATTACTAGAAAAAATTTGTTTACGACGATTACATAGATTGGAGTTTTTTATACACATGTGTATATTGTTTAGATTAAATAGTTTTTTAAAATTTTTAACCTGTCAATTGCTTGCTCTTTTATTTTTTTTATTTTTTTATTTTTTAAGATAATAGGATACTTTTTGTATTTCTATTTAAAAAAAAAAAAAAAAAGAGATAAAGTAAGATTTAATAAAATACATGAGATATTTACGAGATCTTTTTCTACAACTGTTATGCAATCCGATAACAAAAATTTAAATTAAAAAAAAAGTGCATAACTTGGAAAAGCAAAAAAACCGAAACCTCATCCAATATTGATATAAATGGTTAACCAAGAAATGACGTAAAAATCTAAGTAACATCATATAACATCAGCAAAAAATAAAAATAAAAATAAAAATAAAAAATAAAAATAAAAGTGGAAACAATTGACTTTCATCCTTAAATTCATCTAAAAACAGAAAAATACCAGATTTATTGTTAACTATGTTCATTGAAACTTGGTTGTGGTTCAAAAGTTTGTTGCCATTTCCAAGTCTTATAATCTTCTACTAAATGCTTTTGAACAGTGATTGGGAATGAGTTGGATACGTGTCAATAAAATTTTCTATGTCACTATATTAGTTCGTTTCATCCTATATATACCTATAGATATATATATTTTGCGTCTATACATTCATTCTATATCGATGATAGTAGTCATTATTTTACATACGTATACATTCCTATATATTTTTTCACATAGGTTAAACATGCTTTTTTTTTTTTTTTTCCGGTTCCTTATTAACATGCATTTCCTTACAAAGGTCAAAAATTTATTTATTTCTGGAAACTATTGTTGAATTTGGCCAGTAAAACCATGCAAATTGTCCCCAAAAGCATATTTGAATAGAAATTATTTCGACAGCTAGAAAAGGTGGAGGAATTATGTTGTATGACAGAAAAACAAATTACTATATTAAAATTCCACTTTATTCCTTAAAACGTACACACTTATAATGAAAAAAATGCTATGTTTCGTATTTGAGTTTAACTTAAACTAAACTGTACTTTTTCATATTAATTTTTATCTTTTTCTGAAAAATCAACAAAATTTAAATTACTTTTTAAAAATTAACCAACTCTAACTTAAAATTTAATCTCAACTAATAAACTAAACTACTAAGTGTTCATCAATCCAAATTTAGATTTATTGCAGATAGTCTATCTTTGTAACTAATGTTAATTAGTCTTATCTTGATTCTATCATCATTACTATAATTTAAAAATCACTCGTATAATGTTTTTTTTTTTTTTTTTTACATATGTATTAGTTTTTTTTCTTTTAAATATTTTTTTTTTCTAAAGATTTCTTTTTCCTTTTCTTTTCTTTTCTTTTTTTCTTTTTAGATATTCAATAAAAATTCTTATCAGTTTATATGTTGAGATAAGAATCTATGAACTTATTCTTTGACATACTTCTTTTTGAGAAGATAAAAACTTAAAGATAATATATTGATGAAATTGAGTATTCTACAAGCATGGTTGAAAATATAATGAATTTGGTTAATACTTTTATTAGATAATTAGAAAAAGTTTACAATTTAGAATCCATATGAATTCTTAATTATTTCTTCAATTATTTATACAATGAGTAACCAATCAAATCAATATATTTGATTATATATCCATATCATGCATATGTGTTCTCCATTTTCTTGTTTTTTCTTAGAAAACAAAAAACTAATTGTAACATGGAACTACAAAAACTATTGAAAAATAGGAATAATAACAAACAAACCGAAATAATCTTCTCTTAAAAAAAATTCTCGTGGAAATAAATTAAAAAATAACAACAAATTAGAAAATTTAAAAAAAAAAGTAAGGGAAAAAATGTATAGGGATTTAGACTTTAATGGAAGGAGAAAGAAAAAAGTAAATAACTTAATTATAAGGGTTTTTTAGTAAAACTAAAGGAGTAAAACAAATAATTTTTTAATTCTAAAATTAATATGATAAGTAATTTTAAAAAATAGATGGAAAAAAATAAAATTAGGAGTATCTATAGACTCACTGTATAAGTATTTATAATTTTTTAATTTAAAAACTTTTGAGAATTAATTGATTTATATATAATTTTTTTATTTAAAATCTTGTCACTTGATATTAATATAAAAAAATCACATTAAAATATTATAATTAAATCACTTGATTAGTATAAAATAAGTAACACAAACCACGTTAATTCATGTATAAGAAGGGTGTTATACAGAAGTCTCTATCTCTACAATCTACATATATGTGGATGGTGTACAGCCTATATACACGTGCCCTCAAGAGATTGGAATGAAGAGCGTAATGTATCCCAAATAGCAATGGTGTCTCTAACCATTTTAGACGACTTTACGAGCTAGCTATTAATTACAAACACACTATACCCCAATAAATAAATAAATAAATAAATAAGTTTTTATTTATTTTTATTTATTTTTTATGAGCCAACTCCTTTGTCTATATCTTAATAACGTTAGCCCATCACTTGAGCGAAGCGAGTGCTTAGCCATTATCGTTGTGGCTTGTGGGGTGCCAGATTTGTTTGTTTGTTTGTTTTTTTTTTTTTTTAAGATTTTTTTTTTATTAAACCAGTCAGTTCATTGTCACTTTGTTAAAGATCTTTAACATTTATCATTTTATTATTCTAAATTAGTCCCTTTTTAACCCTTTTTACTACAAATTTTATTGAAAATAAGTATAATAGTTTCATTGAGCAATTTTGAGATTTTGTCTCAAAATTAAAGAAGAAGAAAAATTTTCCGATGCTCTGTGAACAGCATCAACCTACAGTTCAATTCATTTTTTGGGAGTTAAAATTCAAGTAAGTGGGCCCCCCCCCCCGCGGCGCCGCCCGCCGCGCCCCCAAAAAAAGAAAAAGGAAAAAATACTAATAATAATAACGAAAGTAGTGTGATAGAAAATAGAATATGGAAAAAACGAAAAGATTATATAATAATCAATTAAAATAGAAAGATTAATACAAAGACTTTTCTCTTGCTATCTCTTACGTGCTAGAGCTTCCTTAGATCTTATTTGTCCCTTAGGGTCGAAGCCTGTCTTTTAATTGCCCATTGGACTACTTATCTTAGAGAATATGCTTTGGACTCCAAGACGATGATTTTGGTAGAAAGGATGACTTCATGGTTAGAGGGGATGCATTTTGATGTCTTTAGTCGTGCTTATTCGCTTATCATCAGAGGCATTATCCGTATTATTGGGTGTTTTTCTCCTTTAAGTTGTTTGTTTAAAATAAAAACGATGTTATATATGCCTTGTGTTTTGTTAGTATATTTTTGTGCTTATTTTATAATAACGAAGGTGGTCTCCCCATGCTCTCGTATTATTTGTGTGTCTTATCCTCTAGAGTCATTTTTATGCGGTATTGAGAGTGACTTTTTTGTTATAGGTCGCTTGATCTTGATTGATCGGAGTTTTCCATTGATTGTAGTAGTATTGTTGAAAAAGTCATATGTATACTTAATGATTGGTGTACCCTTTCAATTTTCAATTTTTGGATTTCAGTGCATGTTTTCCCCTCTTATGCATTTCATTAGAATTTATTGGTGGAACCAATTTGTATATAGGGTTAAGAGTGCACGTTTTACCCCCCTTATGCGTTTCATTAAAATTTATTGGTGGAATCGATTTGTATATAGGGTTAAGTTTCTTTATATTATGAAATCAGTCAAAGTATTGATGTTTGTATTTTATTGATTTGAAATATAATTATCCTTTGGTGTGTTAGTTTGAGTTGAAATATTTTAGTTGTAATAGTAAATTTTTTTGAATTTTCAGAAAAGACAAAAAACTTTTTGGGAAAAAGACAAAAACTTTTTTAAGGAAAAGACAAAAAAAAGTTTGAAATGAGATGAAAATGGATGGTTTGCCATCCACCCCCTAAAAAAAATATGGGCAGTCATGAAACTTTAAGGGATAAAAAAAGAGAGAGAGAGAGAGAAAAGATATGGACAGAGAAAGAAATATTTAGTTTTTCCTTAAATTATATGGTAGATTATAAAGAAAGAAGTTTTACTAAATATTGTTTTAACTATCAACTAATTAAAACAAGGACACAAAATTAAATTTTCTCATTAGCATTTCAGTTCAAGTTTTCCACTAAAAATCCACTAAGCCTATGTTCGATAGAGTGGGAACGGGATAGTAAGGAAATTGAAGTAGAGACTCTCATGAGAAAAAGAGGATGAGAAATTGGATTAGGGATTTTGATATAATGGTAAACGAGAATGAATTTTTGAGGCATCTCATATTTTAATCCTTTAAAGTTTGGGAAAAAAAGTGGGAAAAGTTTGACAAAAAATTAAGACGTAAAATAACTATTTTGTCATAATTTCCAAAACACCCAATTCAATCTAATTCAACTTGTTACATATATTTTATGTAAATAAATTTATATCTAATATGGACACTTTGGTTTAAAAGTTAGTGTCTATTTAGTTTTGTACACATTCACATATCAAAGAAGAACTTCATAACCTACATGTTACGATACTAACACAATAAAAGTTCTTTTCTCTCATTTTTTTTAATTCTCAAATATATTATGATTCACCTTTATTTTCAAAAAACATATTATGAGACATTTAGCATTTAAGCGATAGATAATATATGTCAAACCGATTAAATCCAAATAATTCTCACATCACAATGTCTTATTATTCTTAATTGTTTTGTTTTTGAACATTTAGGGCCCGTTTGGTGAATGAGTTTGAGTTGAAATTTTTAAGTTTAAATAGTAATTTTTGTTGACTTTTTAGAAAATACAAAAAATTTTTTCAAAAAAGACAAAAAACATAATGTGAAAAGGATAAAAATTTAAGTTTAAACCTTAAGTTTAAACTTGAACTCCAAACTAATCCTTAGCATTTAAGCTATAGATGATGTATGTCAAACCGATTAAATCCAAATAATTTTGAATTAACTTTAATCAAATTGGATCATATATTAGTAATGAATTAAAGTGTATGATATTTTTAAAAACTGACCTTTAATTAAATCGATGTAATATCGACGGATTCTTTCGGACAGAATCTTGGTGCAAATAAAACCCTAAAATAAATGTGGTACTTACAATCGGCGACTTGTTGTCCTAACTCAGAAACCAAGTGGAAACTAGTGAGCGTAGCAGCCTTATATATGTGGTCAGTGTTTTTTTTCTTCCTCTCCTAGCCACATCTCTCTCTCTCTCTCTAGTTTCTCTCTCTTCCTCAACCATGGCGGCCGCCAATGCTTCTGCCTCCTCCTACTTCCTCAACAAGCCCTTTCCTTTCCCTTCCTCCTCCTCGTCCTCTCCAAAACCCATTTTCAAACTCCCCATCCCCTTCTCCCCCTTCCCCCAAACTCCCAATCTCCGCCGCCACGTCGTCACCGCCTCCCTCTCCAACCACCCCTCCGCCGCCGCCTCCGCCACCTCCGCCTCCGCCGCAGCCATTGTGTCGGAACCGGAGACGACGACGGCATTCGTCTCGCGGTTCCGGCCCGACGAGCCCCGCAAGGGCGCGGACGTCCTCGTGGAGGCCCTTGAGCGCCAGGGAGTCACCGAAGTCTTCGCCTACCCCGGCGGCGCGTCGGTGGAGATTCACCAGGCCCTCACACGCTCCACCACCATCCGCAACATCCTCCCCCGCCACGAGCAGGGCGGCATCTTCGCCGCCGAGGGCTACGCTCGCTCCTCCGGCATCCCCGGCGTCTGCATCGCCACCTCCGGCCCCGGCGCCACCAACCTCGTCAGCGGCCTCGCCGACGCCCTCCTCGACAGCATCCCTCTCGTCGCCATCACCGGCCAAGTCCCCCGCTTCATGATCGGCACCGACGCCTTCCAGGAGACCCCCATCGTCGAGGTAACCAGATCTATTACCAAACACAATTACCTTGTTCTTGATGTTGAAGACATTCCTAGAATCGTTAGCGAAGCATTTTATCTAGCTACTTCTGGAAGACCTGGTCCTGTTCTGATCGATGTTCCTAAAGATATTCAACAACAGCTTGTTGTTCCCGATTGGGATCGGCCTCTTAAGCTTCCTGGTTACTTATCTAGATTGGCTAAGACCCCTGATGAGGCTCACTTAGAGCAGATTGTGAGGCTGATTTCCGAGTCCAAAAGGCCGGTTTTGTACGTTGGTGGCGGGTGTTTGAATTCCAGTGAGGAGTTGAGGAGGTTTGTGGAGTTAACTGGAATTCCTGTTGCTAGTACTTTGATGGGTCTTGGTGTTTATCCTATGCCTGATGAATTGTCGCTTCAGATGCTTGGAATGCACGGTACTGTTTACGCTAATTATGCTGTCGATAAGTCGGATTTGTTGCTTGCGTTTGGTGTGAGGTTCGATGACCGTGTGACTGGAAAGCTCGAGGCTTTCGCGAGCAGGGCGAAGATTGTCCACATTGATATCGATCCTGCGGAGATTGGGAAGAATAAGCAGCCCCATGTGTCTGTATGTGGCGATGTGAAGCCTGCACTGCAAGGGATGAATCGGATTTTGGAAGGGAGAGCGGGGAAGCTGAAGCTCGATTTTTCGGCTTGGAGAGAGGAGCTGAACGAGCAGAAGGAGAAGTATCCGTTGAGTTTCAAGACTTTCGGGGATGCAATCCCGCCTCAGTATGCCATTCAGCTTCTTGATGAGCTCACCGATGGGAATGCGATTATAAGCACGGGTGTTGGGCAGCACCAAATGTGGGCGGCTCAGTTCTACAAGTACAAGAGGCCACGCCAGTGGCTGACATCAGGCGGCTTGGGGGCCATGGGATTTGGATTGCCTGCAGCCGTCGGAGCGGCGGTGGCAAACCCTGGTGCGGTCGTTGTAGACATCGATGGCGATGGGAGTTTCGTCATGAACCTCCAGGAGCTGGTGACAGCCCATGTGGAAAAGCTACCTGTGAAGGTACTGCTCTTGAATAACCAGCACTTGGGCATGGTTGTCCAATGGGAGGATCGGTTCTACAAGGCGAACAGAGCTCACACGTACCTCGGAGACCCGGCCAATGCAACCGAGATATACCCGGACATGGTGAAGTTCGCAGAGGCCTGCAAAGTCCCGGCTGCAAGGGTGACCAAGGTAGACGAGCTCAGAGGAGCAATTCAGAAGATGTTGGACACTCCTGGGCCCTACTTGTTGGATGTGATAGTTCCTCATCAAGAGCATGTCTTGCCCATGATTCCAAGTGGAGGAGCTTTTAAGGATGTCATCACTGACGGAGATGGTAGAACCAAGTACTAGATTCTCATATTTATGTTCCTTTTTTTTTTTTGGTGTGTTTTTATGTATATTTTTTCTTTGTTTTTGCTTTGTCATGTCTGCTGAAAAAGTTTTGCTATGAACTTGAACTTTTTAACGGATTAGCAATTAGTATTTTAGTAGTCAGTTAAGTTTCACTGCTCTCTCTAAAAATCATATTCAAAGAAAAAAAAAAAAAAGAAGAAGAAGATTGAGAGAGAAATGAAAAAGGAAAAGTCATATTCAGAGATGGTTTTTCTTTCATACAAGAATATCTACCACTAAAAAGGAATATATTTCGTCTTAAAGCCCTCTAATATTCTTCTTATTCTTTCTGATGGCGAACTTTCTTTTGTGATTTGACTACGTAACACAGAAAAAACTCCTCTAATCTGCCCAGTATACATATGTTATATGTATATATCTATATGTATATAAATCACGCAGATTCTGGTAATGATGAGAGATGCTATGGGCATGTAATATTGTATATTCTGTTTGTGTGATGGAATTTTGGTCAACATAGGGATCTAAATATTTGGTTTGCTGGTGTGATGTTAAAGAGAAACATCATTTGTTCCATGGCAAGAGGCGTGTTTTCTTTTTGCCTACTGAAAATGAATAGCAATAATGGGGAATCCCAACCAACATTATATTTAGAACGGTCTTTTGTTTCTTTTTTTTTTTTTTTTTTTTTTTTTTTTTTTCGGAAATTTGATTGATGCTTAACTGTTAAATTGCAAAAAAAAAAAAAAAAAAAAAGACATGATAATTAAGTACCACTCAATGTGGTTTGTCGTCTGAAGGACAGATATCAAAGACGGTCTAATAACATAACCCAAAAAATACACAGACTATGTATATGTATATGTATATATATGTAAATGCCCATCATTACCACAGTCTTTCACGTTGGCATGTCTATGGAAAGTAACAAAAATTAGGCTAATAAATAAGGTAACCAGTTACTTTAATTAAACGACTAGTAACACCTGAGAAAGTATTGTGTGATTTGTGTTATATATCATCGACTTACTTTGACATAGAATTGGTCTTTTGGTAGCCCGATTCTCCTAACAAGGGCTACAAGAAATCAATTATTTTTCTACTGACTACAAATTATACTTTTTGGTGCCCAAACGAGTGCAGAGGGGTCAAGATTGATCTTCTAGGAGATCCGAAACAGAACGAATATGTTTATTTTTCAAATGCTTCGTAGCTGTCAATATATCGCGCTGTAACATTTTCAAAGTTGTAGAATAGCAGGAATTTTTTTTCCCCCAAACCAAGAGTCTTTAAAACACATCAAAGCACATATATTATTGACCTTGTGGGGTATCGACTTTGGTTTTGAGTTTGAATTTGGCCGTAATTCTGGAATTAACATTTTGTTCATGAGCCATTGAGATGTTACATAATCATATTTGTTCCCTCACAATGAGAGCTAATCCGAAATGAAAATGCTTGCCTGTTTTCGAGCTTGGATTCTTATGTTTCAGTAAAACTAAAACTTGTCGCCAGAGAGGAGAAAGACTAAAGTTAGTTAAATCTTGAAATCCCTTATTGTCCGATTTATCACAGTCTAGAATCGGTAGCGGAAACAAAAAAATGCAACTCATCACTAGTAGAACCAACCGTCGAATGCCTTTAGTCCAATTTTTCATATCGAATTAGCATGTTTTTGTGTGATTGGGCTAAAGGCATGCTATCAGGCATCAGTGATGATTAGTAGCATTCGACCCGCGAGAATGGATGAAACAAGTGTTGATCAAAGAAGTTAAAAACATATTCTACAAGGAATTTTCGAACACAACTCACTCATTGATCTGTGATGAAGCCGTTGTGGTAGTATCGAAGGATTTCTTCCTCACCAGGAGGCAAGTTATCCTCGCAGGATTCGCAGGCGTATTATCAAGACTGCACAACACGAAATCAGGCCTATGCAGCACCAGATTCAAGTTGTCCTTGCCGATGACAAGCTCGGTGGCATCAAGAAGAACATGCCATGAATTCCTGTGAGCTTCCGAGACCCAATGCAGTGAATAGTGAGTCCCATTTACGACAGCGGGGTAAGAGAACAGCCCCTTTTGCTTGTACTTGCTTTTCTTCCTGAAGTGCTGGCTTAGCTGCGAGCCTTTGATCCTCAAGTTCAACCAAGTCTCCGGCGCTGGAACCACTCTGGCTTCCTTGAAACTCGCATATTCCCTTATGCAGTCTTCTTCCTCTCCAATGATGGTCAGGTAGGTATTCCCCTTCAAAAACGGATAGCTTTCTCCGACTAACTTCATCGAATCGGTGTAGTTTGGAGTGAAGAGGACAAGGTATTCGTTGTCAGGCAAGCCGCAGTGCTTCAAGACCTTGTTTCGAGCCTGAATCTCCGGGATGGAGATGAAACTACCAGGAAAAGAGGATTTTGTGGTCAGGATATCTAGCAATCTGGATGGTTCCAATTGTGTCCTGTCTAGCTCAGGAAGGTTGCTTCCAGAGGAAGGTGTGGAGGGATCTCTGGAAGTTCCTTTCGGAGATTTCCTCTTGTCATCAGGAACCGGATCAGTTGACTCATCGTTGATGCAAATACTCGAGAGATCGAACTTTTCTCCTTCGACAAGCCCTGCATATTGCGGATACTTTGCCAGGACATACTGCTCAACGTATTCCATTTCCGTTTGTGTAATTGGACCTGACCATCTGAGGCCAAGGCCATCATCATGAAGCGTTGCTATTGCTTCGGCGATGATATGTGCAGGAATAACGGTTTGCGCTTTCTTTCGTCGTTAAAAATTTGACAAAGCAACCATGAAATCGAGTCAGATAACTGAATTATTCTAAAACTTTAAAAGACAAGAGAGAGTTTTCTAAGAGATTCGATTTTTTACCTTAACAACCATACTTCTCGGTCTGCTCTCTTCTGTCGCCGGTTTGTGAATGGAAGCGAAAAGAGATTTCTTGCACTGACCTTCAGTCATGGCCTAATTTGATTTTCAAGCAAACACTCAGAATTCTAAGAAGTTCTCCAGATTAAAACTACACGAATTCGGAATCGTTACAACGCACCTTGGATTCGACATGTGTCGGAATCTCTTCTTCAGTGTTCCTCCCCATAGATCAAAAGTTTTCGCGAACTAGAAGAGAAAATATCAGGAGAGAAAATATATGTGGTTGTATGTACACAGAGTGTTTGGCAGAAAAGTGGGAAGGAAAATTGAAGAAATGAGAGAATTTTGGGACAAGAAAAAAAAGGCAAAGAAGAGCTAAGGAAGGAGAGACTGTTAGAGTATAAACTTGGTAAAAGAAACCATTGGAGGAATTGGAAACAAAAGGAAAATGGAGAAAGGAAGAGGAAGCTACACAGAGAGGACCAGGCCAGAGTCAACTATGTGCCCTCTTTGTTGTTGCAGTTGAGGATCTGAAAGTGAGGATATTAAACAAATATAGATTATGAAAAAAAAAAAAAAAAAAAAAAAACTTCACATCCAAGAAAAGTACAGGAAAATGACAATAGCAACGTTCTATGCCTAGTCACACAGCCTGGTAAAGGGTACTGTTCTATTTTGTGAAATTTTAACCATGATTCTAGTAGGGTATAGTATTGAATTGTCAGATCATATCAAAACTATACGAGACTCCGAAAAGTATGTTGTTTATTAGAATTTGATGAAAATGTGACAGTTTGAAATTGTACCTGCAAGTGACAATAACAACATTCTAAACCTAGACTTGCACCTTCTATTTTGTGAATTTTTAACCATGATTCTGATAAAGAGAATTCCGTAGTAAGGTTCAATTTTGAACTGTCAGATCACATCAAAATCATAACAAATACAAAAAAGAACTTGATAAAAATATAACGATTTAGAATTGTATCCACCAGAAAATACTTCTTTTGATAGTGTTCTTCTTGATTAACACGTGACCTCTAATCATTGGTTAGGCTGAAAACCAGACCAAACCACAAGTAAAAATTGACCTTGTTTAAAGTCCTCAAAAATAAATTTAACCACGGACCAAATGTCATACTTCTCTAACATATTAGGAAAAAAAAATGACCTATTAAAGACATTTTGTGGGCGGATCTATTAAGATCAACCAGGGGAAGATTGCGCTGTCCACAAGAGACAAACTCTATAATTTCGATTTTTTTTTTTTTTTTTTTGTCTAATCACTTCTAGACAAGCTTCCAATTAAAACCAAGCTTTTTTTTTTTTTTTTTTTTAATTTATTACTACTTAAATTGGAGAAAGAATAATTCCTAGTGATGCACAGATACTTGAGAGCGGAATCCGCACATAGATGTGCAATTCTTTGTGAACAATCCATGAATTTAAGATTATGCCAGAACACTACAAGAACATGAAACATGTTAGAGCCGGGTGAAGCCTAGTTATACTCTAAACATTTTTCCGCCGATCACAGTTTGACATATGTATTGGTCTGCCCTAATTCTTGTAACATATTAGGGACTTTGAGGGCAATTGCAATCTTAGAGGGAAATATAGAAAAACAAAGAGAGGTATTTTTAGAGTTGATTGTGCCCTACTTCTTCTTATTACAATGAAAATTTGTTCTTTTAAGTGGACATAAGTCTCACATTGAGAATGATGCTCTTGAATGTACGACATATAATAAGATCGAGTGAGACTTGAGTTTAGAAGAATGTGAGATTGATCTCACATTATATACATAAGAATAGTAGAAATTAGGGTCTAATTCCCCACAAATCATTTGGCATTGAGGAGTCCCATTAGGGTCTCTCTTTTTTTTTTTTTTTTTTTTTTGGGTATTTAATTCAAATTGTTGTTTCCATAGTAAGCTGTAACTATGTCGCACAAGTTAAAAGAAAAAAAAAATGGACGACAAAGAATTGGCAATGGCTTTCCATGAATGCGAACAGAATTTTCTTAATTACCAATTTACAACCCTAAAACATGCTTTGAGCAAAAATAAGTCACTTGTGTAAAACATTTCTCAACTGAAATTTATTTTTGTTTTTTCACAACACAAGAAACCAAAAACAAGTTTTCTCTCAATTTTGGTATAAACAACGTTTTCACAAGAGTGAACAGAATATATGAAGATGCCTTTTGGCGATGCCTTTGAGTTTGGACAGAGAGCTTTACGTATGTGGACAAATTCTTTAACAAATTTTTGTTTCTTTTTTTTTTTTTTTTTTTGGATTGAATAAACAAACTACTGTTTATTGTCAATGCAAGCTGACATCAGAATAGGGGGGTCTCAACATTGGCATTGAATAATACCAATATGCCTCTCCATTACTCAATAATTTAATTAGGAGGATTCAGTGAAGATGATAATCCTGACATAAGAATGAATTAATTATTAAATATATGCGTGTATAAACATATTAAAATTCTATATATATACAATTTCTCAAAAATATATATACGTATATACATATATGTAATGTATATATGTGGGTATGCATGGAGCTGCCGTACAAAGACCTGCATTTTGGTTGAGTCTAGTGGCTCAAATGCATTATTAAAAAGACAGATAACACCTGTAACTCTAATTAGAAAAATAATATTGTTTTTTGGTGGAAAAACATAATTTCTTAGTCTGGTGAACTTTAGCCCCTTGGTTGAAATTCACGGTACGGGCCTTTTCCAGGAAGCTGCTCAGGAAAAGGACTACAAACCTAAAATATATTTTCTCTCTCTCTCTCTTTCGAACTGGTTTGAAATATGAGGTTTTAGCTGCATTAGGGAGCATAATCACAATCAGTTCAATAAAAATATTATAAGCTTTCAACTAGCACTCTTTTTTTAATAATTTTTTCAAAGGAAAAACTAATGCTGGAAACAACGTGTACTTTTGTTTTATCAGCAGATTCTATTATTTTAACTATTACATTAACTTTTCAACGGCTTAATTTATGATTGGGAATGTAAAGATAAAGTTTTTACAGTAGAACCTCCTATTTCGTATTATTAATAAGAATTACAGTTTTTATTGTTTGATTATTTCAAAAGTTTGATCTATGAGTTAAGTAATTTTATATCTTGGAGTACGAGTTTTAACGCGCACTTATAAATATTTTTATCTTTCAAATGCTCTTCAATCTAATTTCTTTTATAAAAAAAAAAAAAAAAAAAAAAAAAACTACGCTTCAATCTAATATTCATTTCAGTTCTTGCTTTTTTAATATTTATATCAATTCTCCTACTTCTTTTTTCAACTTTTCTTTGTGAAGAAAAACTCGTTCCACAACCAAATCAACTGAAGCCGAATAGAATTTAAATAAAATAGGAATGAAATTATACAACATCTTCCGTAACATATTAGATTCTAAATCAATTATCAATTTTCCGGGCATAAGTGAATATGAAAAATCTACCAATAATTTACAAATGATTCCCATATGTAAAAATTAAAAAAAAAAAAAAAAAAAAAAAGCTTAATAACTTTATCATTATGATAAGGCCACACCTCATCTTCTCTCTTCTTTAAGTAAATAATTCTCTTGTTTGAACAACATTTAAACATAATTTAGAGACAAAGTGTCCGTTTAGATCATAAGCTTGAACTCAAAAAATTTAGATTCAATTAGGAATCTGAATCGAATGTATATTAAGGAGAGAGAAAAATGAGTGAAACGAAATTTTTTTGAAAGTGAAAATTTAAATTTGAGTTTAAGTTAAATTAAAATTTTGGATCCGGAGCAAACTTATGTTGCCACAACATCAAGCAGCGTAGCAACTCTCCACAGAAAGAGCAAATGAAAAAGAAATTTTTGGTACCAAACAATATTGATGGGCAATCTTTTCCACATCAGCATCTCTAAGCAAATAGAAGTTTGCCATGCAGAATCAGAAATCAAAATCAAGAGGCTTACCGTATATAACTGAAAAGCGTTCCAGAAGGTCAAATTGATTGAAAGTGGCCTCGCAACAACTCACTAGCCTCCTTTAGCTTCACTCACAACCACCAAACGAGTCCCTAAAAAGAAAAAAGTTAAAAATAAATAAATAAAGCTTAAACTATACACAAACCACAAGCACCAGAAAAACATTATTCGGGAAACCAAACCTCAATCAAGTTCCAATCTTTCAAATGGTCAGTTTGGTTTCTCAACTGCAACATGGCAACCGCAGCGATTACGTGGCGAGCTGACGGCTCGAGGAAAAGGCAGCTAGGGAAAAACTTGAAACAAAAGCAAAGCTTTCCTTGTTTCTCACTCAATAAGATCTAAAGTATTCTGATTTGTATAACAAATCACCAAAAACTCAAGACTAGGTACTCTTTTCCTAGGAGAATGTTGCAGTGGGTGTTGTGGAGCTGAAAGCAAAGAGAGACCCCCCAAAAAAATGCCTCCGGAAGTGCCTTATTGCCGTGCTCTTGTAACTCCATTAGTTCGGTCCTCTAGTCCAATCTCACCCGAGGCAAAGCTACGTATACTTTCCAGCCAGAAATATTGCCAAAGGACCAAAAAGATGAACTTTACCAAGAAGAGAATCATACCTATTCTTGTTATGATCCTCGCGATCGTTTCCATCCTCAGACTTCTTAGAATTACCATTACTTCGTATTCTTCTTCCCCTCCGTTGCCTGCTTTTCCTCCTCTTCAAGAAACATGTTCTTCACCTTCTCCACCCTGCCCTCAAGTTCCTTCGCAAGAATCAGAGTCCAAAATAAAGTTTCAAAGAAACTTCCCAAATGCCACTGTGCTCACAGAAAAGGAATTCCAGCTTCTATTCAATCTGGTTATTCAAAAAGCTCCCTGCAACCTCCTCATTTTTGGGCTCGAACCCGAATACCTATTTCTCTCTTCAATCAATGCTGGCGGCACCACCGTATTTCTAGAGAATGATCCTGAAAAACTAAACACGACCAAGCCGAAGTTCAACACCACCAGAATCTACAAGGTTGAGTACAAAGCACCTGCAAACAAGGCATACAAATTGTTAAAGCATGCAAGGAAAAACTCGGCTTGTGCTGCCAGCTCAGGAGAGCTTCAAGCATCAAAGTGTCGACTGGCTTTGAGAAATTTGCCACAAGAAGTTTATGAGCTTAAATGGGATGTAGTCGTGGTGGATGGCCAAGAGGAAATGCACCAGAGGCACCTGGCAGAATGGCTGCAATATATACAGCTGCTGTGATAGCCAGAAATGGAAATACAACAGATGTAGTAGTGCACGACGTTGACCGGATGATCGAGAAATGGTTCTCCTGGGAGTTTCTTTGTGATGAGAACTTAGTTTCTTCCAAAGGGAAACTTTGGAATTTTAGGATCAGAGGTGGACTGAATTCTACAAAATTTTGCACTTCTGAAGCAGTTACACTAGTCTAATAGCTTCTTTCTTTCTTTCTTTTTTCTTCCCTTTTCTTTTTCTTTTTCTTTTTCTTTTTCTGTGTGTGTTTTCCTCTCTTTCCTTGTGTGTGTGTGTCTATATATATATATATACATTTTGTAAGTAACCTATATAGGCACAATAGAACGAGTTGCGCTTAAGTATCGATTTCTTCAAGCTAATATTATTCTAGCTCAGAATCACAGTAAAAGGCAGACGATATATGAAACTAAGAAAGCAGAAAAACACTGGACATTCATTTCTCTGAAATCAACATATTGAGGATTCAATAAATCATTTTCAAAGTTCAAAACAAGGAAAAAAGAAAATTCTCATTATCAGTTTCCGAATGTACAAATGTGTGTCGACAAGATTTATAGTGAATTCAGCCATACAGACTGAATTCCCCTCATGATAACACTACTTACCTGATTTTTCTCACTCACAACACTTTTGGTACAATAGCCTAAAACTAGTTACAAAATGCAGTCTGAATCTTGCAACGACCACTTTACATCTTTTCTACAAAATTCTGCTACCATTTTATTTCCAAACCAAAATTGTGGGAGAAGAAATAGGATCAACTGCGACCGGAGTTATCAGTCAATTGCACAATATAACCATCAGCTACATAATCATTTACTTGCGTCCCTTGCTGCAACAAGGACATAAAACAGTTCAATAAACAAACTACAACCATTGGTATTAGCATACATCTCTGAAATATAATAGTAACAAGATTATTTTAGTGCCGTGGACATCCAGAGCCATGGAAATTGAAATATCCAACTTATTCATCATTCCAACAAGCATAACTCACGTAAGTACGAATGTTAAAATTTTTTTTATTTTTTTAAATCTTTACGTCAAATATGTAGGAGAAAAAGAAAAAGAAAAAAAGGAGGCCAACAACTGAACTTCCACTTGCTCTGATTTGTGGGTAAAACTTGTGGCACAAGTTAGCAGGTTTTTGTTCTGGACCCTAGTTAGATATGGAAAAACATGCAATTAAGTGATGCACTAAAAAATTGCAAATACAATTCCACAATATGATCTCGGAAGTAGACTCAAATTTTAAAAACCGAAACCAAGGAGGAATTTGAAACCTACCATTCCTTTACTAATGTAAGGCTGTATCTTTACTATCTCGGCAGGATCATTTTCAACCTTGGGTAACTTTTGTTTCTCCAATTCAAACTCCATCCGTTTGCTAATATAGGGCTGTATCTTAACTGACTTGGCAGGCTCACTTTCAACCTCAGACAACTCAAACTCCATCCATTTGCTAATGTAGGGCTGTATCTTAACTGGCTCGGCAGGCTCACTTTCAACCTTGGTAACTTTTGTTTCTCCAACTCAAGTTCCATTCGTTTGCTAATGTAGGGCCGTATCTTAAGTACCTCCACAGGCTCACTTTCCACCTTAGTTAAATTTTGTTTCTCAAACTCGAACTCCATTCGTTTGCTAATGTAGGGTTGTATTTTAACTGGCTCAGTAGGCCCACTTTCAACTTTGTGTAGGTTCTGTTTCTCAAACTCAAATTGTTTTCTAGACTCTTTTCGGCTACCTGATTGCCAAACCCTACCAAAATTAGGAAGCCAGTTTGCATCAAACTCTTTCTTCACAAGCTCCCCTCTCTTTTCCATCTCCATCTCCATCTTTCTCCTTTCCGCCCAAGCTGCCCCCACCCTTTTTGGATTCAGTTTCTTGGACTTCCCCGACTTATTTGAGGAAGAAGCAGAGCCACCCAAGACTTGTTGAAATCCAACATTTAGTGGACTTTCTTCAGCCGCGTCAAACCAAGGAGGAGGTGCCCCAGTATGCACATTTCCTCCAGGCACTTGAGGCACAAAATTTTGTGTGAAAGTCTGTATACCTGAATACAAAATCCAAAGATAAATATTACTCGAACAAACTCAATTTATCAACCTCCCGCAGAAACCTTTCCAGACAACGTGTTTTTGGGTTTTACTGCCACGTTGACAATTTCATTCTTAAGAACACAAAGCTCAAATGGTGTATTCATATGACCTTCAATATAGCCACAAGGTCAACACACAGAAAATAATAACAAATCCGAAATAGGCTTTTCCATTTCATGGGCAGAACCCTCAATATGGTAGAAACCGAATGCAAAAAAAACACTATAAAGTACAAACAGGAAAATCTTACCTGCTGAACCGCTCAAATTTACGGAACTTGTACCAGAATGCGTCTCCAAAGGTAAAGAAGATGTAACATCTGCTGAATAAAAGCTAGAATTTGCAACTCCAAAGAGTCCTGAATTGGATACCTGATACTCATTCGTATGGCATTGTAAAGGGATAACATTATTTGAAATACTCGAATTAACAGAGTGTATATCATTACTTCCTATAAAACTATCAGCATTTACATAGTTGAGTTCATTGTGGATATCATTTGGAGGTCCAACGAACGTCGCCTTATTAGCCGTTATAGCTTCACTCTTCAAGGATTTGCACTTTTTCTCCCACTGCAAGAAAAAGAAAATAACCAATTGTAGATGACAGAGAAATACATATATACATATACATTGAAAATACAAAGTAAAAAAAATTGACGAAGCACAAATTACCTTATCAACTTCAGAATCTGTTATTCTAAATTTATCAATGTAATCCGTTCCTCCACCGAATTTCCACAAAAAATGCTTCAAATTCTTCAGATGATCCCACTTGCCAAGTGATTAATTGCATTACTACTGAAGAACACAGAAAAAAAAAAAAAAAAAAAAAAAAAAAGGCACAGTTATTTGCTCTTTTCGCCTGTTTTCTTTCTCATATCAAATATTTCCCATCGTTTTCTCATCATCCAAACAGAAAATTGAGCAATTTGAGATGTGATCCGCCCTTGCAAAGTGATTAATCGCATTGCTACTGAAAAACATATCACATGGTTTGGTCGCTTAAGAAAAGGGAGCAGAAAAACATTTTCCTCCGTTTTCTCATCATCCAAACGGAAAATTAGTCAGGAAAATTGGAAGGCGTACCAGGCAAAGGAGCTTTGGAGCTCATCGACATCCACGTCGCAGAAGACGCACCATAGGCGGTTGCGGGAGGCGTGTTCGGAGCGGAGGAGGGTAGGGTTTTTGAGAAAGAAGCGGACATCGGAGAGCTTGGTCTGGAATTTGGAGAGGAAGACGGACAGAGACTTCTTGTGGCCTGGGAAGTACTTGTGACGCTGGCCTTGGTCGTGATTCAGCTTGCAAACCTTGCAGTACTCGAATTCCGACACTTTCTTCCTCTTTTTCTTTCCCTCCTCCTTCTTGCTATTGCCGTACAGCTAGGTTTGACCGCGGCGTCTCCATTGATGTACGGAACCAAGCTCTAATCTCCTCTCTGTCCTCCCCTCTCGCCTCTGCAAAACTCGTCGGACTAAATTTGGGAACTTTTGCGAGGAAAAAAAAAAAAAGAGAGAGAGAGAGAGATCCGAAACGACAAGAAAAAATTGTCGTTTACGACGAAGGATAATAGTGCTGTCGTTTTTTCCGAGGGACGCATACTGAAATAAACGACAATTTTGACGAACGACAGCACTATTATCCTTCGGCGCCTCCTAAGTTGTGAGGTTTGGTTACCCCAAAGAATTCGACAAGAATTGTAGTGTAAGATACTTATATTTTCAACCTAAGCTCCTAGCTAACAACAAACTTCAATCTCCAAAAGAATTCACCTTAATCCTTTTATATGTTCTTTAAATGCATGTTGGACTGGTAATATGATGATCGTACCTCTACGGATACCCATGTTGTTTTTTCTAGGATTCAATGCAATCTCACCAAGCTCCAAAAAGCCAGGTAGGTCTCCAGATTCTCCACAAAGGATCATGTGATTGCTTCCACAGTGGCTAAACAAAAATATGAATCCAATGTCTTGTACATGAATTAGGCATCACTCCTACGGCAATACACTAATCATATATTGTGATAATAATAGTATGACTTATCTACATGTCAATCTTGTTTTTCACTTCTGCATAAAAGATATAGTGATTGACTTTCTTTTTATTCGTGAGATGATTCAAAATGATCAACTGCAAGCCTCTCGTGTCAACTACAAAGATCAACTTGCCGCGAATGCCTTGACAAAACTATTATCATGTCAATGTTGACAAAATTTAAGTGTGACGATTGGTGTTCTCTTCAAAAATTCCATCTCGAGGGGTATAAAAAATGTGAAATACGAGATTTAATCAATATAAATATTGCGACTTAGACAGTTTTCTTTTCAATACTGTTATTATTTCTTTTGGAAATTTGTTAGACATCCTTGCATATAGTTCATATTCTTCATCAATAAATATGAATAAAGCCATTCAATAATATATCTTTTTCTTACGAACTTTCATGGCTAGTAAATTAGACAAGCATTTTTTGGCACCAAACATGAGGTTATTGATCGATAGACTAATTTAAATGGCTTTTCTTTCTTGATTTGCTCAATATCTACTTTTAATTTTTCGTTTGTTAGTTTTGTGGAGGAGTTGGACATTGATTGTAAGTTAATAATGTCACGTAAAGGAATTAAAGTATATGTTTTGAGTTATAGAATCATCATTTTGTTCGGGTTAATCTCAATTTTAGTTTTCAAGTTACAAGTCAAAATGAAATTCGATTTAGGCTTTACTGAGCTGAGCTGAAGTTACTGTTATGCCCTCCACTCACGTTCATTACAAGTTCTTTAAGCATGCTACACATACCATTTGTTCTTTTGGGACCTTGGGGTGTAACCAGACCATATTAATTACAAGGGGTGCCAATCATAAGTTGACCCATTTGATTGTTTATTCATTTAATTAAATAATAATTATATGAAAATAATTTTAGCATTATTCTATATATGTTAATAAAATAAAATAAGAATGTCGGACGTACTCATAGTCTCAATCAAGATACTTACATCTCTTCTAATAATTTCTTGATTTTAACATGTATTTCTTTTCATTCTCTCTTTCTCTATCTACAATACAAGTTCTAAAGTTCTGTTTGGTGAAACATCTTAAACTCAAATTTTTCATCTCAGTTTTTGTCTTTTTCTGAAAAGTTAACAAAAATTATAACTAACTTTTAAAAAGTCAACCAACTAAAACTTAAAAATTTTAACTCAAACTATTTCACCAAACGGAACCTTAGATGTTTTTGTTTGGTTTACATTTGTGATTATTCAAGTAATACCCACCATTGTAAACATTATTTAAGAGTGTGGTAAGTCGTGGTGATGGAGCATGTGAGGCTATCGTGGTAGATTCTCGATCGATGCATATATTTATGATTAGACTCGATAAATTGTTGGATTCAACCAATAGAGTGTAGATCCAACCCATCATCGTTGAATGATAGATCACTCTTTTGACAGGTCTCTAATTCTCCATCCCTTTTTTATTTTTTTAATTGCAAAGATAGAATCAATAATGAAACAATTATGAGATGATCATCTAGCTAGTTTCTCCTTGTCTTGTTGGGATTTCTCTCTATCCTTTTGGTATCTTCTATTGGAAAAGATATGTATGGCATTGTGAAGACACCTATTGGTAGAATCTAGGGTGATTATTGTGTGATTTACACCTTTGAAATGGCTGGTTCTGCAAGTGTTTGAGCTCCATGTACCATGAATATGAAAAAAAAAAAAAAAAATCTCATCTTCCCAAAGCGGGGTGATCCTTTTTCGCAATCGATTCGAAAACGACCTAACCTAACAATCTTGACGGTTCAATGCATTTCCCTCTTTAATTAGGTTCCAATTTTAGAGATGGTAAGATATTTTTTTGGGGGGGGGGGAATTTTAGCATATTTGATTTTGGCTCACATCTAAAAAAACTCCATGTAGAGAATCCTCACATGTCTTGCTGAAAAAACCACCACTTCTTGTCCCCTCCCAAACCTTGAATAGGTACTTAACCACATCCATACGACTTTTTTGATTGCGAACTCCAAATTGCAAAAAAGGGTTGTCAACCTTTTTTTTTTTTTTTTTAATTTCTCTTGAAGATGAAATAGTTTCTCATCTCCTAATGTACTTAAACAGTGAAATGTGACACACAAAGGTTCTCATCTGAAGGAAAAAAAAAAAAAAAAAAAGGTGTAAAAAATATCCATTCCGTGTGTGACTTATGTGTGCGTAAATATATAGTTCCTTCCTGTCATCATTTCTATGTTTGAATTTGGTTTCCTTTTTCTTTTTCCCATTGTCTTGAATATTTGAATGTATTATATAGTGCTGTGGTGTCCTACTACATTACATATCTTTCTGACATGACATAAGATTGGCATGTTGGTAACAAGTACGGCTAAGACTTGAGGAAAACCTACGTTCCTAGACTCCCACACACACTAGCTAGTGAAACACTAATTATATGTATAGAATTTTGCTATACTTCGAGAGATCGTATTTCTAACGTAATATATGACAATTAAAACTTAACTAGACATTTTTTTTTTTTTTTTTATTTTTTGTAATATAATGAATTAAAAACATAACCGGACAAATTTATTTAAAAAAATAAAAAGTAGGTGAATGAATGAGATGAGAAAAAAAATATTAATATAACACTAATGTGAAGATATATTATTGTTAAAATGACATAATATTAAGAAATTTAAGCCCCGTTTAGTACTGTTTTAGAATCATTTTGGAAACATCTTGGAAATGAATCTCATAGTTTCCAATAAAGATGTTTTGAAAATAGTTTTGAAATAATGTTTGTTTTGCATAAAATTGGAACAAAAAACGAAAAATCATTTTTATTTTTTATTAAGGAATGAGAAAAATAATAATAAAGTTGTTTTTATATTTCCATTTTCCTTTTTTAAGGCTTATATACCCAATAAATATTTTCAAAAATATACCCAGATATAATTTTATCTTGTCTTGTACTCAAATCAATTTCTCTAAAACAGAATCAAATGTAATTTTTTTAAGAAAAAAAATCTCAAAATCATTTGTAAAATTATTCTTATTTTCATTTCAAATTGAAAACAGAATTATCCCAAAATGCTCCCAACGAACTCTTAATATTGACATTTTTAACTAAAATTTTTTTTTTTTTCGCGTACTATTGTTACACCTTCTAATTTATTGTTGACATTAAAGAGTAAACTCAGACTATTTACTTCATCTTTAAAATATCATGTTATACTTCTTACTATAACATATTATATTAGAAGGATAATCCTTATGCAAGCACCATAAAGATTAAAGAAGCTCATACATAAAGATACAATTATACATATATACAGATATATATATATATATATATGTGGTTTCAATGGTTACTCTAATATTTATCTATCCATGGTTATCATTATTTTAGCCAGATGATATAGATCAAACGGTTATAATGAATTAGATAGTTGGCTAAATAAATTTATGACAATTAATGAGAGTTGAAATTAGAGATATCATTAATGTGATTTTAGGAATGTAACTTGTTCTTAACCTACTAACATGAGTTTTAAAAACTTCTTTTTTTTTTTTTCAAAAGGAATTTAAATAAATATTTTCCCTCTTTTTTAATCTCATTCCTGATACTAAATAGGATTTTTTTTTTCAATTTGTTTAAAAAAGTTAAAGTAGCCTAATACTCCAACAATGATACGTTTTGATCAACCTTAAATAATGTCCATCTTGACAATCTTTTCTCTTCTATATTTTTCTCTTTCGAGTCCAACCCGCAGTGGCTTTTTTTTTTTTATTTTTTTTTTTTTTTTTTTAATTTCTGCAAATGTCCCCCACTACTGAAGTTTGAGAAAATTTGACGTATTTGATGAAAATAACTGAGATTCTAAGAATTCTTTTTTTCACAGGTTCCATAAAAGATTATTAGTTCAATACGAAAGAATAACATAGCCTTAGAAAACTACCATCCACTCTATTTTTTAATTATTATTTTAACTTGTTCTCTCAATGGGTATACAATATACTACAGTTTAAAAATTTTTTTTTTAAAACTAAATGGATGGGAAAAAATTTATAAAGATGAATGAATGGTTAAGAGATATATGAAAATATAGAATATGATCTTGAGTAACCTATGCATCAATGTTTACATATGTAATACGTGATTTTTAAAATTAATTTTAAAAAAAGGAAATTGTATATAAAATGAAAAAAATATATATTTAATTAATATTACAGGTTAGTAAGTTGCTTAACCTATTATAGCAAATCTTATAAACTGTCACATCATCAAATATAATTAAGACATATACTTAATTTTATAATTTTGTCTGTAAGTATCCATGGTCGTAAAAAAAAATTATTAAAAACACTTCCATATATATATATATATATCATAAGAGAGTTTCAAACAACTCTTCCCTTGTCATAATTTCACCCTTAGTGTCTCATGATATATCATGTCATTCAACAATATCTGCACATATCTAGTCATATACATACATATATATATATGTAGAAAGAGAGAAAAAACAGTAGTATCGGTGTATGATCAAATGTGGACAACGTGAAAAGACAAATGTTAAGGTTTTGGTATAGTGACTGCATGGCCTTGATGGTTCGGTACCCACCATGCCCTACCATCTTTTATCCTGCTCGTCCAACTTTCTGAAAGAATTTCTGGTCCTCGTATTTATTCAACAGTAATCAAAATTCGGAATGATAAAAGACAAGGTATCTATTATGCAAGTGGTTATAAAATGTCGGAGAATGCTTATCTATACACACACACATATTCACATATACATATATCACTGCGGACTTTTTAGTGTATTTATATATATATATATATATATAATTATAACTCAATTTGGGGTCCAATGATTGATATACATTTCTTTGTTCATCGCTACCTGACCAACATGGAATTCAATAGTTCAAATCCAACTTTTTGTTAGAGCTCTAGTAGGACAACAGTAACTCCAATGTATCTTATGAAACATATTTCGAGCTATCATGACCGCTCGGTCAAACCGGACGGGGTATGATGAACTGGGCTTGAATCTGAGAAGACGAGAGTTCAATCCTATATGTTGTATGTCAAAAAAAAAAAAAAATTTTTTTTTTGTTTTGATTCCTCTAACCGGAAATTAAAGAATTTAGCCGTCTATGTAAAGTGTCAAATGAGCAATAGTGACGATGAAAAGGAAAAGGTAGGAGATAACAACGATAAAGATTTAGTAACAAAAAGTGTGAAACAACTTTTAATGGGAAAATAATTATTAAAGCAAGAACACACAAGTGATTAGGAAGTGAAAAAGGTAGAGTTATCTGCATAGATCCTAAATTAGGCTAATCACTTTAGAAGATTCTTGTAAACAAATATATATATATATATATATATATTCAAAATGATTAAATTTTTATTAGTGATCATTACTTTTTTTCCCCAATTAAGAACTTTGTTCCAATCCATATATGATCAGCGCTTTGCAAATTGTGCTTTTTTTGGGGAATCACTTTGTTTGCTTGAAAATTCATGATGATTATCCTTTTTGCCCCCACATCGTGGATTTTATGACATCTTGGCCTTCATCAAGACAAATTGGTGTGTATTATTGGACGGCTTTTTCGTAGACAGATCAACTGTTTTTGAGTAATAATATGTTTGAGGAGGTTGCTGACAAACTAAGCTATAAGCTATTTCCATGCAAAAGGACACACATACGGAAACTGTTCACTGTTGTGACTCGTGCATAATTAGTCGAGCGCTTGATATTTTCTATTAATAGTAGAAACTGTTGTTTTAGTCGTTTAATAAATTTTTCTAAATTTTCTATAGCCTGAATTGTGACAGAAAACATTGGTGTTACTTACAATAAACACTCATAGAACATACTATTAAAAATTTACGGGGCATTTGGATCACTTCTTCAATTGGGGTTTTTTTTTTTTTTTTTTTTCCTTCCAAATATTAATACAATGTTCATTTGGTTGTTGTTATTTTGTATTTGAATACACAACTTTTTAAACAAAACCCAATATAAAACACGATTCATCATTTGAACCTTTATTTTTACATACACTCAAATATATTTCAATGTCGACATCTAAACCTAAACACAAAAACAGTTTTTATTAATAATACAAGATAAGAAGTCATATCGGAGAAATTAAAAAAAAAAAAAAAAAAAAGAGAAAGGGTTTCTTTAGGGTTGAATCATGGAGATGGGTAGCCAGTGGGTGTGTTTAGTTGGTGGTGTAAATAAGCAAAAAAGTTTAAGAGGTTGAAAACAAGTGGATACAGCTATCATCCCTGTACCTGTTCCCCTGGTGAATCACTTGCTTTTTGTTCTGATTCATTTGCCTTTCTATCCACATCAAAGGTTCCAAACTTGACCCCTGTTTTCGTCAGATTTGACTATTCCCAGACTGTGTCTTCAGATGAGTTCTAATGAAAAAAAAAAAAAAAAAGTTTTTTCTCTTTTTTCTCTCTTTTTTTTTTTTTTTCCTTTTTCTCTTTTTTTTTTTCTTTTTTCTTTTTCAATAAAGTCCTTTACAAACAACTTGAGCTAAACTTGACATAGGAGCGGTTTTCTTTTGCCCAGTGATTATATTCAAATCATATGCTAAAAAAGCACTTTAATTAACACAAGCCCATCATGCTTCCCTTTCAACGGTGATTAATTATTAATATTTGCGGCGAGAATTCCTTGTTTGTCCCAAACTAAGTGCACATGTTTGCTATTGGTAGAGCGGAAAAGAGAGATGAAAGAAGTTGGATGATGGATTTTAGAGAGAAAAATGGAATCGTTAAGTTGTGTGGTGGAATAGAAAATGTGAAGTGAGGAAATTGTAAATCCATGAGACCCGTTTTAATTTAATCCCTGAAACTTTGAAAAGAAAATGGAAGCGAAAGTTTGACAAATAAAAAAAAAAGTGAAATGTAAGATAACTATTTAGACATTAAATCTCTTATTATCTTTTTTATATGGCATTTTCTTTTCTCTTTTCTTTCTCTTCTACTAATCAACATGAAGGAAATCCTCATTCTTTTCTTGTTATTTTCAGCTACCTATGTATTTTACTTTTATTTCCTTTTTATTTTCCATCCCTCCTACCAAGCATAGAATTAGGCCTTTGGTATAGTAAATTGGGCATAAATATTCACATGAGAAATCTAGATTTGGTATGAAAAAACCCAATGGATATGGTTCTATTTTTGAACTATCAATTTTATATATTTTTATTTTGATATAATTTTAACTAGATCTAAAGTTAAAAAACATATATTACACTATCCGTATAAATACTCTATTGTAAAAAGTTCAGTTGTCCTGTTTCCCTTCGACTTGGCCAATTATTGAATTGTTAATAGTTAAGTTTAGTATCATTAGGGCTTGTTTTCAACGTCAATAGATTAGTAAATTTTAATTAGATTTAATGTTTATAAAGATGTGCTCCTATAATAAAGTAGAGATATCTATATATATATATATATGTGTGTGTGTGTGTGTCTCCATATTCAATGATCACTCTCAACTCGGGGCCAATTCTTGAATTACTACTAATTGTTTCAGCAGATCATTTTGAATATGATTGCAAATTTGAAACTGTGTGGGTGCTTCTCCCTGAGCAAAACATGTCATTCTCATCTGACGAATTTGTCATCTCATATTTCATTTGTTCCATATATTGAAAGAACTAATGTTTATATCTATACACACACACACACACACACACACATATATATATATATATATATATCAGTGTCCGACATTTTGCAGGCTACTTCTAACTTCAAGTCAAGACCATTTAGATGTGGCTGCTTTTCAGGCAGTTATATAATTGTTTTGTACTTTTTTTTGCCCCTTGATGTTCACTAGAATTTATATAGAAGTCTATATATAATTTCAATAATCAACTGTCTGATATACAGAATGCATTGATGTAATGTGTTCAAATTTATATGGAGAGAAATCTTAAAATTTTGTATATCCCACCAGATCTCATGGAGGTGAAACTTTAAGTAGTTTCTAGTACTTGTGAAGATTTTGAGCTGATCAGCAATAATAAACAACATTAATTTCAATTTTCTTGGGGTTTTTTTGCCTCTTACATATATGCTTTCACTGTGGAGTATATATATGTGTTTATACACAAAAGTATATATGTCATATTATATTTGATGATTAAGAATTCGGCAGAAAATAAACCAGCAGTTTGGCAAACTGCAAGTTTAAACAACAGGAGATTATATATACATCGCTGAATTTCTAATTATTTTCGACTTGTGAATTGATAGAGAATACAAAATTGTAAAATATTTATAAGCTTTAAGAACTATCCAATGCTTATTTTATTCATTCTGCCTGTGATTGACAAGTTGTATGGAGTATCATTTTTAAGTACTAATTCTTGAAAAATGTGCTTCACAGTGTCATGAGAGTTCATTTGCAAATTACGATACAGGATACATTTATGCATGCATATATACATATATATATATATGTGTGTGTGTGTGTGTGTAATCCTTCATTTCCAAATTAGTTTGAAAAATTATAGAGCTGGCAAATAATATATACTTTATTAATTCTTAAATTAATCATAGGGGTTTAACAAAAGCTTCTCTATTTTATTCGTCATACAGAATATTGATGATCATGGAGCTAATGATGAATAAGAACAAGGCATACAGAAGTTATTCAAAAGTTTGTTATTAATTTCAAGCTATATATAGCTAGCTAGCCACTAATTATTGGATCTCGTTGTCCTTAATTTTTCTTTCAACCAGCAATTAAGATTAAAAAAACAATTGATGTAACAAAACCCATCATTAAACCCAAATTAAACAAAAAAAATTAAGCACATGAACTTAACAGCAATTTCTAGTCCTCATCATCATCATCAGCATCTCACGAGGAAATAAACATCCTTCGATCATGATCATCAATTGAAAAGCGGGATTTTGATCTGAACTCATAATTCGAACTTTTTTTTTTTTTTAATATGATGATCATGATCAAACTTTGAACAAATATAATTCTTTGATTCATTAGTTAAGGCCTAAACCTTTGCCTGCAAGACTGGCAAGTGATCTCCATGCACGTGGAGTCTGATGACATGGTCGTGGTTGTGGTCGTGGCTCTCTCCTTCATCCTCTCGGCCCTCTCTACCTCCTCCCTCGCCCTCTCCCACACGTGCCTGGCACGTGCAAACTCCGATTGCGCCAGCTCCATCTCCCTCCTCGTCAGCTCCCTCACCCGCTCCGCGTACGCCTTCTCCATCGCCGCCAGCCGAATCTGCTCCGCCGCCTGCCACTTCAGCGCCTCCACGCAGCCCGTCGCTGCCTCCGCCGCCAGATCCTCGTCCTCGTCCTCGTCCTCATCGTCGTCTTCGATGTCGTGTATTGGCCTTAGGCTGATCGAGAGCTGAAGGTCTACATGATGATGACGATGATGATGATGATGATGATGATCAGAGCCGTTAATATTGTTGGCCTTTGATCTGTACCGTATGATGGAGGAGCTAGAATTATCCAACGGCCGAGATGAGATCATGTGGGACGATGATGAGGAAGGTACAGACTGTGGAGCTGGCAGGAGCTGCAACTCTTTTTGGTCGTCTTCTTCCATTGAATAAATAAAAGAGAGAGAGAGAGAGAAGAACAAGAAATTAGAAAGACAGAGAGGACGAAGGTGAGGAGAGAGAGAGATTTTTTTTTGTGTGGGGGTTCGGCAGAAACTTTGTGCAGTTTTGTATCTATATATACAAGACAATATACACACACACAAGCATAATGTTCGTCAAATTACTATTCTATCCCTGGTTCCCATGCATATATACTGTCTAATTATATTATATCTCAAGTCAATCAAATAGCAATAAAAATTTAGTTACAAGTATAACCTAGCAGTAATTATGCATCTAATTTTACTATAAATACATATAGTTCGAATCTCCCACTTACAAATTAAAAAAAAAAAAAAAGCAATGAAGTGTGGATTTTATAAAATCAAGTCATTAACTTAAACTCGAGAGGAAATTTTTTTTTTTTCATTATTTTTCTTACCTTAATTAGGTGCACAAAGTTTTTTTTTTCTTAATTGTTATTTTAACAAGCACAATGTTATTTTTATAATCTTATACATTGTCAATGATTCCAAATAGTATATTGAAGAGCTCAAGGTGGAACTTAAATGCAATTATTTTGTACTCTATTAGCACTTAATTCTTTAATTTTTCGGTTAATTAATCCAATAGGAAACGCCTTATTTTTCTAAATATTGTCACAATATTCAAGGGTAGTTTGGGTACAAAAATGTTTGAATGTAAGGAACAGTGGGAAATTCCGTTATGGAAAAGCCAAAGTATGGGGGGGCAAGATAACGGATCACGTTATTAGGTTATGAGTAGACATTTTAGTGTTTTTGCAGAAATCGTTTGCTCCTCCCTTTTTTTTTGGCCTAATTTTCTATTTTATTTTTGTTCGTAATATTCTTCTTTTGGGGGTTTTGGGAGATAAGGATCAAGGGCTGTGGGTTTGTAATAATTACAGTCGCACGTGCGTAGTGAGTTTGAGGGGAGGAATATCTATATATTTTATAAAATGTCTTTCGAGTTCAGGTCTTTGTCACATTTTTCTGTTTCAATAGTTGTTCCCGTAATAGTACTTTGACAACTTATTAATTTGTTTAAGAATTTTTAGTATTTAACTTTTTTTACGGGAATAAATTTTTAAATTCAGATGATATAACATAATACTATTACAAAAATAATTAATGAGATAATAAATCTAAAATAGTAGATCTTGACTCCTGTTTTTCTAAAAAATTTTGTTTTTACTTATTTTTTAACGTATGAGATATATAATTCTTATTTTATCAATACAAATGAAATAGACTTCGAGCTTTGAATTTATGAACTTCTACCCAAATCTCCTTCCTCTCACATGCTAAATTAGTTCTAATGGAGTGAGTCTTTTTAGTTTATTTGAATGTTAAATCTGATTAAATTTTTATTTAAAAAATACAAAATTAATAATTTCTGATAATTCAAAAACATAACCTAATAAGATCTTTTTCTTCGCACACTATCATAGAAATTTTGCAACTCCCCTCCAAAAAAAAAAAAAAAAAAGAGAAAATTACCTAAGTTACTATATATTTTTTTTCTATTGATTAACATGACATAAATTCTCTATTCTTAATTAATATGATATAAATTTTAGTTAATTTTAATTTAGTTTTATGTCATATCGGTTTAACGTTATTTTTTTTTTACCATGTTAATATAATGATCTTTAAGTTTGTAACATTCAATACTTTACCTAAAAAAAAAGCAGTTTGAGATTGAGTTTGAGTATGTTTGAGGGCTTTTTTTCTTTTTCTTTTTTATAAATTATGTTTCCTTTTTATTTAAAAAAAAAAAAAGTGTGTTGATTTTTGGGGGAGAAGGATATTTTAGCTTTTGTGGTGGGCCTGAGGCTGTCGGCCCTGAGTCCAAAAAGGCCTTCACTTTCTAATAGCGGCAGCCCACGCTCTGGTCAGGTTGGCACGTGGGAATGGGCACTCACCAGTGAGCTGAACATGATTGTTTGTGGACGACTCTTTCCCCTCTGCCGACTTGGGCCGTTCGATCAGTGGGTCCCTCTTTTCACGATCAACTTTTCCTCCTCTCGCATCATGTGGATAAGTAAGTTGGAAAGAGCTTCAATGTTATTTATTCAAAAATAATAATAAAAGAATTATAATTAATTTTTAAAAAATTAATAAACTTTAATATTAAAATTTCAGTTCGAACCGATGAACCGAGCGCTTAATAAGTAAGTTCAATTTTTCCAACGAATAGACAAAGAAAATTTATTAGTTTCCTTCTTTTCTTTATTTCTTTTTTGGTTGAAATTTCATTTGAAAAGTCTTTAAAATTACAAGCTTGTTTTTCAATTCATAATCTTAAATGAAAAGGGCCATATGATTGACATTGTTTATGAAAAGAACAAGTGTTATTTTCTTAAGATTAGAAGCTTTTTTTTTTTTTTTTTTTTTAGAATTTTTTCAAGACAAACATTAAAAAGTAAAAAAAAAAAAAAGAGAAAAGGGAGTAGAAAATCAAAAAGAGACTCCCAAAGATATATTAGAGGGAAAAAAAAGCCTAATAATGCCCTGGACATGTGCATGCATTGATCTTAAATCTTTGGTGGTAAAGTAGGTGTTCTGTTCTTCTTCAATCATAAACACTTTTATGCAGAAATACTGAGGAAAAATTAAAATTAAAATTCGTACAAAACCTTTAAGTTGAACATTTTGGCATTTAAAAAAAATAAAATAAAATTCACTGTGTGGAGAGTGGGATTTGAACCCACGCCCTTTCGGACCAGAACCTTAATCTGGCGCCTTAGACCAACTCGGCCATCTCCACTTTGTGGGTGAAAGTCCAGAGATTAAATATTTATAGGTGTTCATTTACACGAAATTATCTTTACTACTTTATGTAAATCTACGTTAAAGTTGATGCGAGCTTCTTTGTTAGGAATTATCATTTTATTCCCTTAAGAAAGGAATTTTAATCTTATTTATTGGCTACTGATGATAATTTTACAATCTAAATTGGACAATATTAATGATATTCTCAAAAAAAAAAAAAAAAACTATTTTTATGTTATACATATAGTCTAATTTAAACTGTATAATGTAATTAGCAACTTCATTAAAAAGATATGATGTGTGTATTTTTACGACATTCTTCAATGAAAAATAGGCGTTGGACAAATAAAAGAATCTATTGATTACACAAAGTATGGGAATTGGGATGAATTGATCCTCAAAAAAAGTATGGGATGAATTGTTTGATTGATTTTGTGTGACCATTAGCATATATATATATATATATATATACATATATATTCATATATCAACTTTCTTGAACAATTGTATCACAGGGAAGATGACTACAAAACATGCTTATACATGCCCTTGTGCCTATTGGTGGTCCTCTTGCATCGCAATGCAAGAATGAGTTTTTTGAAACTTTTGAGCAAAATGGCCTTTGGGTTTTCCTTTAAAGTCGATAAAAAGAAGAAGAAGAAGAAGAAGGGGGAGAAAAAGGGGTTAAAATTCTAGGCTACCAAGTGTTAAAAGTTAAAAGCATTTTTCTAGGCTCCTCTTGCAAGCCTAAGAATGGTGGGATTGGAGCTTTACCAATTTTGGAGGCCTGGCTCACTCTTTACACTTTACAGTAAATTTCTTGTGTATTAAATGGTACAAACACCAAGATTTGTATAAGGATTGCCGTCCAGTAATTATTAACAAGATTTTGTTCTCACAAGTGAATCTTTGGTGAGTACAGCGAAGAGCCAACAAAGTAAAGGGCCCCGTCGATACAAATATACATACATATACATATATATATTTATATAAACAGGAGTTGTTGGCATCTATTTGTCCCTAGGATGCTGGCATATAAATTCATATGGAAAGTTTTTAACTTTTTTTTTTTTAATTTTTTTTAGGGGAAAGTTGTGGGACGGTCATAGGGCATGTGAAAAAGTTTGAGAAATTTAGGGGAGGGTGCTTTTTAGGGCATGTGCCCCGAGCAATTATTTAGCAGAGTTTTTGTTTTTGTTTTTAATTAATAAAAGAAAAGAAGTAAAAACTGTGCCTTTTTAGTAAATGTTTGGGAATTACATTTTTAAAAGAACTTTTGAAGTCAAAATAATATTAAACTTTCTAAAAGTAATAAAAATGTTTCAAATAAAGTTCATAATATCTATATTAAACGATGATTCAGGTTTTCAAGTCTATTTGGAAGAGCTTTTTCGGAAGTCATAATATCTGGTTTTGACATGAAACTCTTATGATAAATTATTCAAACACTTTTGAAAGCCATTGTTTGGACTCAGAAAGTTAAAAATCAGCTTCTAAAAAGCTTTACCTAATTAGTTCTTTAGGTTCTCCAAAGGGCCGTGGCCTTTTAGCTTCCAGCTACCATTTGAGGAAGTGATGGAGGTCGCTTTAGGACAATGATTTATTTATCATGGCCTCCAACTAAGACCTTCATCAATTTGGGTTCTTTTGGGAGGGTCCCAATGTCACCCCATTTATAGGGTACCCTTTTGGTGCTCATAGTGGGTTGACTAAAAAAAACATTCAACCAAAATGCTGGTGTTGCTTGTTTTAGGTCACTCTCTTAGATATGGAGGATTTACATGGTTGTAAAACATATCACAAGAAGAGAACGCGTAGCATATTTTCCACAAACGTACGGATTCACTTTAGCATTCAGGCCTTTTAGATTCCCTCACCCATGAGAAGTCAAATGCTTGAGGTGATCGTACATGTCACTAGCTCAGAAACAAGCTAGCCCGTGTGTTTGATGCTCGTGGACTTCTGAGAATAGTTATGTTTGATGTGCATGCAACTCCAATCGCTCGTCAACAATTCTTAGAGTTTTAGGTGCGTTAAATCTCACTATTTTGAAATATTAGTTGCGGATACAAATAAATTTCTAACAGATATGAGAGCAAATTATGAAGCGAATGCCCTAATTTTTCTTGTGGTAACAATAGATTTTTGAACGTAAGAACACCATTGATCATTTTTTCAACAATGAAAACAAAAATTTGAAAGTGTGTAGTTGGCCCTAAAGTAGGAACAAAGTAACCGAATCCCGAGCAAAATTTCCCTTTAACAAGGAATTGGTGCTATTTTGTAAACTTATTTCATGAACAACAACTAATGAGAAAGATACTTTTTTTTGCTTGTAATGAAAGTCAAATAAATTATGTTAGAAAACACAAGTGTTAGATTATCCAAAATAAAGACACAGTATAAACAATTAGCTATTCTAACTCATCTCAAAACCATGTTAAATGAGAAAATATGTAACTATTCCATTTTTTTTTAAAGGAGAAATGATGACAACTAAAAAATATGCATGGGTGATGGGATGGATTTTGGCAACTTGCTTCATAAAAGAATAAATGCGGAATTTTTTTTAATGTAATCCCAAAAAAAAAAAAAAGTTAATTAGTAATTTGTTGGTGTCTCAGTGATATTTACTAGCAGTTTTTCTGGGGTGATTTGCAGGCTTGCCCTTCAGAAAGCACATTTTTAAATTATTGTTTCAGTTTTTTTGACCTCCGATAAGATAAATATAGATGGTCAAAAATTCAAAAAGTACTCAAATAGAGAAAAAACACAAATGTCTTCATTTTTAAGAGAAAAAACATAAATGTGTTCATTTTCTAATCGTTTCCACATTTTTTTTGGGGGGAAATTTCTGTATAAAAATTAGAAAAAAAAAAAAGAAATTTGGACTATGAATTGGGCTAGGCCTTGCCCAAAAAGGCCCAACATGTGTGAGAAAGCCCAAATTCATCTGTGACTTCTTCTTCCACCCAACCCACGGGCGCTAATTAGGTAAAACTCTCCCGCCACTTTTTGTGTTCCCTTTCTATCCCTCTCCTCTTTCTCTCTCTAAACTGGAGTGAGGAAGCTGGGGAGTGTGGTGAAGTATCTCTACTTTGACCTCCACGATCATGAACTCTCGCGAGTTGACTCTTGTCTCCACGGCCACGATTTTCGGCGCCTTAGCTTCCGCAGTCGCTTTCCGCTTCTTCTTCAGCCCCACCAAGCAATCTTGCCGATCCGATTCGCCGGCAAACGGCGTCGTTCGGGAGAATTGCTCTTCCCAGAGCCCCTTTGATCCCTCGAAACGAAGAGGGTAAGTCACGAAATGGCCTAATTTTGTCCCATTTAGTTTCTTCAGACTCTTCTGTTTTGGGTTTATATTTTTCAGGAACGTTGCTCTTTTTCGTTTTCGTTGGTATTTTTGTCTAATTATTATTATTATTATTATTATTATTATTATTATTTTGGGTTCATTTGGGTTTTGGTTTTATGGTTAGATATTTATCATGGGACGATTATTTCATGGCTATAGCATTCTTATCAGCGGAACGGTCCAAAGATCCTAACAGGCAGGTCATACTTTTAAATTTCATTAATAGTGATTTTTGGAGGTATTATTAGATTCTTTAGTTTTATTTTATTTGGGGTTTTGTGCTGTTTCTTTGTAGGTTGGAGCGTGCTTGGTGAGTGAAAATGGCATAATTTTAGGTAAGAAATGTTAGAGAAATGGCTTGTTTTTTCTTTGTCCAATCTGTCCATTTTTTAAAGGTATATATGAATATGGAAACTTTGATTCAAGGAATTCAAGAATTAAAAGTTTTAAGCTTTAGCTTATTTTATTCCCTTAGTTCTTAAAATTCTTCCAGTATTGACTTTTGACGATTCAGCACCGTCGGTGAACTTAAATTTGAATTATTGAGTATTTTTTTTTTTTTTTTTTTTTTTTTTTTTTTTAAGACAAAATTTTGGAAAGACTTTTGAGATATGTTTTATGATTTTCACCCTGATATATTTTTTTTTTTTTTCTTATCATATTATAACTTTTTTTTTTTTTTTTTTTTTTTTTTTGTTTTATGCTATTAGAGACGTATGAAGTGGATATACTGTTTTCTATTACATGCTATAAATTTTTTTTTTTTGGGCCAAATTTCTTCTTAACTTTATGGATTACCGATTATGTTTTTGCTTTTCATAATTCAAATGGAATGTAGTTGTTCTAAATTTATGGAGTTTTCATGGGTTGTTAATCCAATATCTGTGATTGTGTTTCCTTACATTTTTTCTTACTCTCATGCTATATTCTTTCATCAGGTATTGGGTATAACGGTTTTCCTAGAGGTTGCTCAGATGATAAGCTTCCCTGGGCAAAGGTTGCTATTTGGAAAATATTCTGGTTTTATTTTCGGAACTACGATTTTTAGTAAGCCTATTGTCTGTCTGTTTCAGAAATCTAGAAGAGGAGATCCTCTCGAGACTAAGTACCCGTAAGTTCTTGTGTTCATAGTATGATCTATATTTTGACTCTACATATATCTGAAACCTAATGTTCTTGTTTATTCTTTAGTTCTGCGCAGCAATCTTTAAAATTATATTTTGTTGATTAAGATCCCTCTTATTGTCTCTTCTAGTTATGTTTGCCATGCTGAAGTCAACGCTATCCTAAACACGAATCACGCTTCAGCTGCCGGACAGGTTAGTTGCTTCAGCAGTTCTTGCTGTGCTTTGTTGTATTACATAAGCCTTTTCGTAAGAAAAAGAAAGAAAGAAAGGAAAAGTCGGCTTCGCTGGCCTATCTCTCTGTCCCTCTGACCCTTAGGATGCTTGTGTGCCAATTTTTGAACCTTCCTGTTTACTGTTACGGTTCTACTCACTTTGTCATATTTGCCTATTTGTGACTGAAGACATTTTTGCCTCTATCTCTGCAGAGGCTTTACGTGACATGTTCCCTTGCAATGAGTGCGCCAAGATAATTATACAGGTTCGTTGTTCGTGTGTTTTCCCAGCTTTTATTTTCGCTTGATTGCTTTCGAACCAGATCAGATTTTAAACAACCGTTTCTTGGTGATGGTATTGGAGAAGAATGCTTGGCTGATAGATAATTCACTTCTTGGTCTTCAACCCCATAAGTCACTACGAACCAATTCAAAATAACATGGCACTTCGCTTAGAGCATTACCTTTGCCATTTCTCACATGGTTAAATGCATTATTTCAGCACTATACTTGGATCTAATTTTCTTATTTCTTGCAGTCAGGAGTTCTGAAGTGATATACTTTGTGGAGAAAAAGTTAAATGATTCAAATGTGCATACATTGCTTCTCATAAGCTGCTATCTCTGGCTGGTGTTAAAGTAAGTTTGCTGATTTGAATTTATATCCCAAATTTCATTCATTTATTTGAATTTATAGGCTTGTTGATTACCTGTAACTGAGTTAACCTCCACAAAAATTGATCAAGTATTTTCTTTTACCGTGAACAAATTTGACACTCCCGTCTGGATATACAACTCTTTCAGCCTATTATCTTACGTGCATTTCATCTTTCTCTTGCAGGTTAGGAAGCATCAACCGCAAATGGACAAGATTTTAATCAAGTTTGAGAGCCGTAAAGTTCAATTCGTGTTTCCATCGAAAGTTTTGAGGCAAAATGCAAAGCTTGTTGCTCCCTCTAATGTTTCTGATCTGTCAAGCTTTCAGTATGGGGTCGTCCTTCAGTTTTATGTGCATTATAATTGCTTGACTTTGAACCTTTGTCCGATTATTTCAAGGCAAACTCTGCATGTTTCTGTTTCTGGATGATAACTAACGTGTCTCACATTCTTAACCAAAGAAATGCAGACTGCCGATCCCGCATATATCAGTGGCGGCGCCACTATTTAGGCGTAGCCAGTCGTCGGAAGTGAAGTGGTAAAGGGGGGAGGGTCTTCTCAAGTCCATAATGTAACTTCTTCGATGGATCAATCGAACAAATGAAGTTAACATGTCAGCTACAACATGATAAAAGAATATAAATAAAAATAAAAAAAATAAATAAATAACCGAAAATAGCAATAAAACGACGGTAATTTGATAAACTGCATTAAAATGAGCAACACCACGAGAAATAAGAGGAAACGACAATAGCTAGATGAAGTACAATAACAAAAAACGACGATAACTTAGTAAACGACATTAAAATGAGCAGAAGCACAAGAAATAGAGGAAACGACAATAGCTAGAAAACGACAACTAAACGGAGCACAGCACTAAACACGTTTGGAAAACGACAATTACATGTGTATACTATTCGAGAAATGTAAAACCGGACAATGTCAGAAAGTCAAATATGGCAAACATAAAATAACCAAACAACAATATTGAATAATGAATATCCACAAAAACGACGACAACACATAAACGACAGCAACGACGACACGTTTTACTTTTTTGGTGTCTTATTACATAATATTGTGCTGTGCGGTGTGCACAACAATCAGGCCATTGCACTCTCTCGTTTTTGGTCTTTAACTTTTCTTCCACCCACTCAATTTCATCGCTCATCCAACCGGGTGAAACAGAGAACACCTGGTATTTGGTGCCAATCTTTTTCATGAACAGTTGCAACTAGGCAATCTCAATCTGCAATGCCAACAGTACTACAAATTAATGAGCAAAAGAAGCATAAAAAACAAACTACAAAGTACATATGGCGCACGCACACACACACACACACACACCACCCCAAGGAACTCCTATCTGTACAGTTCAATGCACATAGTCGGTATTCATTTTAATCTTATTTTAAAAAATTAGGAAAAATGAGAAAATTCCCATAATTGAAAATTTAACAGTCAAGTCTGTGTAAGAAAATGGTAGGATATCAAACCTTCAAAACAAGCTATTACACCACATTTGCGTCCGAGACAAATGCCCATTTGATGTTTCACTCTGAAAGTTGATCACAATTCCAATTCAGCAAACCAAAACTCCAACAACAAACAATTCAGAGAAAAAAAGAAAAAGAAAAAAAACAAAGAAGAGCAAATCTCAAGTTTCAGAACTCACCACATTGCTAGACAATTGGTCTCTTACACCGTACATGGGCTTGAGCATCGTCTGTAGAGTATCTTTGGTCGATTGTAACTTCACTCCCATCTCTTTGGAGTGAGACTGTGTATCACTTTGAAGCTACGCAAGAAAAGGTATATATATATATATATATATAAATGTATGTATATATACACATTCTTAAAGCATGCAAAAGGGTCCAACAATGGCGGTTTTGTTACCTTCAAGTTGATAACAGCAAGAGGGTCAGTCAATTCCTCATCTTGATTCGCCATCTCCCATGTTATAGCCTTCAGACGAGGCAAACATTCTGCGAGAAAAAAACAAAATCAACTCTTTTTCTCGAACAAACTTAGCAAATTCACAGAAAAACATTAAAAAAAAAAAAAAAAAAAAAGAACCTGGTCTCTGAACGCATCTTCTCGCCACTCTCTCTGAAACTTCTGCAACAAGAGCGTCAGCAGGCGCTGGAGTTCAGGCAAGACTTCGTCTGGGAAAAGCTTCTGGATTTCGTCTCCGTTCACATTCTCGTAAACGCATCTCCGAATCAGCATCCGAAGGCACACCAGAAGCTGAAAAGAGAACAAAATCAATTCTCAATTCCAATTTCGATTTAAAAAAAAAAAAACAAGCTTCGATTTTTAACGTTAATGGGAGATTTGTGGAGAGAAGAGTTTTGATTAGGGACCGGATCGAGGTCGGAGTCGTTCTGAAGCTCGAGCATCTGGAGAATGATATGGCGGTCGGCGGCGTCGAGGCCGGCCTTCCGAGTTCTCCAGAGAGCTTGGAGAATGTACTCCACTGAGTCCAAGTTCGACCGAAGCAGCAGAGGAAGATGACTCCATAGACTTCCCTCCATTCCTCTGCAAACAACCGAAAATTCGCTTGCCCTAGGTTTTATACGACGTTCTTCTGCGAAAAACGACGTGTCGTTTATTGAATTATGAAACTTTAACAAGGTTATTTTCACAAAATGATCAGTGAATAATTTTCTTTTCCTTTTTCTTTTTCTGGGATTATAATTTTAATTTTACTCGTTTTATTATCTCAAAATTTTCTATTCTACGCAAATGATCTCGATATAGTTATTTTATTAAAAGAAAACAGAATGAAAATTAAACCTGTTAACGTCACCTAAAATTTAATTAAGATTAAAAATAATAATTAAATACTTTTAAAATATCTTTAATAACGTCACAAGTGTTTAATAAATAATACATTTCAAAAAATCTTTGATAAAATTAATATTTTCCGTCCAAAAATTTCAACACAATTTTGTTTATAAATAAAACTTATAATTAGGACATATGTTTCTTTCCTTTTCTTTTAAAAATATTAATAAAGGGACTGTTTATGTCATGATGATTAATAGTAAAAAAAAATGTGATTATTTTAAGTAATTCTCTTTAAAGTATATTTTATAATGTGTGAAATCAAATATTAACAATAAATAAATAAATAAATTATATTTTATAGTGTGTGAAATCAAATATTAACAAAAAAAAAAAAAAAAATCAAATATTAGGGATCAAAACAAGGCGGTAAGTAAAATTAGAGAGTGGGAATCGGAATTGGGAAAAAATGTCGCCGCATGATGTTCGCCGCCCGTACAAAAGACCGGCGATCTCCGACCAGGATCGGAGGAGGGCGATCTCACTCCGGCGGCAGGAGGAGAACCGCCGCGACGCTCAGCTCCACGCTCGCCGTTTGGCCTCCACGCTCCTCTCCCTCGAACAAGCATCCTCCGAGCCCGACGATGTCGAGCTCGTTCCAGAATCCGAGCCTGATCTCCATTTCCAAACGAAGCTGCAGAGACCTCCTCCAAGGACCCCCTGGATGTTCGCCAGGCTTCCAAGCTCCGAGGAGCCGATGCTCGCAAGTGGTTCGCTCGCCAGCTCATGCTTCCCGAGTGGATGATCGACGTCCCCGATCGCTTGCCCCATGACTGGTTCTCTCTCTCTTTCTCTTTCTCTCTCTATAAATATATGTGTGCGTATATATAATTTAGAGCTTGAATTGGCTTAGGTATGTTTTCGCAAGACCTTCGGGGAAGCGATGCTTTGTGGTTGCTTCGAACGGGACGACGATCAGTAGACAAAGGAACGGCTCAGTTCTGCACCATTTCCCGTCCGCTCTGCCCAACGGGGCTAGGACCAGAGACGCGTCAGGGTCTGGCCAATCGTATTCCATACTTGACTGCATATTTCACGAGGTTAAGAAATTTAATTCCCGCTTTGTGTTGTGTGTTATTGGTTTTGCACTCCACTGTTTGATAATTTGCCAAGCCGGTCGTGATATATGCAGGCTGATCAGACTTACTACGTTATTGACATGTTGTGCTGGAAGGGTTACTCTTTGTATGATTGCACTGCGGAGTTCCGGTTTTTTTGGTTGAACTCCAAGCTTGCCGAGACTGGAGCTTGTGAACCTCCCTCGCATTATCATAAATATAGGTTTAGTTTGGTCCCCATTTGCACCTGTGATCTGAGTGGTTTACAGGTAGCGTACTCAGGAGCAGTGCCGTATGTAAAGGACGGTCTTTTGTTTTACAATAAGTAAGACCTCTTGTGGCCTTTATTTCTGGTTTTCTTCTAATCTTCTTCATGTTGGCATTGAATGGAGATGTCCTTACGAGTGTGTTAATTACGTTATTCCGTTTATTTAGGAGTTAATGAGATCTTTTGAGACTCTGGGCAGTATCCACTAAGTAGCCATAATCCATTGCATTTTGTTACAAGATGATTTATCATTATCTGTGCATGCATATGTGAAGGGAAGTGTAATGTGTTTCTAATGGTTCTCGCATTGTTATGTTTAGGCATGCACATTATCAACCAGGGAATACACCTCTGGCACTAGTTTGGAAGGATGAGAGCTGTAGTCAATATGTCATTGACACAGATAGCAAAGGACAGGTTCCAAGCCAGCAACAGGTAATTTTTCATGCTTGTTTTCTCATGCTTTAATTGCCTGTGATCATTTTTCTCATTTGGATTGTTCCAATAATGAGAATATTTATTACTGTGTATGAGTTTGCTGTCATTCCTTTTTGTTTGCAGGTAGTTTTGGAACTGCAAGATGATCTCAAACTGGTAACATCAGATGATCCTCCTGTAGTATTTGGCTGCTCAGATTTGGAATTCAAAGAAAAGGTATAGCTTATTATTGATTTTGATCTTGACCACTTACTTGGGCTACACTGAGGCTATTCCCCGTGTATCGCTCTAGCTCATAATATCTGGTGAAGGTCACAGGTTCTTTGAAATTTACATGTCATTTTCCCTTATTTCTCAGTTAGGACTGCATTCTGGAAATCTTCTCCGTTTTGCTATTGGTGATGGAGGACTGAGTATTGTGGATGGGACACTTGAGAAGGCTGATTTGCACTATCTTGGCAAGTCCAATAGAGCACGTGCTTTTGCAGATAGTTACTCGAAGGTGTGTGGAAATGAGTTGATTCTTTCTTTGATTGCAAATACAAAAGGTCAAAAAATAGGTCACAGAAATGAGAAAATCCAATGATGTTATGTGCATTGGTCATTGCTACCTTTGGTTTGGTTTAGCTCTTAATTTGCCCCTCTGGCATGAAGGGAGTGTATTAGGCTCATTCCATGTTGCTGTTTAGATTGTCTGCTCTTCAATGTGAACTTCTTAGTATTTTCTTGCAATAAAGTTGTGTAACTGCGATAAAATTATTATTATTTTTTGTTGGTGAGTGTAGGCTCCCTATCACTGCTAGTATGCTCTAATATTTTTTACATCCTTTTTGGATTTTATATTTGCAGGTAATGTTTCAGTACATGGTCAGGCACTCTCCTCTTAGAATTGAGATATTGTGGCGTCAATTAACTTATCCATTGATGAAGGAAACAGACCTTCGGATGTTGACATAGTTGGTTGATTGCGAGGCAAGGCACTTTACTGTTCTGGATCACTTTTGTGTGAGTACTCTCTCGAAATGTATGAGTTGTATATTTGGTTATAGTTAAATACACCTACTAGCTTTAACGCAGACAACAATAGGTGGTGGCAAGACAGAGTTGCTTGGCCGCATTTTTGTATGACTAGGCTGCTGCTTCACTGAATTACTCTCTTCTTGTGTGTGTGTGTGTGTGTGTCTATAACTGTTGTAATTTTTCTTGTTAAAGTTACCCTCAATTTTTTTCCTTTGTTGGAGAATTTTTTACGCCTCCGTCCTGTTTCTCCCCTGAAACTAAAAGGCCATACATGCACTGCAGCATAATGGAAAAAGGATTGCGATTTTTTATTTTATTTTATTTTTGTGTTTTTTATTATTTTTTGAGGAATGTTTGCTTTCTGAACTGAGTTGATGCAGTAGAGAAATTGTGTTGTTGTGTCAACAGCAAAATGTCGTAGGAGATTATAAAACAATAACATGATAAGACCATTGTATGTGATAAAAAGACAGATTGATAGAGGACAATGAAATAGATAGTACTATTAATATCATCCCCTTACCAAGTTTTTGGAATCCTTGTAGACAGTAGGACAGTCACATAAAACAAGCCAACTACAGATTAGGAAACATTCAACTAGGTTGCTCTTTGTCACCACTATCATCCATCTGTGGTTTAAAAAAATTGTAAAAGACTCTGAGCTGCCGAAGTGGCTGGTTCACACTGGTCGTGATCGCCTTGTGCACCCTATAAATGGTGAAAAAGTCGTAGACCTTGCCACGGACTTTCTTGTATTGGAAGAGGAGTGGTGAGTGAATGAAAGCTGTATGTTTGGCAAATTCTCAGGTGTAATCTCTGTAGATACTCCAATGGATTTGCCAAAATCAGATAGCTTTTTCCTCCTCTGAAAACAACGTGAATTGTTCCTGTTACAATACAGGAGGAACTAGACTTTTCTGAATTCACATTGCACCATTTCAGAGAGAATGAATTGCAAATTTTGTGTTGCGTTTTCTCAGTATGGACGAGTGCTACTGGATATTGCTCATGACTCGTGAGGTGATAGTTTGCTGTTTCTATTGGAAGCCCACATTTGTCCTAGCAATTTCTCGTGTCTTTTTCCTCTCTATTTGTCTTTTTCCGTTCTTCTTAAGACTTGCATTCCTCATTGCTGATAAAAATAGGAAAAAAAAAAGATTAAATCACTGAAGTAGTTTGGTGAAAGTTGTAAGTTGAAACCGTCTTTTGTTGTTTCACCGTCATTATTTATTAGCTGAAACAAAAAAGGAAATAACACAAGAGTCAGCAGCCAAGGAAATCTAACCCTATCATGAAGTTGAGTCACACGTTTACACTCTAAAACACTATTGTCACAGAACTAGAATGCAACAACCATCTAATAAAAACATGAACATCAAAACCCCAAAATAGGAGACCAATACTGTTGGACTTTGTAGGGCAGACACAGAGAAGCGGCAGCTTCAATCCGGAAACGGATTATCTGGACACGAGAAGGCAGCCTCTAGAACTTCTGAGAAGCCCATTCTTTTGAGATAGTTGAAGAAAGGTGATGTTGGAGAAGGGGCAGACTTTCACTTCGCTTGTTATCATCAGATTCAAAGCAGTAGACAGGAGCTTGCCAGTGTTCATCCTCCAGTGCTGCTCCCACTTCAAATGTCATCACGTGAGCTTCCCTCCCTGCATATTGCAATTATGTAAGAGGATTGGATCATAGTTTCAACATTTCCAGATGAGCAATGCTAATGTTGCAAGAAAACAAACAAATACCAAATATCAGTGATATCCGACATTACATAATGGTGAGGCATGTAGGTGTTTAAAAAGGACATTAAAAGTCCTCAACACTACAACTCACATAGGGGATGTTCTGTAAAAATGTGGAACTTGTTTGAAAAACCTTTCGCGATGACGGGTAGCACATTTGCTCATCAGTATTTTTTCACATTCGTTAGGTCCTTTAAACGAGTGGTGCCCATTTGAAAAACCTAGGTAGAACTAACTGTTGTGATGTCGGATACCACTAAATGCTCATCATTTTCCTTTTCAAAACTGCATTCGTAATCCAACTATCAACAAAAAGTCCCAACAAATTAGCAAATCCCATTTTAGTATCAAGGACATTAACCGTCTTCAACACTAATAAAGTCTGCTCAAAAAATGGAAGTCCTATACAAATGTGAAACCTATGTAGAACTGATTGTTCTGATGTCGTATACCTTTGATACTCGATTACTTTTCTTCTCAAAATTGCATCCTTATCGAACTATAAACAAAAAAGGATAGTGAATTCAGAGGATTGAGAAGCTATACCAGTATAGAATCGCCAATGAACAGGGCGTTTACTTTCAACATCCTCATAGTACCAGATGAAGTCGACCTTCTCCCAGACATTGCAGAGGAAGCCGTCGACTTCACGCTGGCCGAGATAGTTGGCGCCGTCGAGCCAGTTGGGGCGGAGAATGCCGACCTCGAGCTGGGCGGTGGAGCACTGGCGAGAGGAGTCGAGGGTGTAGACGAAGGAGGTGCCGTTGTTCCACTCCAGGTCGTAGAGGACGTTGCCCAGCTGGTGCTGAATTATGTTAAAGTTGCGTCCCTTGGGCCAGTCGTACCACAGGTCTATTATCTGGTTCTCTCCGTTGTATCTCATCACCAGAATCGAGTGGAATTGTAGCGGCCACGGGGTCGGGGTCGGGGTCGGGGTCGGCACCGGTTCTGTGGATGCCGGTGTCCATGATAAGGGTGACGAGATCAGGACGGTGAGGATGAACATGGTGGTACTGAAATTGGAGGCCATTTTTGGTCTCTCTCTCTCTCTCTCTCTCTTTTTTTTTTTTTTTTTTTTTTTTCGGCTTTGACACTGTATGATGATAACTACAGTGCAGGTGATCGGGCTAGGCGGAACGCGTGACGCGTGCAACATCTCTATTTGGTAATTACGAGTTTAATACCCGTGTAATATACGGGAAATGAAGAGAAAAATAAATAAAAAAATTGAATATTATATGATAAAAACAGTTGGTTAAGATAAATATTATAATTATAATCAATATAATTCTTTTCAAGATCTCTTCTAACAATGAAGATGCAAAATCAAAATGATAATAGTACTAATAATAATAAAAACAAAAACAAAAGCAAAAAAGAAAAAAATCTTCTGTAGTTATACTCATTTAAAGAAAAAAATTAAAACAAAAATAAAACAGAAAACAAAAAAAAAGAACAAAAATCTTTAAACTCAAAAGAATCGGAAAAAACTAACCCTAACAAAAACATTAAAATAAAATAAAATATATAACTCATTTTCTTCTTTTTTTACTGTTTTAAAAAAAATAAAAAATTTTTTTATCAGGTTATACATATGTAAAAACTAAAAAAAAATGATTTTTAAAATATAAAACAAAACAAACAAAAAAGAAAAAAAATTTGCATGCAGAATCCTTTTAAAAAAAGGGGTCTTTAAAAAATAGAACAAAAAAAAACAAAAAAGACACAAAAAAAATCCGAAATAAAGATAAAAAATTTAAAGTAAAAAATTGTTTAAAAATCAAAAAAAGGCAAAGTGAGTAAAAACACAATATAACAATAAATCAGAATCTAATGTCTAAAATTTAGTATAAAAAAAAGACAAAATATGTGAGGACAAAACCGACCTTTCATTATAGATAAGTCAAAATCAACACATAAGATAGGGGCAAAATCGGCAGTTTAATGTAGAAAAAGCAATTACTGTGCATTACTGTAGAAAAAAAGAACCGTATAGTAAAAGTAACAAAAATTTAAAAAAAAAAACAAAAATCACTGTTTATTAAACAGTGAAATATTACATCTTTTTACTGCAGCAAATCAGCAAAAAAAAAAAAAAAAAACTGTAGCAAAGTAACAAAGGTAAAAAAAAAAAAAAACTATTCACTGAGCAGTAAAGAAAAACAGTAAAAGTAAAAAAAAAAAAAAAACAACGTAACAGAGCACCAAAAGTTAAAAAAAAAAAAAAAACAACAACAGCAGCAAAAGTAAAAAAAAAAAAAACAACAAAAGTAAAAAAAGGAAAAAAAGAAAAAAAAAAGCGGCTAACGTTTAAAAAAAAGTAAAAAAAAAAAAAAACAACAACAACAGCAAAAGTAAAAAAAATAAAAAAAGAAAAAAAAAACAATAGCAGCAAACGAAAAAAAAATTTTAAAAAAAAACTGTTCATTGAACAGTGAATGAACAGTAATTTTACTGTTCATTGATCAGTGAATGACACAGTCGGGAACAGTGACAGAGCAACCTAGGAGGGGTAAAATGGGCATTTCACTGTGCGGGTCCAAAAAAAGAAGAAAACAAAATGGCAAAACCGTAATTTAACTGTGAGGGACTGTGCATCACTGTAGCTTGAACTGCAGAAAACCGAAAAAAAAGGGGAAAATCACGGTTCATTCCTGTAGAAAAAACAGTGAAATCCCACTTTTCTTTAGTATATAGTAATAATTTTTTGTAGGTAAATTACCTTTTAGGTTCTTAATTTTTTTTTTTTTAACGAGTCTTTCATATTTATTTGTTTATTTATTTTGTTAAAAGCTTCTTGAATTCTTTGCATGTGTTTGGGGTTACAATTGGAGTTAAAAAAATAAAGAAAAATGATTGTAGATAACATATTTTATCCATATTTTTGAAGTTTTTAGCATATATTTTAAAAGATAAATTATAATATATATTTTTGATAAATTCTTAAACTTTCTAAAAATATCAGATTTATAGTTAATTTTTTAACAATAAATTTATGTGCATAGTTTCATATTGGAGAGAGAGAAGAGGAAGGAGAATGGTTTTTATTTTATTTTATATTATGTGATCATAATTTTGATTATACTATTTATTATTATGTTTAAAATTTTATGCTATAATTCACCGTTACTCTCTTCAAAAATGCTATTATTTTCTCCTCATGAAAAATTAGGTTGGGAGGTAGATGACCCAATCTAATGGATGATCGAACTTTTTTTTAATTAACAAAATGACCGTTTTCCAATTTTTCTAGAGTTGGTCAATTACTGATTGACATAATCAATTAATGTTTGATTATGAAAATTGGTGATTTATATTATAATCAATCACTAATTGACCAAACTAATAATACTAGATGGTCAATACTGATTGACTATTTAAAAAAAAAAACCTTTTAACTAATTATTAAAATATTCGGTCATTTATTAAAAAACTTCTTAAAAAAAGTTATCTGCCCATTAATTCTGAAAAAAGAAAAATGATTTGAGTTAAATTGGATTTGAGTTGTGCTTTTGATTGATTGGAGTTACAAAAAAAATAATAACTTGAAATATATTGTTTCGTTCGTCTCCAAATTCTGTATAATTTTAAAAGATATATATCTTATTTAGAATTATATATACAAGGACAAAGTATGGAGTTTTAAAGTTATAGCTAAAACTGATAAATAGTGAAACTAATTGACTTTTCAAAAAAAAAAAAAAAAGACAAAAACTGTTTTTTGTTTCTCAAAAACACCACCTTTAAAAATTATGTAAAATAGTTCTTTTTATTGACAAAAGTTAAAAATTGGATGAAACAAATCATGCGTACTATACATATAAAGTTAATTATGTTTTTTTTTAATTTCTCTTAATTAATAAATCATATGTGATTCACTCGATATTTTCTATTAAATTTTTAATATTTGTTATCAAAAAGCATTGTTATACCTTTTTAAAAAGTTTGTAAAGCTTTTAGGGGGGAGAAAAAAAAAAGATTGGATACCAAATCAAAATTTTGTAGAAGGATAAGGGACAAAATGGGCAATAGCCAATAATAGAAAAGCAGATAATTATTAAATTCTTATTTATATGTGATAATAAAACATTTAAACAGAGTTTCTTATTAAAAAAAAATTTAAACATAGGAAAATAAATTAGATAGTTATTAATGTCAACAACAACGCCTCTCTAGAGAGTAGGAAAGTCACATTTTAAATACACTTTATTCCACAAAATACGAAAACCAGGCTACCCTGTGCGATCATTATGATCTAACACATAATTAGAAGAGTAGACAGAGTAGATAATTAGCCTCTAAGCTGCCAAAGTGGTTGGTTCACAACCGTCATGGACGCAGGCCAAGACATCCTTGTACTCTCTATAAATGGTGAAACTGTCGTAGACCTCGCCGTCGCGGCTTCTCTTGTACTCGAAGAGGAGTGAGGAGTGATTGAAGGCCGTGAGTTTGACAAATCCCCAATCGGAATCTCTGGTGATGCTCCATCTCGGGATCACTGCGCTGAAATTGTCCAGCCTCTTTCCTCCTCCTCCGGTAACAACATGGATCGTTCCGTTTACGACACCGGAGTAGTTATGTTTTTCTGAATTCATGTACACATTGATTCTGCAGTACGAGATTAGTCCAACAGAAATGTAAGTTCTGTTTTGCAGTCTTTGTCAACAATTAAAAAAAAAAAAAAAAGAAGATTGTAATGAGATAAGTTTTATAAGAATATTGGACCGATCCTTATATATATTAGTTGTCTTCTCTTTCATTTCGCTTAAAAAATGTATATTTGAAGGCATTTATATTATGTACTCTCATGTAAGGTGATAAATTTGCTACTTAAATCCATTTTTATGATAGCAGTTTGTGTTTCTATTTACGAGCATTCGTGATAATGTACAAAAATATATTTTAGTAGGATGTCACAGTATTTAACCGTTAGATCTTCATCATATGTTATTAAATTGTCATGCATTTCTTAATCTCGTAATCATGGTATGATTATTAAGAGGTGATCTCATAGTTAAAACCACTGAAGTAGTTTATGTCTGATTTAAGTCATAAAAATTTCTCGAGTAACTTGATGAAAAAAACTAAGAACCAATGTACCTGGTAAATGGGGCAGATCCTTTCGTAGTTGTGGAAATGACCAAAGAAGGCAATGTCAACCTTGTACCTTTGCCAAAGCTTTTGCAAGTCATCCCTTCCCATGGGCTCTCCAAATGAGCCCTCCTGGGTGTAATCGGGGTCAGAAGCATATCCAAGTACACGATGAGCTGCGAAGATCAACCAAGGTTGTTTCCCTCTATCTGCTGATGCAAGGCATTTCTCAATCCATTCATACTGTTCTGAACCCGCCCTCCAGTCGTGTTCACTATCAGCCACACAAAACTTGAACATCCCATAATCCGCCGAGTACCTGTGCACATGTGTTAAAAAGAGACTCAAACATACAAAGCATAAACTAGAAAGCAACATGGTTTAGAAATCGAGAAAAACATACATATACTTAGGGCTCATTTGGTGAATGAGTTTGAGTTGAAATTTTTAAGTTTGAATAATAACTTTTGTTGACTTTTTAGAAAAGACAAAATTTTTTTTTTCAGAAAAGACAAAAAACTTTTGAGTAAAAAGACAAAAATTTGAATTTAAACCTTAAGTTTAAACTTGGTAACCAAACCAATCCTTAAAAGCACAAACCATGCTACGCCTACAAAATTGTTACGAAAATTTTGTATTCACAAGTGCAAGGAAACACAACTACTTTCTTGCGAAAAACCAAGTTTATAATTAGAAAGTGGTTTAAGCTTCTACCAAAACTTGGCTCGATTCTCTGCTGGAACGTAATAGTCTCAGCAGGCACACCACATTCACCACCTGACTGATTAGTGGTCCAAAAGGACCCTGAGTTTGGCCAGTCACGTTCGTGGTTACCACTGTAGATTTAGCAAACAAAAATCAATTATTGGAACAAAATTCAATTATAACGAAAGAGAAATGCTAAATTTCATTAATAATTTCTGTTTCTTCCCCGAATGAGACGTATATTTCTAGGTAAAATCACGTCTCTACACGAGTATTGATACGCAACAAAAGTAAACTTAATTTGAATGGATTAACCAAATTATGCCGAAATATTAGAGAATTAACTGCACAAATGACAGACCTAGCAACCATATAAGGCACGGTTGAGGCAATGGGCTCCATTTGTGCTATAAATTGGTCCCACTCCGAGAGGTATCCATCGGAATATGAAAGGTCTCCAATATGCAACACTAGTTCGAAATTTCTTAGGTCTTTGATGAGTTGGTCCGTGGTATTTAGTGCGCCAGGCTGGGAATCACTATACTCGTTTTAACCGTCTCGCTCAGCCTAAAAAATATAGGATTATTCGACACAAGTATAGAGTTCTAATATTAAGATAGTCTAATAATAATTTCATATCGAAAAATAATATATATATATATATATATATATTTACCTTCCCCACGTCGCCAAACACCATAATACGCTGTAAAGAGTCCTGACCCGGATAAGGGGAGGATTTGAAGGAAAAGGTTTTGCTCCATACATATGAACCATTACTGATTAAACGGTGACCCAGTCTGTAAATATACCTGAGGAAAAAAAAACCATAATAAGTATATATTGTCAGGTCGTGTACTTCTTATGATGTATAGATGTAAATCTCTTTAAATTAAATACATACTTACAGTTCGGCCACAAATCTTTTAGGAAACTTGTGTGTATGAAACCAGGATCACGCCAGCCAACCGTTCTTGCAGGTGCACCTAAAAATTAAGCCACGAAATATGTAAATGAATTAAAAAAAGACGTACAAAGATAGATGTCCGTGTGTGTGTATATATATATATATTTGTAGTATGAGGCTTAAGACTTTCACTAATTACATAATAAAGAAATGAAATTAAACACCAATTTTAGACTGTTTGGAACCTGAAGGCTCCTATATAAACTCTTCCCCTTCCATCAGCTGAGCTATCTATAGTGAGGTAGCTTAGATGCCTATATATTTAGAACATTATCTACACTTTTTTTTTTTTTTTCCTTTTTCCTTTTGAACTAGATTATGAATATATGTATATATTTATAGTGAGGCCTAAAACTCTCATTTATTTATAATACAGAAACAAAATTAAACCCCAATTTTAGACTGTTAGAAATCTGAGAGCTCATATCCATACTCCTCGATCCCATTCCATGCATGGATAAATTATTCTCTAGTGATATTATCTACATATATATATTTTTCATTTGAACTAGAGAAGTAGATAGAAACATATATATATATATATATACAGCTTTAAAAAGTATAAATATGTATACATATTTATATGTATATATATACGTATATTTATGTGTATATGTATGAATACGATCGGTAACGACGTAACGTACATTTTGAGTGAGGAGAAGAGGGTGAGCACGAATAAAGGCTGCGCCATGGAAAGCAAGCTGGGTATTCAGGATGTTAATGTGAGAAAGTGGCTGATCATCATCCCACGGGCGTTTCCTGTGAGTCTGACCCCAAGCTGCTTGGGCTGATACGAAGCTTATCCCTATCACCAACAATACGCAGTACACCCGATCAATCGCACGTAATGACATTGATGATTCTTTTTCACTAAATTAATCACTATTAGAGAGACAGAGAGTCCCAGTTCTCCAAAGCCTTTGATATGTGTGTGCTTTTTCCTGCAGTGTATTGCGTGGTTATTTATGGAGAGAGAAGAAATCAGACGATCAGGTGGATGCACCTACTGAGAAGGGGTTCAAGATCTTAATCTTGGGTTCGAAATATGGAGGTTTTTTTTTGTTTTTTCTAATTAATAAAATAAAGTACTCATATAGGACCACGTAAAAAGGAGAGAGAGAGAGAGAGAATCACGAGAGGGATAGGTTTGAGACTTCCAAGCGATAATTAACTAATTATATGTGCGTTCGCACATGCATGCATGGAGAGACGTAAAATACATATTATTTATACATAATCACTTTTCACGTTCTTACTTAAACTAGTGAGAAAACGAATTTTAACAGTTGTTTATATCGATTTAGACATGTGACAATTTATAATCTTCTATATATATATATATATATATACACATAATATTCTATGCATTGTGCTGATGATGCAGCCATGGGCGGAGCTACCGGCCATGACGGAGTGGAGGCTTGTGTCCCAGTGAATTTTTTATTTTTTTAAATTTTATCTCTAAAAACTTTATTTTTCTCTAACTTGTTCCATTAAAGATTGATAATTCTTGTATAGGTCCTTTTTATAAATGCTTTATCTTTTAACATACGCACTCATTGCAATAAAATGCTGGCACGTTCAATGAGTCTTCTTTCGTCTGGATCTGGTACTCGGGAAGAGAAATTGCAGCCGGATGAACTTGCAAAGGGGTTCGGATCTATACGCCATCAGTGATAGCGTCGGGGAAAGTGGCAGCAACAACTACGAGTGGCGGATTTCTTTTTTTTTTTTTTTTTCCTTTAAAAAAAGATCAAGGGCCTATCGTTGATATCGTTTCAAGAAAACTAAAAACAGAGTTCCCGATCACTAAAAAAAAAAAAAAAAAAAAAAGATCGTAGAAAAAGTTATATGTTTCCCATGTATAAGTTTGTTCATTTTATAAGACCTTTTTTTTTTTTTTTGGAGAAAATATCAATTTCAAACCTTTTTCAACGTGGCCAATATAAACACATTGAGGGAATCCCAAGATGTATTTATATTACACACACTCTCACACACACACATATATATCTTACTATAATAATATTTAAAATAGCGAATAGCTCTTGAACAGTGTTTTTTTATCACTGCTGTGAGGCAGTCACTTGGTAGCTCTGTTATCCGTCACGTGACAGGTCATCAATTGCCACGTGGTATATTTTTTTATTTTTTACTTTGTTTTGTTTGTCTATTCTATACACACAGACCTCGTGCTTGTCAAATAATCTATCTATTACTTATTAATAAAAGAGCCAATAAACTCTTTCGTCCCCCTCTCTAGTTATCACATGATGGTCATGTCAACGTCAAGTAATTTTTTTTCCTTGTTTTTGCTTTACTTTATTTTATTTCTCTATTTTACACGCGCGAGGCATATGTTTATCAACTAATTTTTAATAAAAGTGCCTATATTTTACTAATGGTCTTATTTTTGTATAAATATAATATTTTTTTTCGTTGGTTGATTTATAATACTCATTTGTACCCTTGTGATTAGACTAGACGAATTAATAGCACGTGCTACAATCTTAATAGTTAATATAGGCTATTGGGGAAAACTTTAATTAATGAATACTATCACTAAATTTAAGATCTCATGTTAAATCATTAAGAAAAATTAATCGGAAGCGTACCTGAATCTATGAAGATAAATTAAAAAAGGATGGAGTCTTTCATAATTAAATCTCTTTAGTTTCCTAAGGTGTTCTATGGATTCTCTCTCTTAATGTGGGAAATGAGGAGGAGAGCAAATATTACGTATTATGATTTGACTTGAGAGTCACAATCCTTATAATAACCTTTATATACTAACTCAAATTAGGTTCTCATTAACCCTACTTGATTTAGTATTGGGTTTCTATACATTAAAGCTCATACTCAATAGATATCTCTAGAGCCCAATTAATAAATCACTTATTTAGTTATATTAAATTAGATAGCCTATAATATAATTGTTATTTAATATGTAAGCCCATAATAGAAATTAATACAATCCCAACATGTGCGTCCAAAAGCGAGCCAAAGTAAGCAGGTGGCTTGCTCCTTGCTCCGTGGGTTGAGATTTCGCACATTGGCTTTTGTTAGAATTCCAAGGAGAATTGATAATTTTATATGTTTTCGTCATATGAATTTTTCCTTTTTGAGTGTAGGCTATGCTTAATTTATGATGTTCATTTTATTTGTGCTTCTTACTCTGATTTATAATGTCATGATTTTCTCGCTGAATCGAATTCATTGGTTTTAATTTTTAATTTTTTATTTTTTGATAGTAAAACTGAAATTATCTTCTCTGCCTCTGGCATGAACGGAAAAGACACAAATAGAAGTGGTCCATTCTTATTCGTAATGTGTTTAATTTACAAAATTTGAAATCGTACTTTGGTACATAATATATGGTAATTGTGAAATAGAATGTTAATTTGAACGTCAATCTTTACACTTCCTTTATTGATACTGATTCTAGGTGAGTGAGAATAATGTCAAATTTACAGCAGCTGATTATATATTTAAAAAAAAAACACAAAAACAGAAAAAAAACAAAAACAAAAAAACAACAACAACAAAATATATGCTGCAGATTATTACATCTATTTTATGGCATGATCACGGAGCCTTGTTGTAGCAAAACAGAGAAGAAAGACTCCCAAGTTGGAAAGTGATGGCTTCGCAGTTGTTGCGGACGCAAGCCAAGACATCCTTGTACTCCCTGTAAATGGTGAAAGAGTCGTAGACCTCCCCGTCGCGGCACATCCCAAAAATTTAAGATATTAGGTGGTGGGCCAATAAAATTTTATATTTCAATACTTCCCCTCATGTATAGATCAGACAATTGACAGGCATGGGGACAAAAATTAACCAGAAAGTCCAACACAAATAAGAAGACACAAATATATTATAAACCAAACATACAAATGATAATAAAGGTGGTTAAAGAGTGTAATTACAGGGGTTTAAATTCAGGATTTCTCACTCTTATATCAAATTAATTTACTAATCCATCTCAAAAGCTTAAGCTATTAAAAGGTAGACCAATACACTTGTACTCGAAGAGGAGTGAAGAGTGATCGTATGCCGTGAGTTTGACAAAGCCAAAGTCGCGATCTTTGTACGCACTCCAGTATGGTGTGAGTATGCTGTAGTCAGACAAGTTCCTTCCTCCGCCTCCGACGATAACATGGATCGCTCCATTCACGACGCTGGAGCAATGGGACTTTTCGTCTTTATCACCTTGGTTCTATAACCCGAACAAAGTTGCATAATTGGTCACGACATATAATATTGCGATATTGTACATTGGGATATTTACTCTTTATCAACTAATTAATGACAGTGATTATTATTATTATTATTATTATTTACTTTGTGCTTCTTCTTTTTCATTTTAGTGGTTAGATATGATCCTAATAGGCAAGACATAAAGAGTAAGTTAGATGACGTGAAATCACAGTAAGACTGTTTATTTCTCCTCCATCTCTCTCTTTCATAGTCTACCGTAGGGTTCTTAAATCGTAGATTTCTATAGTTATTCGAGTTTTACTTTTATAACCACATATTAGCCATGAGCAATCAAGAATAAGGCTCGTGTTCATTAAGGATCGTCACTTGAATGATGAAAATCATTCGTCGTATTGAAATATCGTGAGTCTATCATATATTCTAAAACGGTGTAGATTGTAGACCTAATTTAAAACTAATAACTTCCCACGCATATCGGATACCTTTACCTTCAAGAATTAATAGTTCAGAAAATACATTATTACAATTGTGCCATTTATAATTAGTTAAGAGATATCAGTACAATATATCCAGGCTAAATAGAACAGTACTGTCACGTTCTAGGCGGCGGATCATGTGGAATCCCTGGTCTACCCATTATAGGAGAAGGAGGTGACTTTTCTGGTGGGGCTCTTCCCAATTTCCGTGTCATTAGATCTGCAAAATTTACAGTAATCCCCAATTCAATTATTAGCTAATTAAAGTCATATATGTGACACAATATTATACTTAATTCGCAACGAAATTAAATCTTAAATATATTTTTACAAATATTTATAAAATTTATCTACAGTAATTTGCCCTATTCTTCATTACAATTTTTGAAAACGAGAGCTTATATATATATATATATAGTTATTGTAAGATCTTTTTAAACGTGCTTCGCCAATGACCATCCTAAATCATAATATATAAAAAGAAATGATATAATTTGAAATTTATTCCACAAAAAGCAATATTAATATAGTAAAAATGTAATTGTTAATTTAGGATAACGGAGTCGTGTTACACTTCTCAATTCTGATACATATATATACATACCTATATCTGTATATATACCTCTATTACAGGAAAAATGTTAACGTTCCCTTCAAAAAGATCGTAAACAAACTATATAAATATACACACACACACACACACACATATGCGCAAAAGCCGCGACATTAGGTTTTACGTACCGGCATGGACGAACTGGCTGCGAGGTAAAAATATTGGCTGCAAGGAGGGCAATCTGGAAAATGGAATGAACTATGGCAGAAGCGCTTCCCATTCCTTCTTCTGCTACGAAGAAATATTTATGACCATTCACCCACACACACACACACACACACACACACACACGTATATATATATATATATATATATATATATCTTTTTGTTCCAAATTGTTCCATAATATAACATTGCTATTATATATTCATTTTGTGTGTTTGACAAGACAAACAAATGGAAATTTAATTATCAACTTTTAAGCACTTTCATGCACTAAAACTTACGACTAAGTCTGCTAAATGTTATTTTCATATTAATTCTTGACTAATCAACCCCGGGCTAAGTTTGATTGAATTCAATCCAATATTAGTAGAAAATATAAATATATATATATATATATATATCATTCAACAGTTGATCTCAATTAATTAAATGCTAGATGACGCATTGTGCTTCATTATTTAATTGGTCGTTATTTCATGATTAGTTGACCCTTTCTTGTGAAATAATTAATCATGTTACTGTATTATGTTAGTGATGTTTAATAAGTGCGAGTTGTTTTTAATTATTGAGTTGTGGATTCAAGCTCTCAAAAAGTAATAATTTCTTTGAAATACTCTTATTAATTTCATTGTTAAAGAAATGTTCAGCAATTCGAACACCAACTTGCTAAACAAGTTTTCAGTGACAACAAAGTAAAACATCCATTAAAATTTTCTGATTCGTAAATATCCATAAAAATAAATTAAGCATCTATATCATCCTCATCCAAATTTTAGAATCTATTAAAATCATAACACAAAAATTCACAACAAATTGAAAAAAAAAATATTTGTCTTATTTGTTTAGTGTTTTGCTTTATTTTCGTCTGCAAGATATGTAATTAATTTCTTTATGGTTGCTTGTGTACTTTTGTGTTATCGATCTCTTATCATCAGCTGATCTAATATTTCCATAAACTGTAAAGATTTGCCAAAGATCATGTGAGTGTGTGCTTTATATTTTGTGTACTTTTTTGGATGTCTTTCTTTTGTGAAGCGATACACACTATCTCTCCTTGGTACGCGTCATTTAAGTTTACTGGTGAATCAATTGTCTATCAGTGTTGAGTATTCTATAGTAGGAGACTTTGTGTGTGAATTGGTGATTGTATAGCCTTTCAAGATACTTTGGAATATAATTTAGCTCCATCAATATGTATTTTGAATAGAAATCTGAGAGCACTTTTTTCTAATAGTTATTTTATTCTCCACAAAACCACATTCCCATTTGTATTCCCATTTTTTTCAACACTTTTTTTTGGTCTTTTCTTTTTTTTTTTTTCCCTTTTTTTTTGTATTTTAGTTATTAGGGTTTTATGATTTAAATAATTGTTTTCATTATCTATCCAAACACACATTTAAATGTTTTTGCTGAAATTATTCAAATACAAATTGCGCGCGCTTATCACACATCAATTCGAATGATAATTTAAATGTTATCATTCAAATTATGTTTTCATGCAAAACCTTACCACTTGAATGGTTGTACCAAAAATAGCTTAAATGAAAAGGTCAAGTTACCAATCAATAGCAATCAAATACCAAAAATTAGTATTTGCTATATTTGGCACAAAGTAAAGAAATTGTCAAATTTAATATTCAAAATAACATAATATTGTAGAGTGATTTTCTTACCGAAATGTCAAATTTTAGTTTTGAGAAATCAAAATAACATAAAGTGTAAAAATTAATCTTCTAAGTAATAGTAGTCTACGGGATTACCAAAGAGTCATGTCCTTAAATTCTCTTCCAGCGTATTATGAACATAAAATTACGAGTGTTATATATAAATCTTAGTTGAAAATTTCATTGTTTGGAGAACTTATGCATCCAACATGAATCATGATAACAAAATTATAGTCGATCAATAGACGAAAGTACTTGTCCAAATTGGTTCACTACCTTCCTATAATAGGTCACGTGATTCACGTGACAAATTCCATCACCAAATAAACGACTACATAATTTCACTCGGTCCACCACTGCAACACTATACTTTTTAGCTAGATTGCACACTACTTGTTAGAATGGACATAAATCAATGGCTAAGCATAAAAAAAAAAAAAACAAAAACAAAATTAAAATGTCAAAACTATTTCTTACCTATGATATACTAGGAATTGAAATGTAAAACAACTTTATAATTAAGAGTCGATATATTTGTTGTCCTAATTTTTTTTTTTCCTCATTGGTTGTCCTTTAATAATATTACAGTTTCATCTAAATTTTAAGAATTTGGCCACATTAAAATACTAGTTACTAAAAATATATAAATTAATTGATATATTATCAAAATAGTGAATGAGACAATAGATATGAATTAGTATTATATGTTACGAATGATATCAATCATCGTAATTTGAATTTCTTTATTTTTTTTTTTAACTTCATGATATCTTTTCAATTATATCACGAAAATCAATTATTACATTTGAAACATTACGTGTGATTGATCGCAAACATATTGTAAACTAAGTGGCCTCCACAAACTTTTGAGGAATATACACAAGCTTATTACATATTATATGGAACTTTTTTTTTTTTTTAACGAATATCACCTCATACGAGGCTCATATTTTTATTGAAAAAAAAAAAAAAAAGAACTAAAACAATCATCGCAAACAATCCAAAGAACAAAATATGAACACCGTCAAATACTAGCAGGTGGATGAAAATGAGGTGGCGGTGCCCTGGAAGGAGGAGGAGGAGGAGACGGTTTTGTTACTTCGCTTCCCAATTTCCGTGTTCTTAATAAATCTGCAAAATTTTTCACCAAATTAACCCCCAACAGAAGTTAATACCTAGGCTAATTAACGAATGATATACCTAACATATATACAGCGGTGAAGCAAGACAAAAAATTTAGTGAGGACATAAAATAAATAATATCAATACATAAACACTAAAAGTTAAAATTTTAGTGGGGCTGTATGAAAGTTTTTAATTTTTAATGGGGGTTATTTGATGATTTTTAATTTTTAATGAGGACAAAATAGAAAATCATGAAATTTTTAAGATAAAATTAAAAAGAAAAATTTCAGTTATAGCCCCACTTGTCCCGCCTCCATCCGCCCCTGTATATATATATACTTTGCAAACAACGAAATTTAAATAAAGCTTTATGCATATATGTACATATATATATATGTATATATGTATATATATGTATATGTTTATGTGAGGCCACAAGAGTAAATTTTACGTACCGGCATGGACAAACTGGTGCTGTGTGGACAACATGTTGGCTACAAGAAGGCAATCAGCAAAACGAAACGAACGGCAGAAGAGAGTCCCATTTCTTCCTAGCTAGTCCTTTAATTACGATCTAATCTTTGTGTTCATGCACGCATTGATATATTATCATGTGTGTGTCTATATATATGTGTATTCACACTCGCACACAAAATAGAGAAACTAGCTTCTCATTTTGTGGGCGAGTGTGAATACACACAAAATTGGGAAACCGCGTAGTTTACTAATGACAGGATAATATTTTATGTCCTAAAATTTCTTTTTGTTCAGAATATTCCTCATAAATAATAATGTTTGTCTTAGTCATTTTGTGTGTTTGACAAGGCAGAGAAGTGGACATTATATTCAAGTACCCCTCATGCACGTATAAGCTGAAAGTCTCCTAAAAGAAATATATCACACCTTAACTTGGTCTGTTGGCTACTGCAATTTTATAGATTTCTTGACTATATATATATTAATTTATATATATATATGTATAATTTTCTTCAGTTGATTATTTCACGATCAGTTGACTCCGTCTTGAGAATTAATAATCATATTTGTTTCAATAATGTTGAAGAAATGTTCAGCAATCCTTTCACCAATTATTGATGGATACAATTCTAATGCTCACAAACTAAGGATCCGTTTCACATATACGCTCTACTTAGAGTTTTCAATTGTTATTTTTTGTTTTGTTTTGTTCTTTTTTTTTTTTTTTTTTTTTTTTTTTAAGTAAACCAATTTCGCTATTTATATCTATAAATTATATCTCTTTTTCATTTTTAAAAAACTCAAATTTTAAAAATCTATAACTTTCTTCTTTCCAGTCGAAATGAGATTTTATTTTTTTGAAATTGCATTGATGACAAGATAAACGGAATAAGATCCATGTATATTACTATTTTTTTCAACATATTTTAAGTTTTTATAATTTTTAACTATCACAATTCATTTTTAATCAAATGCACATTTTCAGAACACAACTCATTTACAAATAAAACATTTCCAAAGCTCTAAGTCTTCCAAACGCCACCTAAATTTCGCAAAGGCAAAGGAGAAAATTCTGGGAAAGATGTAGTAGCTTTCTCAAAAATATATTTCATGAAGTAAAAATAAATACAAATAAATGAAAGGAAAAACGGAACAAAAGCGATATGGTTTGCAATAATAAAACTGAAAAATAGAGGACAATAAAATAGATAATGTTTTATTAATGCCATCCATTGAACCTCCTCAAGAGCAGAGAGTCGGAAAAGCATAAAACATGCCAAACACGAGACAGAGAACTCTAAGCTGCCAAAGTGGTTGGCCGACAACTGTCACGGAAAAAGATTTTATACGTTATTTTCTAAAAATTAAGCAAACTTATGAGTTAAAAATTCAAAATTTTAAAAAGTAAGTAGGTGCATGTGCCCCGCTCATATTTACCTAACTCCGTACATGTTGATGATGATGGGAGGCAGGAGATTCCCTCTAATTTTCATTTCATCTTTTGTCCTGATTAGTAGGGGGTTGTGTCCTCTCTTTTCGTGTATGCTTTTTTTTTTTTTTTTTTTTCTTTCCTTTTCTTTTTTGTTTGAATTTGAGGGTAGGAGGATTCAAATTATATATCCCATGATAGAATAAGTGTGAAATTATCATTAGATTATACTAGCAACCTCGTCATGTTGTTTGTTTTAATGTTAGGAGAACAAATTTATAATGATCAATTACAGTGGTAAGATCTATATTTTCGAAAATTTGATTGTGCGATCTTTTTTAGTCATAATCTAATAAATGACTTGACTTTTTTTTTTATTTAACAAAATGATAGTTTTTTTTTTTTTAATTTGGTCAATTAGTAATTTATTATGAAATTCGATCATTTACGTTATAGTCTATCAATAATTAATTATTTAAGGAAATTGATTGATTATTAAAAAAAAAAAAAAGCTTTTCATTAATTTTTAAAAACTTCGATCATTTATTAAAAAAATTTCTTAAATAAAGGCTATTCAGCTATAAATCTCTCATATTTTTAGGTTTTAGTATTTGATCCTGATCAAATTTAGATTTTTAAGATATATATTTATAGATCAGGAAAAATAACAAACATAATCTTCTGCTAAAGATGATCAAAGTGATCAGGCGTGGCATTACAGCAGCTGATTATATTAAAAAAAAAAAAAAAAGACACTGCAGATTATTACATATATTTTATGACAACATGATCACAATGCCTTGTGGTAACAAAACAGAGAAGAAAGACTCCTAAGTTGCGAGAGTGGTGGCTTCGCAGCTGTCGCGGACGCAAGCCAAGACATCCTTGTACTCCCTGTAGATGGTGAAAGAGTCGTAGACCTCGCCGTCGCGGCTCTTCTTGTACTCGAACAGGAGTGACGAATGATTGTATGCCGTGAGTTTGACAAAGCCAAAGTCACGATCTTTGTACACACTCCAGTATGGTGTGAGTATGCTGTAGTCAGACAAGCTCCTTCCTCCGCCTCCGACGACAACATGGATCGTTCCATTTACAACGCCGGAGTAATGGGAGTTTCCGTCTTTCACACATTGGTTCTGAAAACATAACAACATCAAGAATGTTACAAGTTGCATAATTGGTCACAACATATAGGGGAAAATAATCCATTCATTAAAGTACTTTTTTGTTTTCATAACGCTTTTGAATTCTCTATTCTTTTTCGTGATTTAAATTCATTCAATATTAAGTTCAAAATTACAGACGAAACAGAAAGATTTTCTTTAGAATCCCTATATGAATTCACAATAGTCGGACAAACACAATCATTTTTCGCCACGGGCTAATTTCATGACCATTTATGAGTTGATTTTTTTTTTTTTTTCTAGGGCATACTATGGGAAACCAAGGTCCATACCTGGTAAATGGGGCAGATTCTTTCATAGTTATGGACATGGCCAAAGAAGGCAATGTCAACCTTGTATTTTTGCCAAAGCTTTTGCATGTCGTCCCTTCCCATGGGCTCGTCGAATGAGCCCTCCCTGCCGTACCAGTAGTTAGAGGAATATCCGAGCACGCGATGAGCGATAAATATCAGCCAAGGTTGTTTCCTTCTATCTGCTGATGCAAGGCATTTCTCAATCCACTTGTACTGTTCTGATCCCGCCCTCCAGTCGTGTTCACTATCGGCGACGCAGAATTTAAACATTCCATAATCTGCCGAGTACCTGAGGAAAATATTTTTCTTTCGGGTCAAGTGTCTTGAATTAACGAAGGTGACATGAGATTTTGGTTATTTAATGAACAAGTCAAAACTTACCAAAACTTAGCTCGGTTATCAGCTGGAACATAGAACATTGTCTCAGCTACGACACCACATTCACCGCCTGAATCCGGGGGCTCAAAGAAGGACCCCGAATCAGGCCAATCTCGTTCATGATTACCACTGCAGCAACCAAATGAAAGATTTAACAACCAAGCAACTAACTTGAGATGACTAGTATTCTTATGTGAATCAACACATGACAGACCTTGCAACCATGTAGGCCACCTTTGATGCGATGGGCCCAACCTGTTCGGTGAATTGGTCCCACTCCGAGAGGTATCCATCAGCGTATGCCATGTCTCCGATATGGAAAACTATGTCATAGTTTTTCAAGTCCTTGACGAGTTGGTCTGTGGTGTTAAGTGAACCCGGCTCAACCGAATACTCATTTGAGCCGTCACGCTCCGCCTGAAACACAGATTAACAAAATGCTCAAGAAGTTCCATTTGGATTAAGAAATGGTATATGACATAAGGCTCACATTATTTGCATATTACCTTTCCCATGTCGCCAAATACAATAACGCGTTGTAAAGAGTCCTGTCCAGGATATGGAGAGGATTTGAAGGAATAGGTTTTTGTGCTCCACACATACGAACCGTTGAATAAACGATGGCCTAATCTGTAAGTGTACCTGAGAAAATAAACATAACAACCGATGTATACATTGTCAGAGACTTCAAAAATAGAGGCAATACTAGAGATGTAAATGACAGTTATTCTTTCGAAAGCGTACTCAGAGTTTGGCCACAATTCTTTGAGGAAACTAGTGTGAAAGAAGCCAGGATCCCGCCAGCCCACCGTTGTTGCAGGCTCACCTAGACAGAAAAATAAAAAACTTCATTGTATGTTCAACATATATCTACGTGTATACACACAAAATCCGCATGCTAACTCTCTGTCAAGGTGATAAATATGCTTAAGACAGATATTTATACAAATCTATGATATATCTAAGGAAAGTTGATCATACCACACATGCTGGTGCGATCATATGTCAATGTTCCAGCCGGGGATCGAACTTGTGTTTCTCCCTTGAGACCCCACTCAACAAATGGAACGGCCTCGTCTATGTTATAACCACTTGTCCAAGTCACTGTCATCTGCAGAATTGAAATTTAAAATAAAAATTTACATCTTAGTATAACCACTTGTCCAAGTCACTGTCATCTGCAGAATTGAAATTTGAAATAAAAATTTACGTCTTAGTACTTTAGACTTTACTTCAGTGAAGTAATACACATGAAAAACTTTAAATGTCGGAAACTTAAGATCACTTAAGTTTGAAATAAAATTTACATCGTAAATCACTGTCATCTGCAGAATTGAAATTTTAAAAAAAAATTTACATCTTAGTACTTTAAACTGTACTTCAGTGAAGTGATACACATGAAAAACATCAAATGTCGGAAACTTAAGATCACTTACTTCATCCCAAGCTTTCCCTAGAGCAAGGCGTGGATAGAGTGGCGCCTTGGGATTGGCAAATGATATGAAGTTCGAAATGGCCACCAGTTTCGGCTGCAATATTTTCAAACAAGGTGATAATATTTATATATTTACAGGTAAAATAACATTTTTTTGTCAAGCAGAACAGAAAATGCCGATCAGAGGACATACATTTGACACCCCGCCTGAAAACAAAGCAAAAGAGAAATCAGCCCTCTGATTTATGAGCCGGAACCTCAACGATGCGTTGCCAGTCTGTGCGTAATTCGAATTGGAACGATTCGCATACTTGAACTGAAAAGGAGAGAGAGAAAAAAAAAGTATTAGAATACAACTCATCTATGTTAGAGAAGCTAGTTGACACAAAATGACTTTGTACTCTTCAAATGAACATGAACACAACAACTCACTTTAATTGGGGCAGTGCATATGTATGGTTTTCCGATTTTCCAATTCGCTTCGTCTGCGGGACAAAGAGATGAGCTGCACATGCCAAATTGAGATAATTGATTCAGTTTCCTTGAGTTCAACTTCGTAAAAAAGCAGACAGAAATTGAGTTTGTATGTTTATTTTAGAGATGATGAGTTAGAATTATACTTGAATTTTGCAGGAGAGAAAACTCCAACCCAGTCATCGTTGGAGGGCTCAGGGTGTTCGAGAGTCACAGTCACCCATTGGACATCTTCACCCTGTAGTGAAAGGAACAGAATTATGCATGAATTAGATTAGTGACAGCAAGCCTTTTCAAAGAACTAATTGTATGGTGCAGAATAGACCCAAAAAAAAAAAAAAAAAAAAACCACACACACAAACACACATGGCGATGACGTGGATACCACTTAACGATGACATGATAATCACGTGACTGTCACGTGACAAGTAAAGAAGACATGACCAGAAGAGTCATTGACTCTTTTAAATATTAGGTAAGAGATCAGAGTTTTCTCAAAAAATGTTACGAGGCTTAGAGCCAATAGAAAAGTTAATATATAGTTGTTTGTTTGATTTTGTGATTTTTAAAATGCGTAAAACAATTTTATTGTCCTATGAAAACTTAAAATACTAGGGAAATGAGATGTAGATGACAAGTTCAATTTCTTGTCGTTTTCTAAACTCATTGTCGTTTCTTTGTGATGTAGTTTTAGATGTTGTACTACATGATTTCAAGTTAATATATAGGTTTTTTTTTTTTTTTTTATGAATAAAACAAATTTTATTTGGAAAGAAAACTTAATACCAGGAATATGAGATGTAGATGAAAAGTTCAATATCTTGTCGTTTTAATGTATTGTCTCTTTTTTCTTAATTATGATGTCGTTTAAGATGCTATCTACATCATGTTGTCGTTTTTTTCTTATTATGGTTTCATTTTTTTTAATTTCATGTTGGTTTTTTTTTTTTCCTTAAATATGTTGTCGTTTTTAAGATAATTTTGTTTTAAGATTCTGCCTTTGCCGGAGATATTGTTGCTTTTCTATACACACACACACATATAGTCCACTTACAGAGTACTTGTCGTTCTCAATCAGTACAGTCTTAAATTTAAAGTGACATCATCGACCACAAAACGACAATTTGTTTATTGCCGACAACGTCTCTTTAAAAATGATTGTGAATTTCAAAGCAAAGAAGAAGAATCCGATATAAACGACAATGAGCTAAAACAGCAAATTTAACATATCTTCAAAAACGAGAGTACTAAAAACAACAACGACGTCGTCTAATAACGATGGAACTCTATAACTACAACAGTGTAGAAAACGACAGCATAAATTACAAAATTCACCATTTTAAGACTCCAACACTACAGCGCATAAAAAGGATAAGAGCTTTAAAAGGACAACGCCATAAGAAAGCAACTTTTTATTCTCTATTTTTTTGGTTGCCAGAAGTCAGAAGAAAGCAAACTAGTAACCAATCACTACAAACATGTGTGGTGTTGTACATGGCGTAAACTAATAGCTGTCGGTTATCTTATTGTTACCTGTAAGCCGAGAAGAACAGGGGAAGCCTGAATGGAGGCAGAGGCATGGAGAGCAAGGACTGTTTTTCGGATGGAAATCTGGGAAAGAGGCTGCTGATATTCCCCAACTCCACTGCTGTGACCACTCCAACCTGATACCAAGTTTGTCAACCCAAATATGCACACCAAAACTAGTATTCCTTTTTGCATCCTCTTCTTTAGAAAGTGAAAACTACCCTCTTCCATTTGGTTGAGATTTTACCTTCTATATTTAAAACATGAAAAACCTCTTTAAATCTATATATAGCCTAAGAATTATTTCATGACAAAGAGTGAGAGTGAGAGAGAGAGAGAGACTGATTTGCGTTTTTATGATTTGAGGAAGTCAATTTATAGAGAGCTTGGTTTGGACTATAAATTAAGATTAGTGCATTTAGTTCTTTTTTTTTTTTTTTAATTTATTGCTACTTCACAAAAAAAGTTATAGCAGCCAATAATGCGATATTGTTTATTATTATTATTATTGTTATTACTTTATGAAACAAGTGGGGCATTAGATAGAATTATTTGGCATTTTACATGTGCGAATAATTTGTAATTAAAGCTGTACGGCTGCTCTGGTTAATTGCACGGGTTTTTTTTTTTTTTTTTTAGCTCCTAACACCCCTTTTTAGTGATTAAATCTTAAATTTATCGCACATAACCTTTAATTTTTTATTCTCTTACCAATTGAGTTAGTCCGGATAATTTATACGAATGCTGTTTGCTAGGAGGACAATCACAATGTGTACTTTCAACGTTGTGTGAGATATAAAAAGGAAAAACGTATTATAATATCTATTTAACATAACAGTAATATTAAAAATAATATAATAATAATTTGAAATAATTAAATTTATGGGTGTTATTCCATTTAACATCACTGTCGTAGTTAATATCTTGTTGTCTTTTATCATTTTGATATATTACTTTGAGAGGACATGGTCCTCCCACGTGCCAACATATGATTAGAAAATAAATATAGACAATTATTAGCTGTCCCGAGAGGATGTATGTTTAGGTGGCTCTTTAGCATTGTTTACTTTTTTTTTTTAATTTATTTTTAAGATAAAGACTAGAGATTATAAATTCTCCAAACCAATGGTTTTTTTTTTTTTTTAATGCATAAGAAAATATTACTACTGTTGCTATTTTTTTTCCATTATAATTATTCGTTTTATCGTCATTATATTTACCTGTTTAAATTCATAATATGATATTATCGTATTCCATATTTCACAATTTCCTCCTGACTTATAGCATTTTCTTGCTTTTCTACGTATTAAACTTTATTTTTTTATATTCAATTAGCATGTAGAAGAGAAGAGTTACAAATATAATTTAATGGTAACTTCTCATTTAACTTAATTATAAAGTATAGAGCTTAAATCTTTTATCTCTAAATTAAAATATAAAAGAAAATAAAGAAGGAGAAGAAGAATAATTAGTTAGAGACTACAAATATATTAGATTAATAGAGGGAAAAGTAAACACAACTTGGAGATGATAAAATAATAAAAAGCAGTTAAAAAGTTTTCTTGATTATGTGTGACACCCAAGTATAAAAAAGGTATCGTCTCGCTAGGGGCTAGGAGAATACATGTGACCTAAAAAATACAATTAATTATAAGAGCATTATTTGTCCTAGTTCCATTATGAGCTTTTATTAATAATTAATAAAAAGAACAAGAACGTCGTAGAGCACCTTGATATTATTATATTAAGCACAATGATTAAATCTTGGAAATTAAGGAAGTTTTTTTTTTTTTTTTCCCTTTTTTTCTGAATGTGAAAATTAATGAAGTTGTTGTCGGCAGCTTGTCATATATCTTCACCCCAATAGGGGGAAAAGATGTTTTTGGCCTTGTCTTAACCTTATCATCGATACTGTTATTTTTGACTTTCAAGCGCTCACATTATATTTAATAAGAAGGGGTTTAAAAAAAGGGATGGGAAGGGAAAATAATGTAAGACACATAAATAAGAGTAAGGGGGTGTTTGGTGAATAGGTTTAGTTTAAAATTTTTAAGTTTCAATAGTAATTTTTCAGAAAAGACAAAAAATTTTTTCAGAAAAGACAAAAAACTTTTTTAGAAAAAGATAAAAATCATGATGAAAAAAGTACAATTTAGTTTAAAATGAACTTTTTGCCGAACAAACCTTAAGAGAAAAGTTTTTTTTTTTTTAATTCTTTTTTGATATTTGGTTTCATAAGAAAGAATGAAGATCAAATTACCTTTTTATTATTTGATATTGATATAACCATATAAATGAAGGCAATGCCAGAACTATATTAAAATTAGGGGTGTTTGGTTTCAAAAATATTTTAAATTAAATTGTATTTTTTTCACTATGATTTTGGTCTTTTTCTGAAAAAATTTTTTTGTCTTTTTTAAAAAAGCTTTTTATCTTTTCTGAAAAATTATTATTAAAATTTAAAAATCTTAAACTAAACTCGTTCATCAAACACCCCATTAGTGGAGGCGCTTTGCTCCACTCATATATTTAAAGATTGATTTTTTATAAAATTTTTATTATGCTTTCATTTTAAAAGAAAATTTGTAATTATACACTCAGTCGAATTTTGATATTTTAAATTTTATTTTTAAGATTTATGTAGAATTTAATTGAGCATCCACTTTACAGAAAACTTTTTATGGTGCCAATAATATTTATGGGGAATTCTACGTGTTTTACCTCATCAATAGGGCATAAATTACTGACCGTGAGATTATTTTGAAGGGTTCAGAATAAAAAGATGCACCACATATTTTTAGGATATATGACACTTGATTAATCTTTATTTAAAATTTTTCCTAATTTACAAGATGTTTCAAATACATTAAAAAAAAAAAAAAAAAAAAAGACTCGGCAATCCCTCCACCGACCACCCACCACCACCTTGTCCCAAAATTGCCGACAATGTAGACGTGAGACCCACTGTCAGTGGTCCACGAGGGCAATCACAACTAAGGTCGCGAGGAATCGCGATGAAGTCGACGGTTTCCGATGGAGGCGCGAGGGAATCGCGACGGAGGATGGGCGACAGACGCTGGATCTGGAGGTCGCGATGGGCAGTGGGCCTCCCTTCCTTTGCACGATGTCGGCGACGGTATTGGACTTCGCGATGGGCAGTGGCCGGCTCGAACTCATGCCGGATCTGTGATTTTTTTTTTCTTTCGCCACTGCAAGGTTTGCTAACTCACTTTGCCAGCCGGTGGGTTTTTGGAAGAACAGCCACTGTGGGCAAGACCGGCGTTCTCCCCCACCGCTGTAGAGATCCGGGGGTTTTTTTTTCGCCGCTGCAATTGCCGGCCGGTGGGTTTTGGAAGAACAACAACTGTGGGCGAGACCGGCGTTCTCCCCCACCACCGTAGAGATCCGGGGCTTTTTTTCTTTCCGCCGCTGAAACCTCCCGCGATTCTCACGTAGCCGGCCGGGGGTTTTGGAAGAACAAGCCAAAATCTGAGTTTTTCCCCTTCTTTTTTTTCCTCCCTACTTTTGCCTTCAAATCATATGTAGTTGAGTTCATAATAAATTTTGTGTATCACGACATCTGAACCGTTCAAACAAGATCCGACAATTGAAAATTTTTACATTATCAATAAGGTAAAATAGCTTTACCCCATTATAAAATCAGCGACACTAATGTCCTTCTTTTAGGAAATAAAATTATTTTTAATTTTTTGCAGCGCCTTCGCTGAAATTATTTTCTGGCTTTGTCGCTGAGTGAAAGATAGAGGAATGACGTGATATTAATCATTGAATTATTATTTTACCTGTAGTACTTTTTCTTGTTTTTGAAATAATTTGTTTTAAAGTCTCGTTTATATATCTTATCGGTAGAGTTTATTTTTAAATCATCCTGATATAATCGAACGATTGAGGTGTTATTTGTACATAATAATTATAATATACCTTAACTCATAATATTATATACTAAAAATAAAACAAAATAGAAATTAAAAAAAAAAACTGCTTTTACGATCGTCCATCGGTAGCCCCCTCGACACCAATGACAATGCGGGAGAGGCCTCTCCTTCCTCGACACTGACGCCCCCCCAAGCGCCGACTAGATCTAACTTCGAGGGGGGATTGGGCCTGTCGACATTGGGAGGGGAAGTGAAGGGGCTGGTCAGCATTGTGGGGGGGGGGGGCATCGCTAACAACTGGGGAGGGAATAGGTGTTTTCTTTTTAATTTATTTTTTATATATGATTTAAATTTTTTAGTTTATATTAATATAAGATAAGGTGCATTATAACTATCATACATAAGCAACATGTCAATCGTTTGATTACATCTTAATTGTTTTAAAAGGAGTTCTACTGATAAGGTATATAAAAAATGTTCTACCATAGCCTTACCCATTTTATTATTGTATAAGATAAAGGGCAAGTATGTGGTAAAGTCTCGTTTATATACCTTATCGGTAGAGCTCATTTTTAAACTGCTATGATATAATCAAACGGCTAAGATATTGTTTATGCATGATAACTATTATGCACATTACCTAATAATATTATAGACTAATTAATAAAATGAACAAATAATAGAAAAAGAAATTAAAAAAGAATAGACCTTCATCGATGAAAAGCTTGGGGGGGGGGGGCGGGGGACCTCCTCACCGGTTGCTCGACTTCGATGGAGCGGGGCTTGCTGTCATTGGGAGTGTTGTAGGATCAGTTGCAAATCGTCGCCTAGGATCGTCGAGCTCGGGGGTGAGTGATTCATTGCTTAGGGTCCGGGCCTCGGGAGTAGTCATCGTAGGAAAAGGGGGCATAGGTTGCACGATGGCTGGATCTGGCCTCCTTTTTTTTTGTTTTTCTTTTTTTCCTTTTATGATATAGGTCCTATGCACCCTTATTATTTTTTTTTTCACACACATATATATATATATATATATTTTTTAGATTTCGAACATGTGATCTAATGAAAACAACTTTGTTTCCACCCTTTTATTTTTTATTTTTTATTTTGGTAAAAAAAAATGACCAAACATTTGTTCCTCCTCTTGAGTACTCATGATTAAAGAAGACCAATAATAGAGGATCTTAGTGAGAATATTCGTAAATAAGACCTTATCCCATGTAATATCCATCTTTACTAGGACGCACGTGCTTCTCCCTTTTTCTTTGGGCAAGTAAACAGCAGCTTTGGGCACTAAATAGTAAACAACGGTTAAGATTTGTTATCCCAGATTTTATGTTTTAATGACTATTTCTCTAATAATATTTTATTATATCATTTTAATTTAAAGGTTAAATATTAAAAATTCTTAAACAAGTTCTACTTTTGTATTGTCAAGGACACAAGTTCTCAATTTTTAAATATCAATCCATTCGATATTTTAATTGCTATTATTCAATTGATAAGTTTTTAAATGTCTATCGGATCAATTAACATTAAAAGAATGCATTTACCAATAAAAAATAATAACACACCATTACATAAATTTATATTCAAAAATTAAAACTAAAACTGATATCTCAAACACTACAATAATTTTCATTTTTATCTTGAAATACTTGCACTACTTTAATTGGCGCAGAAATTCATTATTAAAAGGGAAACAAATCAAGATATCAAATCTTTATGCACGTGATAGCTAACCAAAAATATTATAAGGGTAAAGAGCATCTTGTACAACAGAAGTAGATAAGGAAGTCTAAACACGTGGAATTCAAATAATCCAAAATTAGATCTGCCCAACCTACCACATTGATATTGTCAAGATAATATTAACTAATTTTTAGGCATGATTTTAATGCTTCCTGTAATATCACTCTCCTAAAAAAAAAGGGAGATTGAAAAAATAATAATAAAATATAAAGTATTAAGAATAATTCAAGATGCTAAAGTATGTGCTTCACAGCCATCATGGACACAAGCCAAGACATCTTTGTAGTCTCTTGAAATGGTGAAAGAATCATAGACCTTCCCATCACGGCTCTTCTTGTACTCGAAAAGAAGTGAAGAGTGATTAAAAGCTGTCATCTTCACAAAACCCCAGTCATAATCTCTGAACAGACTCCAATTTGGTACAACTTGGCTGAATTCAGACAAGTGACTCCCTCCACCCCCAACCACCACATGTATAGTTCCATTCACGATGCCCGAGTAATTGGACTTTTCGTTGTTCACACATCGGCTCTGCAACAACCCAGACCAAGGTATATCAGAGAACAGAAAAACGAAAATGGTTAGTCTTCTTCTGCAAACTTTTGTTTTGCAGTTGGAGAATTCTATAGTAGGGTATGGACACAATTATGAACCATCAAATCATATCAAAATCATATCATATTATGAAAGAAGCACGGCAATTTAACAGAACTTAATAAAGATCCGACACTTTAGAACGGTGTCTGTCTAGTCAGACAGTCACATACAATAACATCAAGTTTGATCAACATATGTATCATATCTTGAGCGTTACGCAAGTTTTTTTTACTAGGGGTGTGAGTTAGGATTATTTTAATATACCTGGTATACGGGGCATGTTCTTTCATAGTTATGGACATGCCCGTAAAAGGCAATGTCCACTTTGTATTTTTGCCAGACCTTCTGCAAGCTTTCTCGTCCCATGGGCTCTTCATATGCGCCCTCCATGGCATACCAGTTGTTGGAGGAATATCCGAGCACACGATGTGCGATAAAGATTAACCAAGGTTGCTTCTGTCTATCGGCGGATGCAAGGCATTTCTCAATGAACTTGTACTGCTCTGTGCCCTCCCTCCAGTCATGTTCGCTGTCAGCTACACAGAAGTGAAACATACCGTAATCCATCGAATACCTGTATAGGAATAGAAATTACAAATTATATAGATGGCAAGATAAGAAAGGCAAAAATGCATTAAGATATTATAAATAAGTTTTGAAATTTACCAAAACTTAGCGCGGTTCTCAGCTGGAACGTAGAACATAGTCTCAGCCAGCACTCCACATTCTCCACCCGAATCTGGTGTGTCGTAGAAGGACCCCGAGTTTGGCCAATCACGCTCATGGTTACCACTAAAAGAAACAAATTAAAAGTCAATAACCAATTTCATGAAGTCGTTTAAGTTAAGTAACAAGTGTTGTACACAAAGTTACAAACCTAGCAATCATATAAGGTATTGTTGATGCAATGGGCTCCACCTGAGCAGTAAATTGGTCCCACTGTGAAATGTATCCATTTGCATATGACATATCTCCAACATGCATAACTATATCTATGTTCTCCAAGTCATTGATGAGTTGATCAGTCGTGTTAAGTGAACCTGGCTGATAATTACTGTACTCGTTTGATCCATCACGCTCCGCCTAAAAGATGCAGAAGAGGGTGTTAATATTCTAAATCCACTTCACTCTGTGTTGTAAGACAGACAAATAAACCATTTAAGCCTTTGACCTCAGAAAGGCTTGTAATGCACCCAAATACAACACAAGCATTCAATTACTACTCTGATCTGCTATTAATGGTGGGGTCTATTCGGTATTAGCCTATGTATCAAGATTGAGTGCAACAAAAGCCTCAGCATAAGCTACTAGCTCAAGATGTAGAAAGTTTCAACGGGACTCAGTAGTTTTGCTTACTATTCTAACAAATAATTATCTACATTGTGCCATGCAAAAATTTAGCTTGGTTCATACTACCTTTCCCATATCACCAAATACTATAACACGCTGTAACGAGTCCTGTCCAGGGTAGGGAGATGATCTGAAGGAATAGCTTTTGCTCCAGACATATGAACCATCCAACAAAAGATGGCCGATCCTGTATTTGTACCTGAGAAACCATCATGACAACATTAGAAGACACTACTAACGCTTCGCCACACTCGAACAAAAATGTAACTAAACAAATCACTTCAAAAAATGCATACAAAGAGTTTGGCCACAAATCTTTCAGAAAACTTGTGTGTATAAAGCCAGGATCACGCCATCCCACTGTTCTTGCAGGTGAACCTGGATTACACGTAAAACCTCATTATTCGACACGCCTAATCAATTTCATGATAATCCATATAACAATCCCTCTCATACATTGGATCTTTGGAACAGTTTTCTAAGCAAACAAAGCAAGAAATAAATGTGTGGTAAGTCATAGTAGCTATCCTAAGGCAGCAAAGCCATTCAGAACGGATCATACCACACATGCTCCATCGACTAAAGGTCAATGTTCCAGCCGGGGATCGCACTTTTCTTCCTCCTTCCTTATGCCACTCAACAAATGGAACAGCTTCATCTATATTGTAGCCACTTGTCCAGGTTACTGTCATCTGCACAACATTGGAAATTTTTGCCAGATTGTAGCTTGTCTCAGCCAGTATATACCAGAAAGAGACACAAGGTAAAATGAAGAATCCCATTGATGGACTCTCGAAATCATTTTAGTAAAAAAAAATTACGAACAGTATTCAATCATCCAAGTCTTGTAATATGTTAACTCTTGCACTAGTTAGGTGCATTTGTTGAAATCAATCTAAAATTCTTCATCTGCCATAAATGTTCTTCTAAAGGGAAAATTATATAGATTTGATAAAAAAGGAAACTATAGTCTCAACGCGACAAAATACAGTATCTGGTCATGCAAGTAAACTATTCTCTATATAAAAGGAAAACCACCGTATCAGAAGTAGAAATCACATTAATTACTCTACAAACTTTTCTGGTGGATCTGAATGGTTAGGTGCCGATAACCCTCATGTGGTAATCCAACACTTTTTACAGGCTTTGCTTCGGTTTGAACTAACATGTAACGTACTCGCTACTTCAACCTAAGAACATAAAAACAGTGTGCTGGTGAGAACATTACACAACAAACCATCAGCTACAAAGGAAACTTACCTCATTCCAAGACTTCCCAAGAGCAAGCCGTGGATAGACTGGTGCTTTCGGATTGGCAAATGATATGAAGTTTGAAACTGCGACCAGTTTTGGCTGCAATATTCAACTAGTCAACTCAGTCATGTCTCTCAAACATTAAAGATACCCGAATGGAAAATTTTAAATGAAGCATAATACAATAGAAGGAGTCAAGAATGCACATTTGACAACCCGCCTGAAAACAATCCGAACGAAAAATCTGCCCGCTGATTTATCAGTTGGAACCTCAAAGAAGCTTTGCCAGTCTTCACATAATTTGAGTTGGAATCAGTTGCAAACTTGTACTGAAAAAGACAAAAAAGAAAAAAAGCATCATATACCATATAGGTTAGAGATTTTTTGCCAAATAAATTAACCATAGATGCCAAACTTTCATTTACACACCTTGATTGGAGCAGAGCATATATACGGAGTTTGCTCTTTTGGGTCATTGTACGGTGGGCAAGTTGATGAGCTCATATCAAAACATAACCACATCAGTTTTCACAGTTGTTCAATAATATTCAGATTTGTACTCTAGGCAAAAAAATCACCCCCACAAACTCAGTTCTGTATATCCACTTAACATACACAAGACTTAACAGAGATGTAGAGATTTACTTGAATTTTGCGGGAGAGAAAACACCAACCCAATCATCCGCAGCCGGTTCAGCGTGTTCTAAATCAACAGTCACCCATACAGTATCTTCACCCTGCAGCATATATGAATCAAATCAAATCAAATCAAATCATGCCCCACCAATCTCCATAACCCAAAAGTCATGATAACATAACGAAGCTAAAATTAGACCCCTAAACCAAATATTCTAGGCAAAATTCAAGCTACTTATATAACAAATTAATCCCAACACCCTGTTACAATAAACGACATGTATTAAAAAAACAATTATGAAAAAAAAAAAGAGAGAGAGTATAATTTCAGTTTTCATTGTGGGAATCAATTAAAATAAAAAAATAAAAAAACCCAACTCAAGGAATCTCTACATCTCCATAACCCAAAAGTTATAATAACATAATAAAAACTAAATTTAGACCCTAATGCAAACATTCTAGGCAAAATTCAAGCTGCTTATAACTAATTAACCCCAACACCATATTATAATAAACAGCATGCATTCAAAAGTCAAATATACATATGCATATACATACATATATATATATATATATATATATATAGGGGATGTCTACTGTCCTTCGGTAGTAACTTTGGAGGATGATCCTTCAAAACGAATATAGACCATTTAGATGAAATTAGACAGCTAAGATTATTTGAAGGGCGATGAAGTGGCATGAAGCTTTTTGTCTTGGAATAACCGGTTAATCTCCAATAAAAGAAGGCAAAAAACCACTCTTCATTTGGACGTTGATAGAGTAAAAGAGTTAGAGGTTTTTTTTTTTTTCCCCCTTTTTGGTATCGTACATATTTGTTGTATGTGATTTAGTTTATGTTCATCACTGTCTTTGTATTCATTACAGTGTGTTAATTGCATTCATCAGATCAAGCAGAGTTTCTTGTTTTAAAACTAGATTAATCTAGACCCTTTTCACAAATAAATGTAATAATTTGTGTTGTCTTTGTCTCGTTTAATGCCCATTGTTATGTAATCTTTCTGTTGATAACGTTGTTTTATCTTAAAGATAGAAATGTCTCTACATTTCTTGACTTTCTTCATAACCATATTTCAAATTTTTTTATAAGACATATCCATATTATTAGATCAATTGAGCCATTGAAAGTTCTCATACACATGGAAAACCCCCTTTTTTCTTTTAGAATATATGACATTCTTTTTTAGCATTTTATAAGCTTTCGTTTGGCTTTCAGGTATGAACCTAAAGTTTTCATCTCAGCTTTTATCTTTTTTTAAAAAAATAACAAAAATATAATTAGTTTTTAAAAAGTTAACTAATTTCAACAAAAAAATTTCTTTCTAAACACTACACGAAACGCAAACTAAATAGATCAATGGTTTTTTCTAGTCAGATTAATTATGTTGGACCTTCTTCAAATAAAAAAAATACTTATATTATGTTTGTTCTATCTTAATGTTATTTTGTAACTAATTGTATATTATGATATCGTATGAAATACTATAACAGTAGAGTCTTCAACAGATCACAGATTACGGATTTACCCAGTTATCCCCTCAGATATACCACCATAAATTATGTACATTAGTGTAACTCAAACCAATGCCGTGTAGACTTTATTAGCTTGATTGAGTCTACAATTTTAGAAATAAACATCACACCAGGGTTAAGGATGGTCCTTGATGGTCCTTCTCGAAGGATAGTAGCAGAGGCCTATATATATTACACACACACACACATAGATATATATATATATATATATATATCTATGTGTACATATTTATATATATATACCAGTAGAATAGCATTTTTTTTTCGTTGTGGGCATCCATTAATAAACCGATAAAAGGAAGCCCAATTCAAGTAAAAAGCCTAACACGAAAAAGAAGCAAAATTTGAGAGTGAACAAAAAAAAAAAAGAACAAAGAAAAAAGAAATTACCTTGGAGCCGAGAAGAGAAGGGTAAGCGTTTAAGGAAGCCGAATCAATGAGAGCAAAAATGGCTTTGTGAATGGCGATCCTGGAAAGTGGCTGCTCATCTCCAAATACATTCTGGTGACACGAAACTGATCCAAACTTCACCGACAACAACACAAACACAAAAACCTTAAACATTCTCTTCTTTAGCAGTTGACAGTGAAGAAAACCCTCTCCCATGTTTCTGAGAGATTAATATTGTTATTCTTATCTGATTCTTTTTGGGTTCTCGGAATAATCTCTAGAATTTAAAACATGGGGATCAGATAGAGAAAGTCAGCTGCGTAGTTTAACAGGAAAAATAATTTACCAAAAAAGAACAGAAAAAATAATAGCCAAAAAGAAAGTTTCTGAGAGAAAAAGTGACTGGAGAGGGGCTTTATAGGAGCCAGTTTTAGATGATGTGGAGGTAACGTTGATGCTTGATTTCTGTTGTACTTTTTGCTTGTTTTTTTGCTCTCTCTTTTTTTTTTTTTTTTGCTAATTTTTTTCTTTACCAAATTTGTTTAGGTTTCAGGGTGTTTGGTGAATGAGTTTAGTTTAAGATTTTTAAGTTTTAATAGTAATTTTTTAGAAAAGATAAAAAAAATTTTTAAAAAAGACAAAAAACTTTTCAAAAAAGACAAAAACTATGATTAAAAAAGTACAATTTAATTTAAGTGGAGATATAAATCAAACTCACCCTTAGATTCCCTGTTAGAAACATAAGGGGGTAACGAAACATTATCCCGGTAAATTGAAGAATTTTATGATAAAAACACTAATTAGTCACATTTTTTTTAAGAAAATTAGGTTGCATTACCTATTCTGATCCCCAATCTAATAGATGATAAAACATTTTTTTTATATATAACAAAATAGCCATTTATCTTTTTTTCATATTTCGTCAATTAATGATTGACTTTAAAATTGATGATTTATATTATGATCAATCATGATTTATCAAATTAACAATATTATGTGATTGATTATTTAAGAAAATTGACTGAACATTTTAAAAAAAGATCTTTTAATTAATTTTTAAAAATTCGATCATTTGTTAAAAAACTTCTTAAAAATTTATTAAATTTACTATTATTTATTTACCCAAAAAAAATTTGTGATTGGTTGATTTATACAATTTATTTAATATGATTTCCGTTAGATATAACTTTTGTTTTCTTTGAAATCATTAGTTAATATTTTAACACATAATTATATTCATGACTATCTTGCAGCATAAAACTCCGGGAAAATATTTGGTTCCTCTTAGATAACAAATTTTTTTTGTTTGTTTTGAAATATTTTTTGCTTAAAAAAAAAAAGTAAAACAGTCATGAATTATTTTTTTGTTTGAACTTTTGTAAAATTTCATTTATGTACTCACAATTTTGTGATATTTAATTAATTATTTAGGATGGATATCCAAAATTCAAAAATCGTTTTGACTAGTGTAATCGTTTTGCTTCTTTGACTCTTTTGTTCACTCGATCTATCTCCTCATCTTTCCCTCTAATTCTGTTATTTCAAATAAAATTTTGTAATTATCTTTTGCTGACTCCATTTCATCGCTTTCATACTAATTTTAGTATTAGTAACATGCATCGGAAAATCTCACAACAATTCCCTTCCTCTTCCAATTTTGCATATGATAAGTGATTCCAACATTTTGAGGGTTTTGCAAATAATAAGTGATTCCAATATATATACTCGTTGTTTTAAGAGTTGAGATTCACTTATTAGTTCACCATGTTCTCCTCTCAAAAGCACCCATGGTCAATATATCTCATGAAATTGCATGTAAATTGCTTTGTGTGATTGCCAAAAATATAAAAGGACATTATGAGTGTGGTAATAGAGGATGAATTTCAAAATATGAGGTTTACAGATGAGATCTACTCTTTATTAGTTATAGTGTTTAATGTCACTAATACCCAAAGCATTCTTCTTTTGTTAGGCCTATGATAGGTGTTTTTTTTTTTTTAAGGTAAAATTTCATTCAATTAAAAGATCTTACAGATATTAAATATAATGCGGATAATCATGTGGTACATAATACAAAACATTCAATAAAAACCAATTTCGTTAGTAAATTTTGATGAAGCACGGAAAAACGATGCAAGACAATGAAAGGTATTTATTTTTAAGATATAGCATTCACCACAAGAGCAACAAGAATTTATTGTTTTCAAAGTCAAACAAGTGAGTATTAATTGACAATATATATATATATTCTTTGTTGTTTCTTTTATTTGAAGATGGTACAATATTTTCTCAAGGGGCTAAAGTGGTGGGTTCACAGCCATCATGAACACAGGCCAAAACATCCTTGTAGTCCCTTGAGATGGTGAAGGAATCATACACTTTCCCATCTCTGCTCCTCTTGTACTCAACCACAAGTGAAGACTGGTTGAACGCTGTTAGTTTGACAAAACCATAGTCTACGTCTCTGAAAAGACTCCAAGTTGTCTGTACCGGCCCAAAATCCGACACGGGTCTCCCGCCACCCCCGGCAACGATGTGGATCGTCCCATTCACCGTGCCAGAGTAATGAGATTTTTCTGAATTCACACATTGGTTCTGCATCACATGACCATATATAACAATGTTGGAAGGTTTAAAGAACCACATGGTGGGAACTTTCATTATTTATTGGCCTTTAAATAAACGACTAGTTGTATATTCACGTATGCAAGATAGACAAATAAAGTAAAAGCAAAAGTAAAAAAAAAATTTATGTGCCGATGATGTGGTCACCATATGGTGATGATGTGACGGTCATTGATTGTCACTTAACAAGTAAGGAAGACATGATCAAAAGAATCATTGACAAAAACAAGGAAACACGTGCAGAATAAATAAGTAAAACAAAACAAAGTAAAAGCAAAAAAAAAAAAAAATCCATGTAGCGATATTGTGGCCATTATATAACGACTACGCGGTGTCAAGTGATAAGTAAGGTAGGCATGTATATATATAATGTGCACGTATATATGGGTAAGAACTGTCGTTGTTCAACTTGTCGTTTCTCTAAGATTGTCTATGCTGTCATTTTTGAGCGTCCATGCGTCATGCCATTGAAATGTCGTTTTTAGTGATAAAATCATACGACAAGTCGCTTTTCTGTACTTTCATACGACTTCTCATTTATGAATGATTAATGAATAGTCATCTCAACGGCATGTCGTTTTCATAAATGTAATTTCTACAGTGCATTACTTTCATAAGACTTGTCGTTTTTGGATGATAAATGCATAGTCCACTCAACGACATGTCGTTTCATTAGAAATGTCTTATTCTTCTGTTACTTTCATACGACATGTAGTTTCTGAATAATAAGTAATTTGTCATCTCAAACGACTTGTCGTTTTCATAAATAGTCTTGTTCTTCCATGTTACTTTCATACGACTTGACGTTTCTAAATTATCAATAAAAAGTCCTCTAAACGACATGTCGTTTTTCTAACAAAATGTCGTTTTTCTCTTCGTTTTCCCCACTAAATTATAGTGTAAAGCTACTAATTCCCAAAATATATATATATATAAATGAGCATTTATTGATCTTTTTGCATACCTGGTAAATAGGACATGTCCTCTCATAGTTATGGACATGGCCAAAAAATGCAATGTCCACCTTATACTTCTGCCATAGCTTCTGTAAGCTTTCCCTTCCCATTGGTTCCCCGAACGAGCCGCCCCGCCAATAGCTGGAGGAATATCCCAGAACCCGATGAGCAGCAAATATCAGCCAAGGCTGTGTCTTCCTGTCTGCTGATGCAAGGCACTTCTCTATGAACTTGTACTGCTCTGATCCCTCTCTCCAATCATGTTCACTGTCAGCTATGCAGAAGCGGAACATTCCGAAATCTGTCGAGTACCTTCAGTGAAACAGTAACATCATGGTTTTCGTTTTGAAGTTTAAAGGCATATCTGTATTGGGTTTAGCTTATTTTAACAAAGAAAAATGCTAGACATATCAACTTTTTAATACCAACTGACGCGATATATGAGTTATCATTCTATAATTTAAAAACTTGCATTGGCCAACAGAATGAGGGTAAGTCATGGTTACATGATTTGGTATCAAAACCGCCGAAAGAAAACCAGTCATACCAAAACCAACACTCTTTTCAATTTGGTTTTGCCAAAAAATAGTAGTAGTGCATGACTTGGTTCCGTCTCATTTACCGAGACTTGATTTGTTCAATCTTTTTAACCCTTGCTTCTCTCACATTTCAGAGATGATTCACACAAGAAATATTCAAGTTATTTACCAGAACTTGGCTCTGTTCTCAGCAGGAACATAAAACATGGTCTCAGCCAGCACGCCGCATTCACCACCAGAATCATTGCCGTCGTAGAATGAGCCTGATCCCGGTACATCACGCTCATGATTGCCGCTGTCGGAATACTCAACATTGTAAGTTCCATAAGAAGGAAGTGATAAACTCACAATTTAGACACTGAAACAGAACAAGTAAAACACAGAACCTTGCGATCATGTATGGCACGGTGGATGCGATCGGCTCCACTTGGGCAGTGAACTGGTCCCACTGTGAGATGTATCCATTTGCATATGTAATGTCCCCTATGTGGAAAACTATGTCTATGTTGTCTAGGTCCTTAATCAGTTGATCCGTGGTATTGAGTGAGCCTGGCTGATAGTTACTGAACTCATTTGAGCCGTCACGCTCTCCCTGGAATATGACGGGAAAAGGGGTAAATTTTCCAATTCTTTTTCTGTTTTGTACTTGTTAAGTTGCCATACCTTTCCCATGTCACCGAATATAACCACACGTTGTAACGACTCTTGTCCTGGATATGGCGATGATTTGAAATAGTAGGACTTGCTCCAGATAGTAGTACCATTTTGTAACTTATGTCCAAGCTTGTAAGAGTACCTGATAGAGCAAGAACCATCACAGCCTACAGAGGCGCAATGCGATAATGTTTTGGAAATTTATGAGATTAGTTTTAGTACATAAGAAGCATACATGAAATTAGGCCACAAGTCTTTTAGAAAACTTGTATGAATGAAACCAGGATCTCGCCAACCAAATGTGCGGGCCGGTGGGCCTGTAGATCAAGAGAAGAACTTGGTTACCACCAATGGTCTCAACTGCCATTGTCTCAAGACATTAAGAACCAGGCTTTTGATATGGAAAGGGAATAATAAACGAAGAAAAGACATTAAGCTTTCATGAGAACGGTTAGCTGACTGAAGTACGATTAGAACAATGTTAGAGAGACGATTGAATGATCCGTACCACACATGCTGTTTCGATGGAAAGTCAATGTTCCCGCCAATGTTTGGATTTGATCTCGTCCCTTGAACCCCCATTCAACAAAGGGTACAGCTTCGTCAATGTTATAGCCACTCGTCCAGGTGACTGTCATCTGCATCATTGTCAAAATGCATTTCTAAACAAATTCTTGACGTTTATAAGATTTCCTTCAGAAATGAAGTCACTGCACAGAAGGATAAATCTAAACCTCTCCGAGCATCTCATATTGACCACGTACAAATTAAGACTTCAAATGATTGTTTGAGTAGGTCTCAACACAAACAAGGATGTGGGAATCAGATATTTTATGTTGTGCTAGAGTGTGAACTTACTTCGTTCCAAGACTTCCCTTGAGCAAGCCGCGGATAAAGGGGTGCCTTGGGATTTGCAAAGCGTATAACGTTAGAAACTGCCACCAGTTTTGGCTGCATCTTACAAAAATTAGAAGTTAGACAACCATTCAAGAACCACAAAAGGCCAAAAGTGACAAGACTGTAAAGTGGAAAGTACAGGACTGACAATAAACACAAGCAAGAACCGCGATGAAAGACTTTACGACAAAAACCAAAAATTTTCTGAGACATGAGAACATACATTCAGCAACCCGCCTGAGAACAATGCAAAAGAGAAATCCTCCCGTTGATTGATCAGTTGAAACTTCAAAGTTGCTTTGCCGCTCATTCTGTAATCATTGTTTGAATCATTTGCAAACTTGTACTGAAACCGAGGACAAAATTTTCGGCGTGAAAAACAATAAAAGAAAATGATTTGCTCTACCTAAGAGATATGCAAATTGCAATTAGTATACCTTAATTGGAGCTGAGCAAATATACGGAGCAATATCTTTCGCATCAGTAGCGGGACAAATAGATGAGCTACCATAATAGAATAAACCTTTAGTCTAACAACTAAGGAAAAAACTTAATAGTACAGAAATAATGCCCAAGACAGTTTATAAGAGTCATCAAAATGAACACTACTTGAAATCTGCAGGAGAAAAGACCGCGATCCAATCATCTTGACTTGGGTTAGGAGATTCGAACTCAACAGTAACCCACTCATGATCTTGACCCTGCAACACAATACCATCAGCTAAAATCATCGAGTCGGTTTTCTACCACTGGTATTTCACTGGTACATATAGATACAAAAGATTTGTTTGTTGGAAAACAAAATGACAATTCCAAGAACAAGAACCACAAGTCTGAATTCATATATAGTATAGGACATGACATAACCTTGGTTCCGAGAACAACTGGTTTTGCTTTGATGGAGGCGTTTTCGTGAAGCTCGGAAACCACTCTGTGGATGGCAATCTTAGACAGCGGCTGGACTCCGTCGCCTGCACCACCATGGCCGCCACCGGTGTGAGCTTCGGAAACGTTCACTGAGGCAATTACTACAGTTAGTAGTGCAACTTTCAGGGACAACAAGGAACTGAAGCCATTCGTCTTCTTCAATGGAACTTCCATAATGTCTGTCATAGTCAAACACTATAGACAGGGCTGTAATACATTATGGAGATTCATACTTTGTTTTATAGGCCGGCCATTTTTCCTTTTCGTTTTCTTTTTTCTTTTTTCTTATTTCTCATCTCTTTGCTTTTTGTTTTTTTTCGTGGAACATGGTTTTGTCTTTGCTTTCCTGTGGACCATGACTGCAAACACCGACGACATTTTTGAAATTTCTACCAAATTTTTTTTGTCTAAGAGGTATTAAAATATCTTTTTAAGTATAATTTCTTTTCTATCAAAATATTATGAAAATATCATTAAATATTGGTAAAAATATCAATATGGTAAAACGTAGTACAATTTTCATAGGATATCTTTTTATGCGTTGCCATTTTCAGTTTAGAAATTTTTTGAAAATTCATATTTCTATCTCTTTCAACATTCCATAATTATTTTCCAATTTTTTTAAAAAATAAATTATGAGAAAGAACAACTAGCAACTAATATGTTATAATTATTTAATTAAAAATAAATAAAAATTAAAATAAAATGCAACACATAAAAGTTAAGAGAATTCTCCTAGACTTCTACAAACTTTGCATAATTTCTTATTTATGAAAATACATTGGGAATAGATCAACAAAGTTACATATAACATGTTTTAACCTCATATATATAAATATATATTTTTTGTCTTAAGATATGTAAGATATAAATGATAATATATTTTTTATTTAAAATTTATTTATTTATTTAGATTTTTAATGTTTGTGTTATCCTAAAATATTGAACATATATTTTAAAGCAAATTTCTTTAATTTTCTTAAGTTTGTTTGATATTTTCACCCGTATCGATAATATCTCTAAAATTTCTATAAAATTAGAATATGGATATTTCAATCTCAGCTTTACTATTAATATTTTTTTAATTCAAACTTTAAAAGTCCATTAATTTACATATGTAAATCCAAATGAGATAATTTTTTTAAAATTGCATAGAATTTCAAAATTAAGGAAACAAACTCCATAATTATATAATTTTTCAAATATATTTCAAGTTTTTATACTTTTTAATTTCGACAGTTCAAACGTCTTATCAAATGCATATTCAATTCAACTAATTCCAATCTAAAAAATTCAGTTTCAACTCGTGTATCAAACACATACTGAAACAAATGTCTTGCAAGGATATCGACATGTCATTGACTTAATTTTAATTTTTAATTTTTAATGGTAATATTTAATTTTTATTTTATTTGTCATTGCATAATTCTAAGTTTCCAAATGATGCGACAGGAATACTTAAAACAAGGATTTGAATTTTTTTATTTATTAAAAAAAAAAAAAAAGGACTTTTGTAATGTTAAGCCTGTGGTTTGAGAGAAATTAGGACACTGGAACTGTATACTCTATGCGGGTTATTTGCCTTGGTTCAATATTGCCTGAGAAGTTGCACGGATAAAATGTAAAAAAAAAAAAAAAAAAAAAAAAAAGTAGAAGAAAAGAAAAGAAAAAATAAATCCATTATTACATTTATATATAATGTTGGATATTCTATAAGAATTAGAATTGCAGTATTCATGTATAGAACATGAAAGATCAGGCTTCAGATCCATATTTCCTACTTTCTAATTGCTTTGATGAGAATTCTACGCTCTTTTTTAATATTGTATACTGTTTTTAATTTAATGGGATTTTGACCGACGGAAAATAACGAGTGAAACACACCAAAAGAAAAAATGTCATAAATGTCAGGAATTTAGAAGTGACATAAAACTATTATTTTGTCCTACCTTTTCTACTTTAAAATTTATATACTACTTAACCTAGTGTCACTTTGACACGGTGGAAGTCATCAGTTTGAGTCTGATTATCCCTAAATCCAATGTGAGTTTTTCGATTTTTACTTGCTCCTCTGTCATGATCCAACAAGAATAGATAAGAGACTCGTGGGATTGACGTGAGGGCATAATGATTTGTGATAAACAATCATTTTCATGCGGTGTTTTATTTCTCTTGATCAAATTTAACATTAAAAAACATGCACCTAAAGAGATATAAGCAGAAAGCTCCTAATTTTATTTATTTTAAACTTTTTTTTTCTGAAATTTTATTTTCTAATGTGAGCAAATATATTACTTACTATATTACAAGTCAAGATACTTTGAGTCAATGAGGTAAAATAATGTATATGGATGAAAAGATATTCTCATAATATGCTCTTTTGGACCCCCTTTTTTTTTGTCTTTTTGTCTTTTTTCTTTTTTCCCGCGTGAGTGAAACTTCCGAAATCATCTATCAAAGTCCATTTTCCTTTGCTTTGTGGATACAGAATCTGGCGGCCGTAGTTCATAGGACCAGAAAGAAGGCTATTTTATACTGATAGTCTCTGAACTTTTCAAATATAATAATTTAACCTCTAAATGTTTTTAAAATTTAAAAATTTTTTTACACTGTAAGACTTTTTTCTGTTTAAAATTTGTATGATTTAATGCATATGAGTTGCACATTATAACTCAAGAATTACATTATGATATTTTTTTACTTAGCCATTGTTTTGTGAACCAATCCAAAAAAAAAAAAAAAAAAACACTCAACTCAATTTTTTTCTAATTCTGAAAAATCAACTAGTTTTACTATTAATCAGTTCTAATTACAACTTAAAAAACTCATAACATTAAAAGTCCATAATTTTTTATATATAAGTCTAAATGAGATTTTTTTTTAATTTGTATTGAATTTCGAGAGAATGAAACAATATAAATATTGGTTTTTTTTCCAAAAACATTTCAAGTTTTTTACATTTTAACTCCAATTAGCCAAGTGCACCCCAAAAGCACAACTTAACTCAAATCAAATTTTTTCAACTCATACCTACCAACCAAATGCATGCTTATATAAATTCCTTTCAAAGTTTAGGTTTAAGATTGAGTTATAATTGAATTAGGTTCCAGTTTTCAAAGAAATTTGTATTGAAATTAAGTAAAAATGTTAGCAATGCCCTTCTTAGGCTATAATGTACAAGTCATAACCAAAAAACCATACAAATTTTAACGGATTTGAGTGAGGAATGATAGCGTTAAAAATTATAAGTTTAGGGGATTGATTGTCAAGAAAAAAGGTTTAGGAACTAAATTATCAATTCTGAAAAGTTCATTGCGAAGTCTATGCAAAAAAAGCCAAGAGAGAAAGACCAAAAGAAAAAGAGAGAGAGAGAGAGCTAGATTTGGCAATAGCCTCTAGAAAAGTAGTGAAATTTTGAAGGATAAGAGTGAATACAGATTTGGGACCAGTTTCTTTGGATCATTGAATACCACATTAAATGGTGTTTCCAGCCATGCTTTATCATCTTGAGAGAACCGAATTTACAAGCTGAGACTTCCTACTATTAGTGTTTGAAATTTCTTTCATTTGCTTGGCTCTTGACGCATGAAAGACGGGGACAGCAGCTTCTCCAACTCTACCAAACTGGACCCACGTTAACATGATCGACAAATAGATCGCACATTAGAGCGGAAAATTTTTCAAAAAGAAACAAAAAATTGCTTGACTTACATTTCATATTTCTGAAGTGCTTCTTTTCGCTTGGCCAAATATACGTCGCTGTCTTTAGGTGTGTTGATTGGAGAGTTGACTGCAAAAGAAGGAAGCAAACGGGTTGAACCGCGTAAAATTGAGTTACTCTTGGCTGCAAACAAGCTCAGAAGACGAGTAACACGCAGCACCGTAAATATAACACCCCGCGGGGGCAGATTGGAAAATTTGGAACCAATAACAGATGAGAAAAATGCAATGATTCTCCAAACCGACACAACAGGTGAACAAGTAGAGTGTTCTAGGGCGCTTGAGAGAACCGTGTTGAAGGAATTCGGCAAAATGACCCCGTCACTTTGGGAGAAGGGGTGTGGTGTGCTCTCCTATCTTTTTCTCAGGAAAGCGGCAGTTAACAGATGAGAAAATTGCAACCAGATTATGAATATTTCTCTTTTGAGCAGAATACGGTAAAAGACGAGGAAACATGTTAAAGTTTGTTAGATTACTAATCCTTCGAAACGCTTGAGTTGATAAAGAAATTTTGCAATTATTAGTTTATATCCTGGCAAAGTTAGATTTAACTAATAAATGATACCAAAAAGAACGAAAAAGACAAACTTCGAGACATCAAGTGTAGTTCAAATAACTGGAGATCGGTGACAATAAACATCCAGATTCAAATCCCTGTCACAAGGCAATTAAGCAAACCCGCAATCTATGTATACCCACATGCACAATAAACACATGTATATGAATCCGACTTCAAAACTTCCCAAAGGGGAAAATAGTCGCTACAGTAAAGCCTTATCTCATGGATACCTTCATTCTCTATACAAATACGACACAACATTTTAAACGAGTCACGTGGGTTTTTTTAACTATGACAGCATTTAAACGATTAAATTGCCGCTTTTACGAAGTTCTCTCTCAATATTTTCTGGGAGTTCTCTCTTTTCCTTCACAATCCTGTCTAGAAAGGGTATGGATTTATGCCTTCAAATGGATTCTAAAATCAACATATCAATCTGCAACATTTAGAACTAAGTCTGTGAAATACCGCACTGCCGGTTGTTTCATGACCACATCTTTGCTCACCTTGAGAGAAGCTGGTTTATCAGACTGCTGACAACCATATTCAGAAACTAGCAGGATAAGACACTCTGTTTAATTTGCATATTTCTAGACATTGTTAAATCTAGTCAAAACTACATTAAAATAGAAAAGTATATGTTACAAAATAAGCAACTAAAATAGGTAATAAAGGAAAAGAAAAATAATAACACACAGATTTACATGAAAAATCCTAGACGGGAAAAAGTTACGGGCAGAGAAGAAGAAATCCACTAAATGAAATATTAATACAAGAAGAGCGACTATTAAAAAAGAATATAATCATAAAACCCTAAAATTATATCATATATATACCCTAAAATTAGATTCGGATAAAAACTGGATAGGTCCGTATCGTGGGGCTCCGCCTCTGCTCCCGATCCCTCTGCTATCATCACAAAGCCCCAAAAAAACTCATACTTATAGCTCTACTACAAATGTCGCACCGTGAGCTTTTTGGGCAAGGTCAAAGAGAATTTGAGTCATCAAACTCTAACAATATAGAAGATTGATAAAACCGGATGATAAAGATCTAACCATTCAAAAACAAACCATTATTACTATATTTTCGTCAAGTTCCATTATTACAGCCCTACCTTCTTCTTTTCCCGCCTCTTCAATATCTTCGTGTGACACTTTTTAATGTAGTGCATCAAACGGTACCGAGAAAAACTAGAGCACAACTGCTCTTGAACATTTGGGGTTCTCATTTAACCAGTCAGAAATGTCCTTAGACTTGACGGCCTCATCTTTGTCCAAAGATTTCGACCACGAATAAACTGGTCTCTATTGATCAGTGCGTTGAAACCGAGCTTGTGGAGTATCAACTTGACCTGCTGCTGCTTCTTCTTCTTGTTCTTCTTCTTCTTGTCCTTCTTTTGCCTGCATAAGAACGAACCTCGAAAGATTCACCTTCACCTTCTTGCTAGTTCGGAAGAGCACCTAAACAATCGAATAACAAGCATTGTAAAAAGGTTTATGACAATTTTACACCTCATATTTTCATTTTGAGTAAGGATCTACTATCCCGAACTTTCTATCTTATTAACTATTTCCAATAGAATAATACCATATTATATGAATTTAAAATTTTAGTCACAAAAACAAACAAACAAACACTAGGAACCATTTGGAACACGTTTAGAGATAGAATTTTGCAACTTAAACAAAAACTCTCAGATCCACGTCTTACTTTCACTCTCACTCTATTCTATTTTCAAAAAACTTAAACTTCAAAAGTCCATAATTAGATTATTTTTTTAGATTGCACATAGTAACAACAAACTAAACAAAATTTATATTACATCTATTTTTTTTTAATGACATTTCAAATTAGTACATTATTTTTTTTTTATATTACATCTCATTTTCAAATCATATTTAACCAAACACACATTTTGATTTCAACTTACAGAACTCCAACTCTAATCATTATTCCAAACAGAGCCAAAATATTATTAAGAAATGACATGGGACAGCAGATTTAAACTCGTTAAGGATATATTCTATTTATTTAGGACATTATTAAAAATGTATACTTGCATTTCGTTTTCATTTCAAACTAAAACTTTATCTCGATCAAATACTGACTATGAAGAAATAATGGTATAATGTTCAGAACATTTCAAATGCATGCTATGAAATAATTAATTAAAAAAAATCTACTTTGATAAATGTTCAATCAAATTTCCTGAATAGAAAGAGTAATTTCAGTGATATTTTCCTTGTCCGAAACAAAAGCTACTGAACCTCTAGAACCAATACATACTGATCTTGGGGCCTTGCTCCAGTTATGTCCTCTCATGGATACAGGTACTATATACATTTCATGGATGATTTCTCTACGTAGACCTAGATTTATCCTCTTCGAGTAAAAAATGAGGCTCTAGCAGTACTATTTAAATACTTCAAGCTTCTTATTGAAATCAATTTGATCTCACCATTAAATCTGTTCAAAGTTCAAAGTGATTGGGAAGGAGATTACGGGTCCTTCGTTCCCTTCTTAACTCAATGAGGCATCCTTGTCTACATATTCACGTGCAAAATGGTAGTGCGGAGAGAAAGCATAGACATATTGTTGAGCTTGGACTGACTTTGTTGGCTCAAGCTTCCACATGCCTCTTGCCCTCTGGTGGGAAGCATTCTCAACAGCAACTTTTCTCATCAACAGATTTCCAACACCTGTCTTACAGAATTCCTGTCCTCTCAAAAAGCTATTTGGTCACCATCAATGTTATTGGTTTCTTAGGGTGTTTAATTTTTCAGCTTATCCTCATCTGCGTCCCTACAATCAACATGAGCTCCAGTTCAGGTCATCCAAGTGTCTATTCCTAGGCTGCAGCACAGAACATGAAGGGCATAAATGTCTACAACCTTCAGGAAGAGTCTATATTTTCATAAATGTTGCTTTTTGTGAATCTGAATTCCCTTATTCTAAACTTTTTTCGTACTAGATATAATCCTCAAACGGATGAGGTTCCCATAGTTCTGTCTCAATTTGCATTTATTCCTAGTGCAACAGCTCAGGCAGTATCAGTTCCTGCTGATACATTTTCATCTTTGAGTACGCCTTGTTGATGCTGGTACAGCTCCCAATGTAAATTCTCTTGCTCCCACTCCTGAAATTTCCGGTCATGTAATGCTTTGTGTTAGTTTTCCACTGCTGTTTATAACATATTTGAGTTCTTCAGGTTCCCATGAGATTGTATATACACTGATTTATGTGATTATGAAAAACATAAAAGAACATTATTAATATGTGATAATATAGGATGATGAATCCCGCAATATGAGGTCCGCAAATGAGACTTACTCTTTATTAATTATAGTGTTTAATATCACTTATGCTCAAAGCATTTTTCTTTTGTTAAGCCTATGAAAGTTATTTCTTTTCAATGGCTTTCATCACAAGGGCTACAAGAATTTATAGTTCGCAACGCAAAATGAGAAAACCAAAAGAGAATATTATTGGGATTTCAAATTTTCTTTGGTTTTTCTTTCATTAGAAGATGGTACAATATTTTCTTAAGTGGCTAAAGTGGTGGGTTCACAGCCATCATGAACACAGGCCAAAACATCCTTGTAGTCCCTTGAGATGGTGAAGGAATCATAAACTTTCCCATCACTGCTCTTCTTGTACTCAACCGCAAGTGAAGACTGGTTGAATGCTGTTAGTTTGACAAAGCCATAGTCTACGTCTCTGTAAAGACTCCAAGTTGTCTGCACCGGCCCAAAATCCGACAAGTGGCTCCCGCCCCCTCCGGCGACGATGTGGATCGTCCCATTCACCATGCCCGAATAATGAGATTTTTCCGAATTCACACATTTGTTCTGCATCACACAACCATAAAATGTTAGAAAGGGGTAAAGAACTACATGGCGTACAAGAAGGAAACTCTATTTATTTGTTTGCTCTTTATTATTATTATTACTATTTGACAAGTACGGACATAGAAGAAATAAATAAAAATAAAAACGTGACAGACCGCATGGAGTGACGAAAACACTGTAGAAGTGTCTATTCATATTTTTGAAGGTTATTATATAAGTATAGGCAAGTATAGGTATAGCTATAGATCATTATTTTTTTGCTTTATCCCAAAACAAGACTGTGAAATGTAAACAATTCAACTTGTCGTTTGCCAATGATGTCGTTTCTCTAAGATTGTCTGTGCTGTTATTTTTACGCGTCCATGCCTTTGATTGTCGTTTGTAGTGGCCATTTCATCCGACATGTCACTTTACCGTGGGATGATACTTTCTTCGGCGTTACTTTCATACGACTTGTCGTTTTTAAATGATTAATTAATAGTCATCTCAACCATTCGTCTTCAAAACATTGTCATTTTCTTAAGAGTTACTATTATACGACTTCTCGTTTCTGCTTGATTAATGTCGTTTTCACAAAAATGTCATATTCTTCCATGTTACTTTCATACGACTTGTCGTTTCTAAATGATTAAACAAATACCCATCTCAACGACATGTCGTTTTGACACAAAATGTCTTTTTTTTATTCATTTTTCCAATCAAATTATAGTGTAAAGCCACTAATTCGAAGTCAACGGTCAATAAAAATGGAGTTTTATTGATCTTTATGCATACCTGGTAAATGGGACATGTCCTCTCATAGTTATGTATATGGCCAAAAAATGCAATGTCCACCTTGTACTTCTGCCATAGCTTCTGTAAGCTTTCCCTTCCCATTGGTTCCCCGAACGAGCCGTCCTGCCAATAGCTGGAGGACTATCCCAGAACCCGATGAGCAGCAAATATCAGCCAGGCTGTGTCTTCCTGTCTGCTGATGCAAGGCACTTCTCTATGAACTTGTACTGCTCTGATCCCTCTCTCCAATCATGTTCACTGTCAGCTATACAGAAGCGGAACATTCCGAAATCTGTTGAGTACCTGCAGTAAAACAGCAACAACATGGTATCCATTTTGAAGTTTAGAGGCATATCTATTTTTGGTTTAGCGTATTTAACAAATAATAATGCTAGAGATCTCAAGTTTGCAATACCAACTGACGTGACTTATGAGTTGTCATTCTATAATTAAAAAGTTGCATTGGCCAATAGAATGATGATAAGTCATCGTCACGTGATTTGGTATTAAAAGTTGGGACGCTACTCTTTAACAAAACCAGCCGACAGAGAACCAGTCATACCAAAACCATCACTCCAACTTGTTTCAGCCGCATAGTTACGAAGATTTGGTTGTTCAATCTTTTTAAAACTTGCTTCTATGACGTTTCAGAGATGATTCACATAAGAAATATTCATGTTATTTACCAGAACTTGGCTCTGTTCTCAGCAGGAACATAAAACATGGTCTCAGCCAGCACGCCGCATTCACCACCCGAATCATTGCCATCGTAGAATGAGCCTGTTCCGGGTACATCACGCTCATGATTGCCACTATTGGAATACTCAACATACAAGTTCCAGAATAAGGAAGTGTCTAAACACTCACAATTAAGACACTGAAACAAAACAACTAAAACACCGAACCTTGCAATCATATACGGTACGGTGGATGCGATAGGCTCCACTTGGGCCGTGAACTGGTCCCACTGTGAGATGTATCCATTTGCGTATGTAATGTCCCCTATGTGGAAAACTATGTCTATGTTGTCTAGGTCCTTAATCAGCTGATCTGTGGTATTTAGAGAGCCTGGTTGATAGTTATTGAACTCATTTGAACCATCACGCTCGGCCTGTAATACAATGGAAAAGGGCGTAAATTTTCTATTTCTTTCTCTGTTTTTTGTTTTTTACTTATTTACTTGACATACCTTTCCCATGTCACCGAATATAACCACACGTTGTAACGACTCCTGTCCTGGATATGGCGACGATTTGAAATAGTAGGACTTGCTCCAGATAAAAGTACCATTTTGTAACTTATGTCCAAGCTTATAAGAGTACCTGAAGAGCAAGAACCATCGCAACCTTAAGAGCCGCTATACAATAATGTCTTGGAAATTTTTGAAATTAGTTTTAGTACTGAAGAAGCATACATGGAATTAGGCCACAAGTCTTTTAGAAAACTTGTATGGATGAAACCAGGATCTCGCCAACCAAATGTGCGGGCCGGAGGGCCTATTGATCAAGAGAAGAACTCGGTTACCACAATCAATTTCAACTGCCATTGTCTCATCAGCTTATACATGATAAAACTCAAAACTAATTCGAAAGCAATGACCAAACATTTTGTTTCCTTGGTATGTTCCTTTTCTTCTGTAACAGACAAAGTTGAGGCCAAATTCGTAACGAACAAAACCATTGTATTAATCAGGCTTCTGATATGGAAAGTGAATTATAAAGGAAGAAAATACATTAAGCTGTCATAAGAGCATTTGGCTGATAGAAATATATTACAAAAATTTTAGAGAGAGGAGAGAGGATTTAACGATCCGTACCACACATGCTGTTTCGATGGAAAGTCCATGTTCCTGCCAATGTTTGGATCTGATCTCGTCCCTTGAAACCCCACTCAACAAAGGGTACAGCTTCATCAATGTTATAACCACTTGTCCAGGTCACTGTCATCTGCATCAAGATGAAAGTGCATTTCTAAACAAATTTTCATCCTTTACAAGTCAATTATGATTGGTGAATAGTGAAGACGTAAAGTCAGTTCAGATCACCGTCTGATTTTCGACAATAAATATTCCGTTCAGATTTACATGGAATGAAGGAAACAGTGAAAGTCACAGTGCAGAAGGATAAATTAAGATCATCTTTCCGGACATCAGACATTGACCACGTACAAATTAAGGCATCAAATGATGGTTTGAGTTCGTATCAACACAAACAAGGCTGTGGGAACCAGAAATTTATATTGTGTGTAGAGTGTGAACTTACTTCATTCCAAGACTTCCCTTGAGCAAGTCGTGGATAAAGGGGTGCCTTGGGATTTGCAAATCGTATAACGTTAGAAACCGCCACCAATTTTGGCTGCATCTCGCAAAATATAGAAGTTAGACAATCATTCAACAACCATAAAAGACCAAGAGTGAAATACTGTAAAGTGGAAAGTACAGGACGACCATAAAACACCAGCAAGAGCTAGGATGAGAGGCGATACGACATAAAACCAAAAGTTTTCCGAGACATAACATTGAATCTAGTATGAAAGGGACTACAGAAAAAAGGAAAACATAAAAGGACATACATTCAACAACCCGCCTGAGAACAATGCAAAAGAGAAATCGTCCCGTTGATTGATCAGTTGAAACTTCAAAGAAGCTTTGCCTCTTTTCGTGTAATCATCGTTTGAATCATTCGCAAACTTGTACTGAAACCGAGGACAAAATCTTCAACATCAAAAATGTTAAAAGAAAATGAAACGATTCGCTCTACGTAAGAGAGATACGTAAATTGCAATTAATATACCTTAATGGGAGCTGAGCATATGTACGGAGCTTTGTCTTTATCGTCACTAGCAGGACAAATAGATGAGCTGCCATAATAGAATGATCTTTAACCTCACAACATTCTAAGAAAAAACACTTAACAGTACAGAAACAATGCCCAAGACAGTTTATAAGAGTCATCAAAATGAACACTACTTGAAATCTGCAGGAGAAAAGACTGCAATCCAATCATCTTGACTCGGGTTAGGAGATTCGAACTCAACAGTCACCCACTCATAATCTTGACCCTGCAACGCAATCCCATCAGCTAAAATGATCGAGTCGGTTTTCTACCACTGGTATTTCACTAGTACATAGATACACAAGATTTGTTGGTTGGAAAACAAAATGACAATTCCAAGAACAAGAGCCACAAGTCTGAATTCATATATAGTATATGACATGACATAACCTTGGTTCCGAGAACAACTGGTTTTGCTTTGATAGAGGCGTTTTCGTGAAGCTCGGAAACCGCTCTGTGGATGGCAATCTTAGACAGTGGCTGGACTCCGTCGCCTGCACCGCCATGGCCGCCACCGGTGTGAGCTTCAGAAACATTCACTGAGGCAATTACCAAAGTTAGTAGTGTAACTTTCAGGGACAACAAGGAACTGAAGCCATTCATCTTCTTCAATGGAACTTCCATAATGTCTATCATAGTCAAACACTACCGACAGAGCTGTAATACATTATGGAGAGTCACATTTGTTTTATAGGCCGGCCATTTTTCTTTTTCGGCTTTATTTTATTGCTATTTTGGCAGTTGTTTCAAAGTTGAAATATTTGTCAGTGTTCAGACCCAATAACAAGGTAAAGAAACAATGAATGTTGAAATACATGGCTTAAAAAACAAACGGTCGACCGATCATTGACTTAAATTTTTATTTTTAATTTTTTTTTGGAATCTTTTTTTTTTTTTGGAATTTTTGATATTTAAATTTTATTTAATTTGTCATTATGAATAATTAAACAAGTTACTTCAAAAAATAACAATAATAATTAAACAAGGATTTGAATTTTTTTTTACTTCTTTTTTCTTTAAAATAGACTTTTGCTTGTGGTTTGAGAGAAATTAGGACACTGAAATTACATACACTATGCCGGGTATATGCCTTACTTCAATATTTTCTGATAAGTTGCACGGAAATATGTTGTAAAAAAAAAAATTAAGAGAAGAAGAAAAGAAAAGAAAAATAAATCCATTGTTGTATGGAACTAATTCTAGTAGAACGTGAAAATCCGACCATTCAGATCCATATTTCCGACTTTCTAATTACTTTAACGTGAATTCTACACTCTTTTAAAACATTGTATACTTTCTTAATTTAATATAATTTTGATCCACAAAGAATGACATAACAATTTTTTATCATGATAATAACTCAAAATAACTGTTTTATATGAACTTTTTAACCCTAATAGCTTATATTTTACTTCTCTTATGATGTATGATAAAACTACTTATTTTATCAGTGTCAAACATTTTTTTCTCCGAATTCCTATTTTCTAATGTGAGCACAGACATTACTTATTAGATTCCAAGTCAACGAGCTTGAGTCAATGAAACCTACAACAAAGTAGATGGAAGAAAAGATATTCTCATAATATGCTCTTTTGGCCCAATTTTTTTTTCGCCCACGTGAATCAAACTTCGTAAATCATCTATCAAAGTCAACTTTTCTTAGCTTTTTGCATAGGGAATCTTTTTCTTTTCTTTCCTATTTTTTGCTCAAATTTTGGTTAGAGAACCTTGTGGTTGCAGTTCATAGGACCAAATCAGTAGATCTAGAGACGTAAAGAAAGTATGCTTCTGATCGACTCTTCATTTAGATCCTAAAGTTTTCATTTCAGTTTTTGATTTTTTTCTGAAAAATCAAAAAAATAAAAAATAAAAAATAAAAACACTAGATTTGGCATTCACCTCAAGAAAAGTAGTGAAAATTTACAGACAAGATTGAATACAACTCCGGGGACCAGTTTCCAGGTCCACTGTGTGATTGCCAAATAATTTGGACCCGGCCATGCTTACCATCTCCAAGAGAACCAAATTTACAAGCTGAGACTTCCTACTACTAGTGTTTCAAAATTCTTTCATTTGCTTAGCCCTTGATGCATGAAAGACGGGGACAGCAGCTTCTCCAACTCAACCAAACTGGACCCACGTTGACATGATCAATAAATAGATCGAACATTAGAGCGGAAAAATTTTCAAAGAAAAAGAAAATCAGTGCTTGACTTACATTTCATATTTCTGAAACGCTTCTTTTCGCTTGGCCAAATATACGTCACTGTCTTTGGGTATGTTGGTTGGAGAGTTAACTGCAAAAGACCGTAGCAAATGGGTTGAACAGCGTAAAATTGAGTTACTCTTGGCTGCAAACAAGCTCAGAAGACAATTAACACGCAGCACAGTAAAGTCTTACACCCCGGGCAGATTGGAAATTTGGAACCAATAACAGATGAGAAAAACGCAATCAGACCATGATTCCCCAAACCGACACAGGTGAACAAGTAGAGTATATTAGGTCGCTTGAGAGAACCATGTCGAAGGAATTCAGCAAATTGACCCTGTAAATTTGGAGAAGGGGTGTGGTCTCCAATCTTTTTCTTGGGAAAGCAGCACTTACCAAGTTAACAGATGAGAAAAATGACCTCAGATTATGAATATTTCTCTTTCAAACAGAACACGGTAAGTAAAGAGAAGGAAACATTATTTAAAGTTTGTAAGGTCACCAATCCTTCTAAACGCTTGAGCTGGTAAAGAATTTTGCAATTATTAGTTTTACATTCTAGCAAAGTAGATTTAACTAATAAATGATACCAAAAAGAATGAAAAAGATAAACATCTAGACATCCAGTGTAGTTGCAATGAACAAAGAAGCCAACGCAAATAAATTGTGACAATGAACTCCCAGCTTCAAATCCTTGTCATAAGGCAATTATGTACACTGCAACCCATGTATACACCACACATGCACAATCAGCATAATTGAGAGGCTAAGAGCACCTCCATTAATCTTTTCATCCTTGCCATTTGAATCTGACTTCAAAACTCCCCAAAGGGGAAAATAAAACGATAACAAATAGTCGCTACGGTAAAGCCTAAATTCATCGATACCTTCATTCACTATACAAATACGACACAATATCTTAAACGAGTCACATGGGTTTTAACTATGACAACATTTAAACTATTAAATTGCCGCTTTTACGAGGTTCTATCTCAATATTTTTGGGGAGTTTTCTCTTTTTCCTTCACAATCCTGTCTGGTAATGCATCACTCTAGAAAGGGTACGGATTTATGCCTACAAATGGTTTCTAAAATCAACATATCAATATGCAACAATTAGAAATAAGACTGTGAATACCTATACTAGGAAGTACAGCCGGTTGTTTCATCACCACATCTTTGTTAACCTTGAGGGAAGCTGGTTTATCAGACTGCTGAAACCCCTGTTCACAAACAATAGCAGGATTAAGCCACTTTGTTTAAGAAGCATATATCTAAATGTTAGATATAGTCAAAAACATTAAAATAGAAAAGTATGCAAAACCCAATAAAGATCTAACGAATCAAAACAAACCGTTGTTGCTATATTTCCGTTCCATTATTACCATCCTACCTTCTTCTTTTCCCGCCTCTTCAGTATCTTCATGTGACACTTTTTAATGTAGTGCATCAAATGGTACCGAGAATGCCTAGAGCACAACTGTTCTTGGACATTTGGGTTTTCATTTAGCCAGTCAGAAATGTCCTTAGACTTGACCGCCTCATCTTTGTCCAAAGATTCCAACCATGAATAAACTGGTCTCCACTGATCCGTACGTTGAAACCGAGCATGTGGAGTATCAACTTGACTTGCTTCTTCTTCTTCTCCTTCTTTTGCCTGCATAAGAAAGAACCTCAAAAGATTCACCTTCACCTTCTAGCTAGTTCACCAGAGCACTTAAACAGTCCAATAAAATAAGCATAAAAAAAAAAAAGGCTTATTTACATATTTAAGCTTGAGTCAAGATCTTTTATCCTGAATTTCATATCCCATTAACAGTCCTCAATAGTTTATACCATATCATCTGAATTTAAGAACTCAACCACATAAAAAAAATTTTAATCCTAAAAATACTAAAATAAATTGTTGAGCTGTCAAAATACGGTCGTTGAGACAGAAAAATGGGACAACAAATTTGGACTCGTTAAGAATAGATATAGCCAATTAGCAAAATGACTTAACCACTTTCTTAAAAGTTATCCAAAAATTTTAAAAGCAAAATGACCTCGAACAATCGTTCATATATTAAAATGAGAGAAGGTTATTTTGCTGATTTCAACTTTTAAAGTTGTAATTTTAGCAAATACCTAGAATAGGATTCCATGTAATTTAAAACACATTATTAATCTTGTATCATTGGATTTCAATTTCATATCAAATTTATACCTTATCTCGGTCAAATACTAATTATGAACAAATAAGGGTATACCGTTGAAAACATTCTACGAAACAAATTTTTTTTAAAAAAAAACTACTTTGATAAATGTAATCAAACAACGAGCTTGAAAAGAAATGGAAATTTCAGTGATATTTCAAGGGGGGGAAAAAGACAAAATTGAAAACAAGACCTGATTGGGGAGTCTCATGTTCTGAATGGAAATGAGTCTCTGAGAGAGGTCGGAACGAGGCATGGACTTGATGCCTGGGGTAAGGAATCAAGGTTGGAGTCAATCCAGGACTCGACTTCCACCATGGACACGGCTTTCGCTTCTGGGAACGAGCAGAGCCAAGCTCGAGCCATCGTCTCCCACTCGTGCGATAGATCATCGTTGTCATTGTCGTTGTCGTTGTCGTTTTCTGAGCCTCTCTGTTCGTATACTCCTCCTCCTCCTCCTTCTTCTACTTCCGCTAGGGTTTCCTCATCGGGGTTCGACATTTTCTCGATTTTCCTCTCTTTTTTATCTCCGGCTGTTTGTGCCGTCACGAAGAAGAACAAGGGAAGCAACTCAAACGAGCAGGGATTTTTCTTTTTTTTATTATTATTATTATTTTGTGAAAAAATTACACCGCCAAATATTATAGTGACACTTCGTAGATCTTAACTTTATAAAAACGACAGGAAAGTTAAAAACGACGCTCATGTTTTAGTAAAACGACAACATTGACTACACGACGACAAAAAGGTTAGACAAGAAACTAGAAAACAAATCCAAGAATGAAAGCGACAAAATATTGTAAAGAAAGAAGATTGAAAAGTGTGGTTGGTTGGAGGGATTGGTGGAGGGATGGAGAGGAGTGGAGGGAAGAGTTGAATCACTTGTCCGGTTAGAAGGAGATGGGAAGGGAGAGGAGATGTGGGTGGAAAAGCTCTCCTTCCGGGCCCACCGTTGTGTATCCATCCTCTGGTGGACGGATCGGAAGGGAAGCAAGAAACTGGAGGGAACTGTGGACGGAAAAAACTCCATTTTACCCTTCAATATCTATTTTGTCTTTTTTTCTTTTCTATTTTTTTTTTTTTTAACTTTTCTCTTTCTTAAACTGAATAATAAAAAAACCTAAAAGCTAAACACCTTTTTTCTCCTGCTCCCGATTACGTTTAGTTATAATTTATGTTAAAAATTGCAAATAAAAAAAATTTTTTTTTTGCCTAATTTCATGTTTTTACCATGCGGGCTGTGCATGTATAAAATGGTATTTGAAGAAATATATTGAAAAAATTTACAAGTAGTCAGTAAGGATAATATGGTAATTTAGAATTAAGAAACCCTCCATCCTCTCACTTCACTTTTTTGATACCAAACAAAGACTTGCCTGCTCTCCTACCTATCTTACCAAATAGGCAAATAACACAAAGGAGAGTTACTATCCTCTCCATCCTTCCTACTCTCCATTCCTTCAATTATCTCCATCCTTCTTTCTCTCCATCTCTCCAACCAAACGGAGCCTAAAAGGAGACATAGAAACGATAACAAAAGAGGGCAACGACAAGAAATCATATCCAAAGGAACCTCTGAAAAACGACAACAAATGAAGATACGACGGCAAAAAAGAATTGGACAGGAGACTAAAAGAGGCAATTGTGTCAAAACGACATGCAAGGATGAAAACGAGACAAGGATTAGATGAAAGAAACGTTAAATTGAAAGGAAAAACGAGAGGGAAAAAAAAACGAAAAAGAAAACATTGGAGCAAACGACATAAATGGGAAAATTACTTGATTATAACCAGAGGAGGCGGCAAAAAGGACAACTAAAAGGTAAACGACAACAAAGCATCAAAAGGCGGTAATCAGTAATATGAGAAACGACAAGGACCGAAACAAAAACAAATTAGTAAACAACACTGATAATGAAACGTGTGGAAAAAAAAAAAAAGATAAAAAGATAAAAAGAGGAGGGCAAAACGAAGAAACGACAACAATTAAGAAACGACATAGAAACGCTCAAAACGATTGGAAGGATATCAAAAGAGTAAACGACAACAAAATCGCAATAACATGAAGAAACGAAAGCGGCAGAAAATTAAAAAAAAAAAAAACGAGGGCAAAACGAAGAAACGACTAGAAACGCTCAAAATGATTGAAAGGATATCAAAAGAGTAAACGACAATAAAATCGCAACATGAAGAAACGAAAGCGGCGGAAAATTCAAAAAAAAAAATTAAAAGAGAGAAACGACAACGAAAAGGAACAACAACATAAACGACAAGAAAAGAGTAAACGGCGGAAAATAACCAACAATGGAGGGAAACGTCAGAAACTCATATCTCTCAAGCACAATCCTCCCCAGCAATCATCACCTTTTCCTCAATGCCCTCCTTCCTGTTACTTGCCAATTGCATTGAAACTTGAGTAAACATAAATGAGATAACAACATAGGCGTACTCATTTATCCAGTGTCAGACTTGCTTCTTACTTGGTACGTTATTCTAATAAGTAATTGATTTTATTGTCATTTTTTAGTAATACTTATCTTCTCTTGTCAAATAATAACATGTTACGTTAAAATTATAAATAAATCAATCAATTATCAGAAGTGGTTAATTAGAAAATTATAATTATCGGATTTATACGATTATCGGACAGAAAACAATTCCTAAGAACATAAATTTGATTTGATAAATTAATCAAAACAGAAACTGAACAAAAAGACATAAAAGCATGTAATCTCCTGTTCATGAAACGAGCATTACTAGGCCAATTTAAACCACAAAGTTGGGGGAGGAAAGAAGAAGAATAATTTTGTGATTTGTCAATGCGAACAGAGCGTCAAAATAAAGTCAAAGGCCCCACTAGAGGAGAGGTGGGACCTGGAATACGTGTAACAACACTTAATACGACTTGTTAAAATAAATACAAAATTAATTTACTTCTAGATTTGGCCAAGTGAAGGAAAACTAGTAGAAAATTTCGAGTTATCAGGCTGTTCATTTTGCTAAAAAAAAATTTGTTTAACTTCTTTCGCCATCTGATTTGAATCTAAGCCTAAAAAATAGTCAAGTTGTTGCTCCAAAATGACATCGCCAACAAGAAACAAATTCCACGTTCAAATACAGTGGTCTCCATGATCACCACCCGCCCCCCATTTCTTGACCGGAATCTTTGCTACGACTTCACAACAAAGTCGCATTAGTGGACCCTTATTCTCCCCTCCTTTGCTCCTATTGACACAGACGATTCAAGACTTACTCCCTACTGAAGAATTGATGGCCGGCCTATATACACACACACATTGTATACATATATTTACCAATAGAGAAATACATATTTCGCAGGTGTAAAATAGACAAATAAAGTAAACCAAAACAAACAAAGGAAAAAAAAATTATCACATGGAGATTGAAGAATCCATTACGTAACGAGTGATGACAGTCACGAACAAACGACAAAATGACAAAATCATTCGGAAGAGATACAAAGTCATTTGATAATATCTCTACTTTGTTACCATCTATACAAACTTATATGAAAATTCAATTATCGTTACAAAGCACTCCAAAAATAAATTGGCATTTGGCAATTATGATTAATATATGTGTGTGTACACGGCCTCATTTGTACACATTTCATCTCATCTCATCTCAAATTTTTTTTGTCTTTTTCTAGTTTTTTTTTCTCAAATTTTTTGTCTTTTCTAAAATTCAAAAAATTTACTATTCAAATTAAAATCTCAACTCAAACTACTCCACCAAACTCTTAAATTGCCACGGGTCTCAAAAATTCAAAATTGGTAACAGAAATATGCCATTAGTTGAAAAGCGATTAAAATAATTGCAATTATTTTAAATATATTTAACATAAATTTATGATTGGTTAAAACAAATATTTGGCAAATTTATGATTGGCAAATTAGAATAAGCAACTCCGCATTTGGTAAAAACGTAAGTCCAATTTTGCCCAATTCTTTCATAATGCACAATTAATTTTGCCAAAATATTTTCCCCCACCTGTGCAGACAGAAACCAAAACGAACCCCAACGAAAATTTCTTATCCCCATAAGAAAATAAACAATTAAATAAAAGGACAGCAAATTCAATTTCATTATTTTTTTTTTTTTGTCCCCCAAAATTTTCCTCAATCCCGTTATCCAATAATCACATTCTCACCATCAGCCTCACCCTCCACCATCTCTAAACCGCCGCCGCCGTGGCCGCCATTCTCTACGACGCCGGCGTCGTCCTCCAGCCACCGCTGCTCGTAGGGGCTGCACTCGGCCTTGTGCCTCACCTTCCAATCCAGCGCTTGACACCCACGCGAGCAGTAATTCACCTTCCCACACACCGAGCACCTCCGGAACTCGTGAGGCCTCGTCTCGGGCCTGCCGCAGCCGCCGTGCGCGCATAGCCTCAGTTTCTGGCCCAGACCTCCCCGACCCGGCCCAAACCACTCCTTCAAGAACCGGTTCGCCGGGTGGACAGCCGGAGCCGGGACGGAGCACCCGAAGTCACTCAGCAGCGGGCAGCTAAACGACGTCGTCGTCGTCGTCGTCGTCGAAGAGTAGAGCCGGTGCAGCTGTGGCTGAGACTGCCACGTCATCGACCGGAGTCCGGCCACAAGCTCGCGCGCGTTCGCCTGGACGAGGAGGCGGCGCCCCTCGGTGACGTTCTTCGGCACGCCGTAGCCGTCTTGGAGGCAGTGCCCGAGCTCCCGGAGCGCGTCCACGTGGCCGAGGAAGGCTGCGCGTGCGCACAACGCTACGCCGGCGCGTAGATCCTTGTCGCTCTTAGAGCCCCCGCTCCCGTTGAACTGGATCACCGCCAACGAGTACAGCGCCGGCGCGTGAGACTTAATCGCCGCCTTCGCCATCAACGACGCTCCGCTCCCTCGGTTTTGTAAGCAGTAAAATCGGATCTGTTCAACAGTCACAAAAATTTCTTCTATAGCCTAGAGAGAGAAAGTGTAAGGAGATATATATATATATGTTTATATATATAGAAAGAGAGAGAAAGAGAGATTTTTCTGACCATTCCGAGAGTATAACAAGCCTCGACGTTGCCGGCGGCGGCGCACTGTTTCAGAAATCGGTGAGAGGAATCCGACCAGTTCGCGGCTCTAATCCCGAACGTTTCACGACTCGCTTTCGAAAGCACCAAAGGATGAAGACCTAACCGGTTGAATCTCTTGCATCTGCGAACAGAAACGCCAGGCAAATAAGACACAAAAGAACAAAAATCATCAAGAAAATTTTCATTTTCTCGAGAAAATGAAAGAACTTACGTGAGGAGAATGCTGGAGAAGTCGGAGGGAGAAGAAGCGGAGGCGCTGAGCTTGCCGAGGATGCAAACAACGAGATCGTCCGGTAATCCATCGAAGAAGTCCGAGTCCGATCTCTCTGTGACTCTGCGACAAGTTCTGAGCTTTTTCCTCTGAATTGCTGCCATCTTCACTGATTTTCTCTTTCACTTTCTCATGTTCCAAACACACTGTTTGTCACTGTGTTTTTATGCAATATGCGTTACCTTTTTTTTTTTTTTTTTTTTTGCCCTTTCCTTCTTTGGTGGGTTCGTTTGTGAAATGTTGTACGTATCGGTAAAAGGCAAAACCAAAGGACAGAGCTTTATATATAGAGAAGCAGAGGAAGACACCAAAATGAAGAGAACGGGGTGGACCCGCAATAAATGCATTAAAAATAGGATTAGTTGATTAATTATCTTCTATTTTTTCTTTGGATTCTAATTTTGGCTATTATGGAATGTGGAATTCTTTTTTATTTCACTTGTTAAACGTATTTTTATCTTTTTTGTTGGATTAGTTCGAAAATTTCGAAAATAAATTTTTAGATTTTTGACACCTCACCCACATCGCCAAATAAATTGGTATTCAAACTAAGCACTCTTTTTTTAAAAAATAAATATTTTTTCTTTCTTTTTAATAAATTTAATGTTCTTTTCTTTTTTCCTTACAAAAATCTATCAACGAAATTGATAAACACGTCTATAGAGACGAAGAATTTTAATATCCTATATTTGTTTCATCTCTTTATTTTCTTTTAAAGACTTTTTCTTTGTTTTGTTAACGTGAACAAGGGTTTAGAAGTTAGAACCTTCCAACGTAGTCTTTTGAATCTTAGGAACAGCTTTTTCTTCCAAGTGGTTTTTTTTTTCTTTTTTTTTTTTTTAGTAGATCTAATATGAAAAAAAACTGCTGTCTATATAGACGAGAAATATACGTATATTCCCATTAAGACTTAATTTGAACAAAACAAAGTTAATATCTACAAGGTTGTGGTCCTTCTTGTTAACACATATAATTTATATAAAACAGCAAGATAAACGTGTTTGCCGAACTACAATTTGTTTTTATGCCGTTTCCAGGAGTGACGGTAAAGCCAAACTTTCCTAGCCTTGTGGAAGTGTCAATCTCTGTTCCATCTTATACACTAAAACAAAACTCTTTGGTAAGATCTGTGTTTATACATCTCAAAACAAACACAAAATAATAATAAATAATAATAATAAATAAAACATTCCTTCGTGTTTTAATCATAAGATTATGTTAACCTAGAAACAACATGCGAATCGATGCAGTTCTTTTTAAACTAAAGGGGGGACGGGGGGCCGTGGTTTTTAAGGTTAATAGATAATTAAGTTTGAAATGTGTGTCATGTGGATTTTTTGAATGTAAACTTCTTTTTCATCATAATGAATTATTATAACGGTTATTATTTGTTTGTTTTTCCTTATATGATTTTACGAAAACATTGGTCGTGCAACACTTCTAGACCGTCACATGAAAGTTCTCTCTTTCTCTCTCTATCTATATCTCTTTCTCTCTCTAACGGTTTACTGCTGTCTTCTGAGGTTGTATCAGTCACTTGTGCGGATTGTATTACCGGACGGCCGTTCTATCGGACAAGAGACAATTTCTATGATTTTATTACTCCGGATAATAAATAAATGAGACGTCTAATTCTTAACAGAAAATATAAATATGATCGGTGATTGGGAGTTATAAGTTATAAAAAGCATGTCACGTGAGTAAGACGTGCATATTTGCAACTGTTGGAAACGAGGGTTTGGCCGGTGTGGGTTCAAAGCATGCTTGATTGATCATGAGTACTTTGTGTACAATGCTGTTGGTACGGTTTGAACAGGGTTGATAAACAGTTAATCATAATTCTACATTTGTGTGTATATATACTTACATATATGTGTGTGTGTGTGTATTGTATGGATGTTTTCTTGTGTGTGGCAGAGACCCAACAAAATCCCGTCTCCATGACACTTTTTGATCCATACGCATGGTTAGTGCAAGTTGGGGAGCTGAGAGAGTTTTGCAAATCACGCTAGGCTTAGGTACTTATGAGTAGGGTCAATAAGAAACACCACATGTACGTATATAAATAATATATATATATATATGTATGTATTAATTATTTAAAAAGGTAATAAATCATTTAAAAAGGAAACTCCCCACTTGTATAATTGGGAAATTGAAGTTTAGGTTTGGATAAGGGTTGAAGATATGGAGTTGGTGAAACACAAATCTGATCTTTTTAAGTCTCTCTTCCCACCAAAAGGAGATAAAAGTTGTAATACTCCTTCGGATTTGGTAGAAAATGAGTGTTGCATTGCAATTAGCTAGCTAGCTACTCCTCCCCCCCATGTGCCCACCTTTCACCGCAATTTTTCTCTTCATTTTTGCCCTTTCCTAATATCACTTCCTTTTGTTTTTTTCTTTTCTCCTTTTTTGTCCCTATATTTACTTTTTGTATGGAATAATATTTGGGGGTGAAAATTGGAATCCGACCCCTAATTTGGTGGTCAAGGCAGCAACTTGATTCATATGCATATCACATACAATAGTTTTCTTGCATGTTTCTTAAAAGACAAAAGATTTGCATGATTAACTTATTGACCACGCTTTGATATTTGACCAGAAATAAGGAGAGAACCGTGAAACAACTTCAAGATTTTCATTATTGTCTTAGCTAGCGTCCCTCTGTGTATATACTTCTACTTATATATATATATATATATATATTATAATATAGTGTATATAAATATTCAAAGGCGTAAATATCATCATCTTAATGTTTAGACAGTTCATATTAAATGAGACTGGATTAATTTCATAAATGTTGTCTTAATTAAAATGTAAGTTAAACGATTAGTAATCCCTGCCGTACCGTAGGAGTATTGCCCGGTAGAATTCTGTATATTCTATGTAGGAAATAGATATTCGCAATATAATAATCTTTGTTGTACTTTCAGATTGTTCTTGTTTTTAATATTTATTATCGGGTTGACTGATCAAATAATGCAGGAGGTATCTTTGTTTGAACGAGTTTTTTTGCCTCCTTCCACTGTTTTTATTTTGTATTTTCTCACATCATTTCGTAGACGGCTAAATATAGATGATATAAACTTCTTTTTATTTTATTGTAATAGTTTTTTTTTTATTTTATAATTCTCCACACATATTTTACATATTAATTTATAAATTATCACATGTATGAAAAGCTTATAGTTTGAAAATTCAAGTTGAAAATCAGCATAATTTCTTTCAAGCCACTTCAAGAGTCATCACGGTATGGAAGTGTAGACTAATAAGCCGCCTGCTTTGTTATCAAAATTATTTTAATAATAATAATAATTAAAAATCTGTGATTTTTGTGTCATTCACAGAAATTTTTTTTTTTAAATGTTGCGTGTAATATAAACTAGTCGTCAAATATTCAACTTGTGAAGCAAGTAATCCCATCCGAAGTGGTACAAATCTCAAACTCTCATTACATCCACTATTTGAATTTTCAACAAATAGTAACTAATTTTATACATAAATAAATTATACAGGATGTTGCAGCAAATGATACCTCGGACTAAAAAGAAAATCGAAAAGAAGGAAAAAAAACACAAAAATTTCTTTGGAAATATAGAAAAAAGAAATTGTGGATTTGAGATGAAAGGAGTTACTTTCCAAAACGCCCTTGTCCGAGCAGAGGCTTGTTTACATAAGTATTTCCTTCGTTTCTAACATGGAAACTGAACTAATATTAGTGTTTGGCGCAGAACAATACTAGTGTTCGGCGTCGAACAATACCAAGTTTCTTGGTATTGTTAATGTTACAGTCTCTCAACAAAATATATTAACGGTATTTCATTATCAAAGTTTGAAAAAATATATATATAATTTTCTCTTGAATTGAAATATTATAAAGCAAGGAGGATGAATTAGCCATGAAAACAAGCAAGGATTGCATCATGGGATGTTCATTTTTCAAACCTGACTTCTGTGTATAGAAATCGATTGATCGGTCGCTATCCCAAGTTAAATAATTTGTTACATTTTACGTATAATTGTGTAACAATTTATTTATTTATTTATTATTTTCAGTTGGGGTGGGTTTTTACACATCTTGTGGCCATAAACAAGTCAATAATGCAAAGGGTTACACATAATGAAAATTCCGTTTTTGACATTACAACTTAGGAAACAGTGAAAGTGACTAATGTTTTTAAAGTTATTTGGAATGAATATGTCACATAGAGGAAACTTGTGGGAGAAACGTGGCCAAATATGTGGTTGTTCATGTGATTACTCTTTCAAGGCCATAATTACAGCACTAATTGCTTTTCACATGCATGCTTGTATTAGAGATAAGTACCTTTTTTCTTATTAAAAAAAAAAGAACTAAAATTTTTTTTTAAAGCAATCCTCACTATATAGCCCTCTGTTTGGTAGACATGTCCAGTTTTGAAAATTGAAAAAATTTTACAAAAAGTGTTTTTTCTTTTCTTTTCTTTTTTTTTTTTTTTTTTGTCATTCTCTCATTTTGAAAAGAAAAATTATTTCATTTTTTTAACTTATTTTGTATAGTACCATTTTGAAAAAAGAAAATGAATCTTTTTAGAATCTTATCATAATGTCTAATTTCTAACACCATTTTTTTTTTTCATTCCAAACAACTTTTGTTTTTAAGCAAAAATTTTTTACATAACCAAATACCATTTATTCTTAAAATGAAAAGACTTTCTCTTTAAAACAAAAAAAAAAAAATTTCCTTTTCGAAAATGGACACTCCATCTAAATGGAGCCAAATATTTCAAACGTACTAAACAACTTTTTTCCCCTCCGTACATTACATGAGTTTCTAAAACTTGCCGCAAATTATGGCAATGTTTGTTAGTAGAGCTTGCTTTATCATCTGTTTGCTTGATTTTTCAACAGTTCAATTTATGAATGTTACGTTTAATATTGTATCTTTATGATGTTTACGTGTAATGTGGTTGCGTAGATTATTTGATCGCGTAATTCATCAACGTGATCAAGTAATATCAAGAACCTGACGATTGAATCTTTTTTCACCACTCGTGACGTACGAGGTAATAATCGATTGAGAACATAAGCATGCTTAACTAGACATAGGTTGAACTTTAGGGTTTTATTAAATTGGGCACTAATTTTTTAATACCAAAAACAAGTCACATAGATCATTGAGTGTGTGTTGACCCCATACATGAGGCTGCTGACTACATGCCATGATTCCCTTAATGATGTGTTGCGCTCATGACTTTATCTCATGCCAAGGCAGAAAAAGCAATGCTTATGCCAAACATTGAAAACTGACAAAACTATACATGTGATAATATATTTTGCTGTCCAAGATTTTCCAGCTATCCAAACAGCATTTTTTGTTGCATTTTCTTTCTTCTTTTTTCTTTTAAATCTTCGTGTGCACGTTAAGGTCATTTTACTAACTAGTGGCCATGATGTCCTACGCTATTATCCGTTCCCATTGCAGCGGCTGAGGTTGCACAACCATGAAGTGATAATATCTGGTTTGGCCTCCTTTTCAATGTCTGGTCAAACACAAAGGAACTCAATGAAAACTCTATAAAGAGGATTTTTTTTTTTTTTTTTTTTTTTTGGAGAATTTCAAGTACAACATCTAAAACTCTATCCATAAGTAATAGCTTTAAACCATCAGATTAAAAAAAACATGATAATTTACCAGAATGTGATTTGACAGTTTAAAAATATACCCTCTAGAATTTTCCTTATTTGTATATTAAATGAAACAAAACTTTTTTTTTTTTTTTTTTTTTCTGTCTTGTGGGCTAGATTCTAAGCTCTAATAATATTCCTATTCCAATTTAGCATGACGAGGATACTTTGGGATATGGAATTTATTGCACATTTGAAAAATTCATGAATTGGTTGAGATTTGGATTGTTTTGACAAGATGGAATTTGGGGCACTAAAAATAAAAAGACGAAACAAGATCCCTCCAGTCTTTCAAGTTGTGATATGGGGCCCTCACTGTAGCTTCATGGGATTAGGATTGAATTAACGAGGACAAAAGCAACTTAAACTTCATTGTTAGATAAACATAAGCAATGATTCTTCGTGGTGGTATTAGCTAGGCCCACCATTGGGTGAAAGCAAATTGAATGAAACAAAACAAAAACACACACCCCAACAAGCAAGAGAAAGAGAGTATATAATATCTATATATATATATATATATTATTTTTTTTTTTTTAATTGAAAGAGAGTATAGACTTTAGAATGAGAAAATGATTAAGAATATGTTTGGATCGTACACTCACTATGCATTAAATTCCAATACAATACATGATAATATGTATTTGTATATCTATTTCAATATAACTTTGTTTGAACAATTCACCGCTCATTTTACTATTCGTTCATTCTCTCTCTTTTTTTATCTACTTTTACTGATCACATCACATACTCTTTATATCTAATCAATATATATTAGAATGATTATTCAAATTAAATAACCAAAACACATATTCTATTTGTCCATAAGGGTTAAAAAAAAATCCAAATGTATATTCTAATATATTTATTACATTAGATCGATATAATTTAAAATAATTATGGATCCAAACGAACTATAAAATAAATGTGTTAGAAATTATTAATATGAACATTTCATGTGAGGACATTATAAAAGATAGTTAGGATTAGATGCACTAAAACGGAAATATGAGGTTGACAAATGGTTGGTTAGTTGGGTGGCGTATCAAACTTCATTGAATTCGCCTTGTAAATTTTTGGCCCGCCCCCGATATGGACCCATCTTTGATAGATGTCTGTGTATGATTTTAGAATTTGAATCTGCTTTTGTTTTTGGAGGGCTCCACCTTTCTTTTCTTACAAAGATTGGTGATGAAGAAATTTTTTTTCCTTTTTTTTTTTTTTTTTTTTTTTGTTTTGTTTTTTTAGATAGTGAAACGCTAAGGTTGTAGATAAGAATGAATTCTCTTTGAGAGTTTATCCCTTTTTTTTTTTTTTTTTTTTTTTTTGCTTTCTTTTATTCTTTTCCTTGAGAAAAAAGAATCGTTAATTGATGCATATCCTTTCACTAAACAATCATATTATGATAGCGGGCTTTTTAATTTGTTGGGCGCAGCTATTTTTAGGTTGGCTTTTGCTTTCATCCTTTATTATGGACCTAACCCTATTTCCTAGATCCTGTTTCATGTCGTTTCTGATATTTTGGATAGATGACTTTGAATTTTATGTTCTTCCTTCTTGTTGTTATTCATTTTTCAAAAAAACAAAAAACAAAAACAAAAACAACTTATCATTCCCTCTAGTTGATCTGTGCAAGTAAATCTCTACAATTAATCCCAAGGGATATAGGTATAAACCTCAATTAATTCTCTACAAATTAATCGTAAGGGATGGGGCCGCTTGGAGTAATTTTTGGAGACGGAATTTTGTCTATTTAATTACCAAACTCCCAGATTTATCTCTCATTTTCTCTCTTTTAAATTTTCATGAAATTCAAATTTCAGAAGTACATAATCTTCTTATTTTCATTTAGAAATGAGATGATCTTGTCTTTAAATACTCGCAACAACGAGCGAAGCGAAATAAGATCCATATTATATAATCTTTTTAATATATTCTAAATTACCACACTATTCCCTATACATACCATAATTCATTTTTAATTCATATTTCAATCAAATACATATTTCAATTTTAACCTAAAAACTCCAACTTCAACGATTGTTCTAAAATCTCTGCTATTTATTATAGGGGATAGGTATAAAAGTCAAGCATGGCGAGTATTTATGTAGTGTAAAATTTGAATCTTCAAGATCTTTTTTTTATTGATGATTAACCATGACTTGTTTGCTCAAATCAATTTTGTAAGATACAAATCTAGACCTCATAAATTTCTTGACACCAAAAAAATATTATAGATTTTATCGAAATTCACATAATACTATCTTAAATATGAGTTTAGGATACAAAAGAAAGATATAGCTTATAATTTATACGTACTTCAAAAAAAAAAAAATTTCAGTGACGTGTACTTCAATTTTTACCCATATCAACATCAATATTATTTTTTACCGATATTTCAATAAAATTCGAATGTCTTAATTTTCCATCTCTTCTTATGTTGTTATTTTTGTTTTGAATATACATATATGAGAAATTTAACAAATATGCCTTCCCAATCTCCATTTTTAATTTTATACTCTCTTATAAAAATTACGGTACTCTTTTTTTCTTTCTTTCTTTCTTTTTTTTTTTTTTTTTAATTATGAAACTAAAATTTTTTAAAAAGTACATAAATCTTTAATTGCATTTCTCTAAGGCCCGGTCTGGGGTAGGTGTTGGATAAATTAGAGTTGAGATAAGTTTTGAAAATATGTGTTTGGATGAAAAAAAAAATTGTTTGGAGTGAAAAAGTATAAAACTTAAACATATTCGGAAAAATAATATCAGCATGGATCTTTTTCAGTATAAAATCTATGCAATTTAAAAAAACATCTCATTTAGAATTAAAATAATAAAGTTATGAATTTTTAAAATTTATATTTATTGTAGACATTTGTAGATGTGAATAGTGAAATATATATATATATTTTAGAGAGTGAAAAGTAGTGTTGAGTTTAAGAAAAAGACAAAAAAAAAAGTTTTGGACCTCCCCAACACGACTTCTAAATATGCTCAACGATGAGAGAAATAAAATAAGATCCATATTACATATTGTTTTAAAAAATTTTATATTATTTTCTATATCACAATTCATTTTTAAAATCACATTTTAATCAAACACATATTTCAATTTTAACATACATAACTTTAACTCCAATTATTGTTTCAAAATCTCTACAATTTATCGTAAGGATAGGTGCAAAGGTCAAGCATGGCGTGTATTTATAATGCGGAGTAAATCTTCAAGATATATATATATATATATATATATATATAATTTATTTATGATAAACCCTGCTTGTTTGCTCAGATCAATTTTGTAATATCCCATGTGTGGACCTTAGTTTCTTGAGACCAAAAAAAAAGAAAAGAAAAGAAAAAGAACATCAATTTGTTTATCCATATCGACATAGTATAAGATAAATAAAAGTTTGAGACACAAAAGAAAGATATAACTTATAAGTTATCTATACTCCAATTTTTGTCGCCATCAACATCCCTATCACTATGATTTAACAACATTTCAATATAATTCAAATGTCTTAATGTTTCATCTCCTCTTAAGTTGATATTTATTTCTTTAATATACACATATACGAAATTAGTGCCTTCTAAATCTCAATTTTTAATTTTGTGCTATCTTATAAACAATTCGACCCTCTTAATTTAATGCTTAAAAAAAATTATAAATCTAAAAATGTTTAAAAGAGTAGATAAAGTTTTTTTAATTCATTTCTGTAATAAGAAAATTAAACTAGGTGGTCTTTTTCAATCACCTAATCTAATAAATAACCTACATTTTTTATTTTGGAAAATTGACATTGGTCATTTTTCAGATTTGATTAATCAATGATTAACTATGAAAATTGGTAATTGACTAATGGTTAATCAGTTATTGATTATGAAATTTGGTAATTTATATTATGATTAATCAGTAATTGACTTACGGTTAATTACTGATTGATTATTTAAGAAAATTGATTAACCATCTTAGAAAAAATGGTCTTTTAACTAATTTTTAAAAATTTCGGCTTTTTATTAAAAAACTTTTTAAAAAAATGCTCAAATTTTTTTATTTAATAAAGAAGACGATTATTGTATCAAAATGCTCACAATAATAAGAGCAACGAAACAATATGCATATTATTATTTTTTGCGAATACATTTCCAGTTTTACACAATTTAATTATCACAATTCATTTTTAATAAAACAATCATATTCAAATATTGACTCATTTATAACTATATATAGTAGTGTCAATAATTGACACTGTTGAACATCTTTGGTCCAAAACAATTGTTTTGGACGAAAATGTTTTGTATTTAATTTTTGGTCATTCAATTTTTTTTTTTGTTTTAGGCCTTTTTTTTTTACAATTTAGTTTTTTATTATGTTGGTCAACTTTTTTTCATTTTAACCCTTTAATCTTTTTTGTACTTTTTTCATGCATCTCCTTTTTTTTTTTTTTAATATTTTAAGGTCCTTATTCTTGTTGGCCTATTTTTTCAACCGATTATTTTAATTTTCCTCTATTCAGATAAATTTTCTCAAATATATCCAACATATGCATAGCACATAAAACTCAAAATGAGCTACTGTTCATCCTTTTCATCCAAAACGAAAAGTTTTGGATGAAAAACTTTTTTTAAAATTTTTTTTAGTCCGTTAATTTTCCTTTTTTTTCTTTTGGTCCAAAGTTTTTTATTTTATCATTTTGGTCCTTTTTTTTGTATTGGCCTATTTTTTAACATTTTCGTCCTTTAATTTTTTTTTTTGAGATTTTTTTAATGCCTCTTTTTTTAATTTTATTTTTAGGTACTTTATCGATTTTCTTTGATCTATTTTTTACTTATATATTTTTTTCTATTTGGATAAATTTTTTTAAACATGTCCATGTGCGTGGCACATGTTTTCAAACTAGTTTCCAATGAAAGATCAAAAACTCCAACTGAAAGTTGAATTGTCAAACGCCCTCTTAAAACTATTATTATATAACTGAGGTTTAGTAATCCAATGATGCTCTGCAATCCTACGGATCACGATCACCCTTTTTCATTCGTGTTTTGATAATCTTTGACAAAACCATCTTTGGGCCACATTCATATTTGCCAAAGCAAATGGGCCCTTCCAAGCCCAGCCCAAAATTGACAATCATGGGCCTGAATATAACCCAACAGAGTTTCAACACCCCTATCACCTCCGACGACGACAAAAGCATTTCTCTACTATTTGGACAAAATATTCCGATATCCCAAGCCAAAAAAATATAAAATAAAAATAAAATAAAAAAGGCGGGTGTCGTAAAACGACAGACGCGTGTAAAATCGCCAGAGTGGGCACTAGAACAGCGAGATCCCCCGGGGGAGCTCGAATTCTCAAATTCCGACACAGATTTCAGCTTCTTAGAGAGAGGAGAGAGAGAGAGAGAGAGCGGAAATGGAGGTTGAGCTCAAAGAGGTGTTGAATGACCTCGAGTCGCTGAAGCAATCGCTCGCTGATGCTTCTCATTCTGCTCCGATCGATAAGGTATTTTCTCTCGATTCGTGATCGGTTTCGGATCTAATTGCGAAAATGGAGAATCTTTTAATACTAGGAATGGATTTGAATTTTCTCTTTTTTTATAGGATTATACTTGAATTGAGCTTAATTTCTTCAAATTATGATTCGGATTTTAATTTCGGATTCTTAATCTTATTTTGGAGTATCAATGGAAGATATGTCAATTTCTCTTCTTTTCAAGCTTTTCTTTAAGCATGCATTTGGTTGTTATTGTTTGGGGAATTTGGTATTGAAATTCCTGATTCTTAATCTCATTTTGGAGAGTATCAGTGTCAGATATACCTAAATTTTTCCTCTTTTTAAGCATGTAATTTTTTGTTAGTGGTAGAGGAACTAATATGATTAGAAAAAAGAATCTGGTAATTATTTAGAATTATGACGTTCCATTGAGGAACCAACATTTTCTTTTTCCTTTTTTTGTAGCTGAAATTGCGGGTAGAGCGTCTGGCGAATCTTGGGAACTATGGGCCGGTTCGGCGTTCAAGAGTAAAGGTATTCAATTTATGTATTTGTGTGGTTAGTTTGTTTCTTTTTGCAATGTGCTTTGTTTTAGGTGGTGATTTTGTTGTTGATTTTATACTTTGATTGGTGACTGACAGGATATGAGCGCTGAGGTGGTAGATAGCAATCCTTACAGTAGGCTTATGGCTCTTCAGAGGATGGGTATTGTGGAGAACTATGAAAGCATACGGGAGTTCTCAGTTGCCATTGTTGTCTGTATTTATCTCCTCTTTCAACAGTCCTTTTGTCTGTCATACCAGAAAATTCAATATGTAGTTTGATGTATAGTACGTGAATTTTGGCTATTATACCCGTCAATTGAATACATGGTTCTCGTTTTGTGTTGTGTAAGTCTTCTTGTAGCTTTTGTTTCTTATGTTGTGTATGGGTCATTCTCATTGGATTTCAGGGAATTGGTGGTGTGGGAAGTGTTGCAGCTGAGATGCTAACAAGATGTGGTATAGGTCGCCTTTTGTTGTATGACTATGACAAAGTGGAGTTGGCTAACATGAACAGGCTCTTCTTCCGTCCAGAGCAGGTTTTTCATTGATGCCCTTCTCTTTATTCGTATTTGAAACTTTGCCCTCATTAGGAAATTATGTGCTACAAATTTAAGTAGAGATGCTTTGGATTATACCTGAATCCTTTTCCCTTATTCTACCAAACTGTCATACTGTCATTAGACATATGAAATCCCATACTTTGTAAATATTCTTTTGGATGAAGAGGACTTCACATCGGAATAGTAACTTGGGGTTTTATGCTTTGGCAGGTTGGTATGACAAAAACAGATGCTGCCGTACAGACCCTCTCGGACATAAATCCTGATGTGGTGCTTGAGGTAATATTTTCTCACTTTATTTCTATCCCAATTTTTCTCATCATTTAGGATATGTAATCAGGAATGTCTTCAGGCTAGCATGTCTTATTACTGTGTATTGCTTATAACATTTCAACCGGATTTTCAGCATAAGAAATAAGAATTACAAAAGATGATACTTACATTTTATGTCATTTCGATTGGCCGACTTCCTTTTGCTGCTGATATGACAGCATTGCATCTAGAGTCTTGGAAACACCAGTGACTCATTAAACTGGAGAATTAAAATTCAATGTAGTTAGAAACGCTTATATGCTCATGCCTTATGTCCGATATGGTTATAGATACCTGGCATGGCAAAGTAAAATAAGAAAAGAGTTGAAGGTTGCTGATTACGCAGTCTGTGATTGCTAATCGTCAGTTTACTTGGTATGTAGAGTTTTACACTGAACATCACCACGGTTCAAGGTTTTGACACATTTATGTCAAGTTTGAAGAATAAATCATTTCTCCAAATAAAGAAGGTAGTGGCGTGGATTTGGTACTAAGCTGCGTAGATAATTATGAAGCAAGGATGGCTGTTAACCAGGTAACAGGTCATATTTGAATATCTGAAATAACTCGTATTACTTTTTCTTTCTTTTACTCCACTTTAACAAAGTTTACTGATACAATTTCGGACTGTTATACAGGCATGTAATGAACTGAATCAGACATGGATGGAGTCTGGTGAGCAACATATTTTCCAAAAATTTTACATCTTCATGATGACCAGAACATTATTATTACTCTAATAATTTAATACGAATCCTGCTTTTGTTAGACTTATTTTAAGATTTTAAAGTGCTTTTTCTTTTTTAGATGTTTGTGCCCGCAGTATGGGTAACTTGTGCATGTACTTGACGTGCATGGAAGATACGTGTTTGTGTACTGTAAAAAAGGAACTCACATTTAAACCATGCAATTGTGTCAGGTGTATCTGAGGATGCTGTTTCAGGTCATATTCAGTTGTTGATTCCCGGTGAAACAGCCTGTTTTGCATGTGCACCTCCCTTGGTATGCTTCTCAGAAATCCTTAACTTTTTATGACAGTTTAAGTTTATGTGAATTTAACCAAGAGAGAGCGGGGAGGGAGATTTGATCTATATTTACAATCCTTTTCCTAGGTCGTTGCATCTGGAGTAGATGAACGTACACTTAAGCGTGAAGGGGTTTGTGCTGCATCTTTACCTACCACCATGGTAAGAAGTTGTTATCTTCCAACTTTATTTTCGTTAATCTGCATGTTGAGTTAGTTATGTTGCACTGACACTTTCTGAGCTTACAAATTAATAAAGAGTGACCATGGAAGTTTTTATTTTGTCACTACGTGGAACCTCAAAATAACTGATTTTTTTACTTGAATGTTCCGTCATATACAGGCAGTGGATAGTCTTTAATTGGTTGAATGAAGGATAGAGTGTATTATCGTGTAGGATTGTTACCATGCTATGGCCCGCCATTTTGTATTTTCTAATTTGACTCAATTCTTTAGGGAGTTGTTGCTGGGCTTCTAGTCCAAAACACACTTAAATATTTGCTGAAGTTTGGACAAGTCTCCCCGTACTTGGTAAGTACAATAACTCTCTTTTCTTAACATCTCTAAACTGGTCTATATTTATTCGTGGAAACTTACCTTAATAATTCTGCTTCATCTGAAGATGAACCAAAGAGTGACAACCTTGCTTTTGCAACATTTGGTAGAACCTATGAACAGTTTTAATAAAGATCCATGGCTCATGTTCTGTTCTGAATTTCATTTTTCATGATCACAGGGATACAATTCTCTTAAGGACTTCTTTCCCACTATGGAAATGAAGCCAAACCCTCAGTGTTCAAATGTAGCTTGTCTTGAACGACAGGTAATAAACTCATATCCTACTCTAGTCTTGTACTCATCTTAGATTTTATTCAGTTCCCTTTCTGATCCGCATATAATTTTTGCTGGCAGAAAGAGTATTTACTTGTAAAGCCAGCGAGAGATGCTGCAGCTAAAGCAAAAAAGGAAGCTGAAGCATCTTCAGCAACAGAATCTCCAGTTCATATTGATAATGAATGGAATATAAGGTGCTCGTCCTGATGTTGTCTTGGTTTGGTCATGTTAAGTTATACTTAATTGCAAAGCAATAAAAAATATATATATATATAGAAATAAATAAATGGTGAACGTTGGTAATTGCATGAAGGCAGTAAATCATATTTTCTTTTCTTTTCTTTTTTTTTTTTTGGGAAAGAAATTGCTTTTTTTAGTGCCATGATACACAGTTTACTGATAAGTTTTCTTTCCTAGGTCAGTAATTTTATTTATTCTTAAAACTGTGTTAACTTCAATTATGTAATGTATTTTAATTTTTCCTAAATTTCAGTGTTGTTGACGATAGCGAGCTGGATAAGGTAGACGTGCAAAGCTCAGGTAATTCATCCTTTTAAGCGCTTTAGGCCTTAGAAAGAGTATGATAACAGGGGCATATTTGCGCAGCTGCTATTTTGATTGATTATGTGAAGACGGACATGGTCTCTTTTTACAGTTCTTTTGAGAAATAAAATATTGCATATATGTCTCCATTTGATCATGCACAAACTAAAAGATGAATTCTCATTCTTTAGTTCATTTCACTTAAGATCATCCTTTTTGTAGAAACTAGCAATAAACTAACACTATATGAACGAAAATCAAAACGTAAACTAAAGTCATAGTTCCACTTTTCTGGTGTTTTCTTCATATTTTTAATGGTTCAAATATGGCATTCTTTTGATCCCTTGCTCTTTTAAACTTGAAATCATACCAGTTGTTACATTTCTTCTGGTTTCTATTTTATTTCAGATGCCCTTCCAGAAGGTCTTACTCGGGAGCTTCCAAGTGCTGATGAGTACCGAACTCCGCCGGCTGAAACCCCAGTTTCTCCCGCAGATGACCTGGACGATCTTCGAAAGCAACTTGAAGCCCTTAATTCTGCTTAGAAACACAGGTTCCCTGTAGTGGTTTTGCAGTCCCAAAGAAGATAAAACGAGAAAAAAAAAAAATCATTTTCATCTTTGGCACTAACCAAACAATCAAAACACATTTTTTCTGTGTTTTTCTAGAAGAAAAAATGTATAAACCATTATTTTTATAGAAATTTGCCTAGACTAGTAAGTAGAGTCGGTTAATTGACAATAAAAGACAAGGCAAGTGTTTCAACTACCATGGGTTCGTTGAAAGCAAATGACTTGCCAGAGGTTTGTCTGTTACAGACAAAACTCAGCCGGGCCCTACAACAGCTCAGACCACGAAAGTTTATTGGTCTTGAGTTTCCTAACTACCTGAGTTAGCGTTACAATCTTTTCAAATCCGTCGTGGTTTTTTACCAACTTAGTTTCTGGTCAAAGTTGGAAAGTCTTTGGCACCTCTGGAGCTCAAAGAGAACCTCTGGCCATGTAGGAGATATATTTGCTCATCTAAAAAATAATATTAGCGATCTCAACTCTACTCTAAGACCTTGTTTAGTACTCAAGTTAAACTGTATTTTTTTTTTTTTTTCTGAAAAAATTTTTTGTCTTTTCTAAAAAGTCAACAAAAATTACTATTGAAACTTAAAATTTTCAAACTTAACTCATTCACCAAATACCCCATAATTCCAATATTTTTATGTTAATATACATGATATTTTGTTATTATTTTATTAGTAGGTGTTTATATAAGATTATGCCTTTGTTTGTAGCATGATTTCGAACCGAAAAAATCCTATTCAAATTAGGAATCTAAACCGGATTAGTATTTGGAAGATGTGCGGATTTTGAAAAGTGGAAATTTTGGTTTGGATTTGAAAAATCCAATTAAACTTTTGATCCAAGCATGGGCATATGTGTGTAGCTTGAGTTACAGACAAAAAAAACTCAATATGGATTGAGAATCTAGATGAGATTAGTAATGAGAAAATTAGATAAAGGGTCATTTTTTGAGTATTTGTTTATAATTTTATCAATCTAATATTAAAATTGATAATTTTAATATTAAAAATAGTAAAATTATCAACTTTAATGTTATTATGGGTATAAATATAAAGATGTGTTAAATTTATGGCATTCTTGCATACAACTATTAGTATTTAGAAGAGACAAATGATTGATGTGGATTTTGAATAGTGCAAATTTGAGTTGAATTGAGGGGAAAAAAAATCAATTAAAGTTTGGATCCAAACAAGATGTCTTTCCATAAAAAAAGACAACTCACCTTTTATGATAAATTGTTATGTAGAAGTTTTATTTTATTTTATTGATAAATTGGCATCTAAAAGTTGGAATTAAAGTTGAAACTCTTATCTAAAAACTTTAAACACCATTCTTTGAAGAAGATCAAGGGTCAAGGGCTGTTCTGAGGGTGGAGGGTCGTGTGATGTGTTTGAATCATAGGGATGCTAATCTTTGGTCCGTTGGTTGGGGCATGAATTGGTCAATAATTGGAGGAAGAAAAGGGGGGATGGGGAAGGCTTTAAAAGTTTGACGATCGAATAATGTGTCACAAGTGTGTGACGTAATTGAAGGTTGCAACTACCAAAGGAACAAGTGGATGTTGGTGCCAATAGAATTAGTTACCATTTTTTTTTAAGAGATCGATCTACCTAATGTCTAATGAGGAAATTCAATTTCAATCAATATTAAAGAAGCAATGACATGGGAGTAGGCCCACCTTAATTTTTCTTTTTATTTTGTATTTTTCCTCTTATAGGTTTTTTTCCCCTCTTAGCAGAAAAAAAAAAGTTTCCTTTTTTGTTTTTTCTTTTTTCAAGTTCAGATAGCATTGAAATGCAATAGAGCAAATGAAGGTTAGAATTGAGTTTTTTTTTTTTTTTTTTTTTTTTTTTTTTTTTTTTATTTTAATGAAGTGCAAAAGAGGGCAGGAGGAAACAATTTGCATTCAAAGGGAATGTTTATTTAGTTAAGAAATTGTAGTAAAAGTACCTCTTTTTTTTTTTTATATAAATTTTTAGAAAACCATATAGTGCCTGAAGCCTTGAACTTCTACTCTGGAAAATTTTTCATATATTAGTTTTTTTTTTTTTTTGGACATAAAAATAGCTAAGTTGCTCGTATAATATGATGAATCAATGCACCATATTGAATATTGAAGCATGTTGGAAAAAAAAAAAAAGGGTGAACCGAAATGAAGTTGACTTTTCAATAATGGAATTCATAATCGGACAAGAAAATTTAATTACCAAATTTCCTTGCATCATATCGAAAGTTTTTCTTTTAAGGAGACAATACTTATGGAAGTGCGTATCGACGTGTTGTTATGTTATGCACAAAAGAGATATATCGATATACTTGAACCCAAAAAAAAAAAAACAAAAACAAAGAAAGAAAGAATACAAAAATACTACTTTTCAATGGAAAATATTTCTCAATAAGTAATATTCTAATGGAAGTGTGAACACTTAATTGACTTTGGACGTGAAAATATTTGATTTTAGTAATTTATGTCACAACACATGCCCAGGAATACGAGAGTCAAATTCATGATGTGGCCTTACGCTCCCTACACAAGGTTTATGTGTGTACTCAGTTTAATACATTTGAGAATAAATTTAAGAATTATCTCTTTGGAGTTTGAGATAAAATTGTACAATATACACCCACAAAAGGAATATATACCTAAAAAAAAAAAGAATAAGAAAATGATACGCTACCAATCAAAAGAAAAGTATATAATTGGA